>CM035435.1:9737909-9742909 GCA_020310875.1 Ceratopteris richardii | reverse complement strand
TTTTGAGTATCTCTTTGACCAATCTTGTAATTATCTTATTTGAATTAAGAAGTGGATAGTCTTCTTTGGTCATTTTGTTGTTGATGTTTTCTAGAGTATGTACGACTCTGTGAAATTATTTACCCCTGCCTGCTCACAGAAATGTTAAAGGGTATACTTCCCTAAAGAGAACCCCCCTTGAGTAGGTGACGTACTGGATGTGTTTATTCTTATTTCTCTACATTTAATAAAAGTGGGCACCCCAGTACCTCCTCTACAAATTGGCACGCCCGGTGGGACCTTTGCATTTCTGTGAGAGGTATTTTTGCCCTATCACATTTGCAAGTAGGTACATGACCCATACACGGGCAGATAAGGAGTCTCTTCGTGTTCGGAGGAGCCTTAACAAGTTAGCCATAACCTCGACTAGTGAGTCTACCTCCCCTCTGCCCTCCCTAAATTTATCTATTGATTTGGGTGCGACACCATTGTCAAAAGAGGGGTATAGAAGAACTCTAGACTTCTCCTCAGATACGTCCGAAGAAACACCAGTACAAATGGAGGACCTCTCTCATTTGCTCTCCAGATTAAACATCAAATTCCCTACCTTCAAGGGACAAGCTTATGAGGATGCTGATGATCATGTGAGAAGATTCATCTCTTTATGCCGTGGACGAGGTCTGCAAAATAGAGAGGATGCAATGCTGGCACTTTTTCCATCCACATTGGAGGGTCTTGCAGATAAATGGTATAGTCAATATGCAGATGGCCATTTCACTACATGGGAGGCTTTGAAGGCAGCGTTCTCACAGACATTCCGACCAAGTGATTCCTCGGAAAGAGCTCTAGATCAGCTAGAGAATTTGAAGCTAAGACCAGGTGAATCCTTTCATGAACTTCACACTAGAACAAAAGCACTTGTTGCACGTCTGCCACATGCTCCAGGTGACTTTTTGGTTAAAAAGTGGATAGAAAAGGCTCTGCCCAGGTCATCTCAGCAGAAGCTTCGTGAATCTCTTAGATTGGATGCAACCCTCAATGATTTTGTTGCAACGGCATCACGCATTGAAGAAGCAAGGCAACATTTTGAAGGGGATACACAACAAAAGTATGTTGCATATATGGATCCTATTGAGCAACTAAGGAGGGAACTGGAAGCATTGAAGATGCAACAAAATCAACAAGAAGAGAAGGTCTTGCCACCACTACGTCGCACTGATGATGAAGTAGCTTAACTTTGCCAAGAGTTAGAAGATTTGAAGACCACTCAGGATATAAGGAGACAAATTTGGTGTACAATCTGTAACAATAATGGACATTCCAATGCTAATTGCCCTATTAAGGTAAGCTATCAATTTTGTGGAAAAGATGGTCATGAAGCCAGAGATTGCTATTACCTCAAGGGTACACAGCAGAGAGGTAACCCTCAAATTTTGGATTCATACTATGGTAGTACTTCAAATACATCTAATAGAGAGGAGAATAGGCCTGCAAAGCCTAGATATAATAGACCCTTGATGTGCTATCGTTGTGGTGAATATGGCCACATGCAAAATAGGTGTTCCCTCCCAGAAGATGCACCTCCTTGTCAACATTGTCCAGAGGCCAAGGATCATTATACCAAAGATTGCCCAAGAGGTCGTCCTGCTCCAATCCACATGATTGCAGTCTCTCCACATGAAGAAGGGAAAACCACTCAGTCTTATGCCGTTTCATCCTCTGCAATGCCCATGATGACTAGAGCTAGGCAAGCAGCTGCAACCCACAGAGATGAACAACAAGGATTTCAGGATAAAGAGGAGGAAAAGAAGGCTGGATGGAAGGATCAAGTAGAAATTGAAGGAGCTTATGATAAGATGACTACTTCTCTGAAGGGCCAACCAACCAGTCTGCAAGAAAATACTCAGGAGGTAAACATTGAGCAGATCTTAAAAGGTACTCATCACAAGGTTAGTCTATATGAACTTATAAGGATGGATTCAAAAATAAGAAGTGACTTACTAAAGATTATAAACTCTGCTCACTTGGTGAAATCACCTAGTATAGATGGTTTCATGGTTGATTTTCCCCCTGCACCCTTAGCAGACTACCAAAGCTCAAGATTATCTGTTTGTATAAAGGATGAAGCTCTCACAGGTGTGATCATAGATGGAGGCTCTAGTATCAATTTGATGCCAGATTTCACAATGAAGAAACTGAATTTGAACCCCACCAAAATGGCACCATTTACGGTTACACTAGCAGATCAACATCGGGTTGCGCCTCTTGGCATTATTGAAAAGGTACGGATGATAGTACAGGGTTGCCACTTTGTGTTGGATTTTGTTGTTATTGCACTTCCACAGGAGACTTCCTATCCTCTGCTCCTGGGGAGACCTTGGTTGAGGCAAGCAAAAGCTTTGCAAGATTGGGGAAAAAATAAACTTTGGATTTCAACAAACACCAATAGCCAACTGCAATTACATTTGGAAGAGGGATTCGACTCAGGAAAAACCGCTGGATATACTGTGGACACTCAGGTAATGCCCTCTCTACCCCAAGAAGATGATACATTGTTAAATTGGATGATGGGAAGTGCAGAGTGTTGCACAGTGGAGATCAATGAAATTGAGGAAGAAGTTGCAGATAAGGTAAATGAAGACCACAAGGTATTGGAGAATGAGCAATTGCAGGAAAATACAAGCTTTGAACAGGCAACCAATATAAAAGTATCGGAGGTAGAAGGTCATGAACTTAAGAGCAGAGAAGATCTTCCTTTTGCAGATATACCTCAAGGATGGATGGAAGAACATGTTGCAGAATATAAATTAAAATCCACTCCTGCATATAGTGGAGATGATTTCTCAAGCAAGAGTAGTCCTGAAACATTGGTTCAAGAAGTAAATTTAGGGGATGAAGAGAACCCTCAAGTAGTTCACTTGGCATCCTGGTTGTGGCATTATCCTCCTCTGCTACATAAGGTAACTTCTTTGCTTTTTACTTACAAAAGTGTCTTCGCATGGTCCTACAAAGATCTAACAGGGATATCAGAAGAGCTTGGGTTACATCGGATACCCTTAGTTGAGGGAGCCGGGCCAGTAAGAAGTAGACCATATCGACTCAATCCAAAATATGCAGAGGCTATAAAAGCAGAAATTACAAAGCTAGAAGAAGCTGGTATAATTGTTCCAGTAGAACATTCCAGGTGGCTTTCTTCCATGGTTATTCTACCCAAGAAAAATAGTGGAAAAATAAGAGTATGTGTTGATTTTTGTGCTTTGAATAAAGTGACTGTTCAAGATGGATTTCCTCAGCCCTTCACAGAGCAAGTACTTGAGGAAGTAGCTGGTCACACTTTGTATAGTTTCTTGGATGGTTTTAGTGGCTACAATCAGATAGTGATCCATCCTGATGATAGGGACAAAATAGCCTTTGTCACTCCCTGGGGCACTTATGTCTATACTCGCATGGCTTTTGGTTTGAAGAATGCGCCAGCTTCATTTAATAGAACGATGTATCTGATATTGGGCAAATGGTTAATAACCTTTCTACGCATTTTCATGGATGACTTTTCAGTATTTTCAGGTACAGATAAAAGAGCAACAGTTCAAGATTTCCATGACCATTTGGAAAATCTAAAAGAAATTTTTGAGCAATGTCTCAAAACAGGTTTGAAATTGAATCCTGATAAATGTCACTTTTTGGTCACCAAGGGTACTCTTCTTGGTCACATAGTATCTGCTGAAGGTATAACTGTTGACCCTGCAAAGGTTACAGCTATTCTTTCCATGCCAATTCCACAAAGCCCAAAGGAACTGCAAAGTTTCTTGGGCCATGCAAGATATCACAGAAGATTCATTCGGATGTATTCAGAAATTGCTAAGCCCTTGTCAAGGCTTACCAGTAAAAAAATCCCTTTCTCATGGAGTGCTGAAGCTGACAAAGCATTTTGTGAACTAAAATTGAGGCTATGTACTGCTCCACTTTTAAGTGTTCCTAATTGGCCATTGGAATTTCATGTGCATACAGATGCTAGTCTTCATGCTGTTGGTGCAGTTCTAGCTCAACCATCATCTCACAAAATGGATAGACCTATCTCTTATGCAAGCAGACTACTCAACCAAGCTGAAAGAAATTACAGTACAACGGAAAGAGAAGGTTTGGCTATCGTATTTGCTCTTCAGAAGTTTCGACATTATCTCCTTGGTGTACATTTCATTTTTATTTCTGATCATCAGCCCTTGAAGTATTTGATAAACAAGCCTAGAGTAGCTGGAAGGATTTGGAGATGGTTACTCCTATTTCAAGAATTTAATTTTGATATTCATATTAAGCCAGGAAAAGAGCACTACATGGCAGATCAAGTGTCCAGGACGGCAATGAGCGAGAAGGCAACAGGTATCAATGACGAACTCGTGGATAGCAATCTCTTCCTGGTAGCAATTCGGACTGGTTGGTATGATGAAATTCTCCATGTTCTTACTACTGGAAAGCTCCCAGAACACTTGACACCTGTAGAAAAGAGAAGATTGCTCCTGAAAACCAAAGCATATTCTCTTATAAATGGAAATTTATATAAATATTGTCAAGATGATATATTGAGAAGGTGTGTCTATCCAGAAGAGGTAAATTTTTTGCTAGAGGCTTCACACAGTGAAGGACATCTAAGGGGGGAAGAATTGGCTCATAGAATCATCCACAAAGGTCTATGGTGGCCTCACATTTTCAAGGATGCAATCAAGTTTGCTAAAGAATGCCACATCTGCCAGAGGTGTGCTCCCGCGCCAACCAGATTGAATTTCCAACCATTGGTCATATCTACCGGATGGCTTCCATTTGAACGATGGGGTCTTGATTTCATAGGACCAATTAGTCCAACTGGTCAACCTGGAGGTAAAAAGTATATTTTGATGGCCACATGTTATGCCACTAAATGGATAGAGGCTAAAGCTACTGTGGACTGCATGGCTTTAATAGTAGCCAAATTCTTGCACTAGTGATAGGGGCACACATTTTGTAAATCAATTGCTCCATTTTATATT
>CM035435.1:9677909-9732909 GCA_020310875.1 Ceratopteris richardii | reverse complement strand
AAAAGGTGCTAGAGGAAGGGGCAGAGGAGGTAAGCAAGGTAGGGGGAGACCCTACAATAGTTCACCATGCAACATATGTGGTCTCAACAACCAGACTATTGAAGAATGCTACAAAAATACAAGGAACGAAAGGGGAAGAGTCTTCCATAGAGAAGTCTATGCACAAACAAATTGCAAGTACAACAATAGTGGAGGCAATTACAACCATAACTATAATGGAGGCTACGACAACAACAACTATCAAGGTAGCTATAGAGGAAGAAGGGACTTCAGTAATTACATTGAAGATCAAGAGGATTCTCTGCTCATTATGAACATGACATCCAAGCAAGGTAAAGATGATGAGCATCTCTTTTCCATTGACTCTGGTTGTTAAAATCATGTTGCAGGGAATGTTGCACTCTTATCTGATCTTGAAGAACCAAAAGGAAAGCACGAGGTACAAACAAGTGATGATAACAAGCATTCAGTCAAGCAAATTCAATTTGGACATGTTTAGACATCTGATGGTAGTATGAACCTTTTGAGCAAAGTTTAATATGTGCCTATCATAACCAAAAATTTTATCAATGTTGGGGAGATAGTAGAGAAATGTCTACATGTGAGGTTCTCAAAGCATGGAGCATATGTGGAAGACCCCCAACAAGGATTCAAAAGGATAGACAAAGGTGAGAAGTGAGGTAGATTATTTACTTTTGAAATTGAAGACACAAGGAACATAGCACTATTTAGTTATCGAGACCAAACCCTATCTAAGTTGGAAATATGGCACAAGAGGCTAGGGTGCATAGGAGAGAGAACTCTAAAGAAACTTTAGAGGGATCAAAGTGTGCTTGGGATTCCTAATGTGACCAAGCAGGATATGATTTACAAATTTGGAGCTTCCGAATTTGGCAAAGCTCATAGGCAACGATTCAAGAGGAAAGGATACATCATTTGGAGCTTGTACACACTCATGTGTGAGGTCCTAGCAAAGATCCATCCATCTTAGGTCCAAGGTACTATGTCTCTTGTATTGATGATTATAGTAGGTGGATAATTCTCTATTTTATGAAGCATAAGGATAAGGTGTTTAGATGTTTCAAGAAATATTTGGCATTAGTGGAAAACCAGACAAGAAGAAGCTTCAAGAGAATTAGGTCTGATGGAGGTGATGAGTGGTTTTCACATGAGTTTGATCTATTTCTACATGACAAAGGCATAAAGAGAGAAGTAAAAACCAGGTATACTCCTGAATTGAATGGAGTGGTAGAGAGAAGGAACATGTGAATATTTGAGGTAGCTAGGTCTATGTTAAATGAGAAAAAATTACCTAATTATTTATGGGCATAGGATGTTTCAAAAGCTACCTATTTGGTTAATAGGCTTTTATCCAAGTTATTGGATGTCATGACACCATATGAAGCTTGGAATGGTAGGAGACCTTCATTGGATCATTGCAAGATATTTGGGTGCATTGTATATGCACACATTCCATCACAAATCAGAAGGAAACTTGACCCTAAGGCTGAGAAGTGCATATTCATTGGGTATGATTAGAATCAAAAGGGATATAGACTTTATAATCCCACTAAAATGACATTCAGAGTTAGTAGGGATGTAGTCTTTGATGAGAATAATTCTTGGTTTGAAGATGATTGGAGGAAAGTGAAATTATCATATGATTTGGAAACCAACCCTAACTCAAGGAGACCAATACCAAGTAGACCACATCAACTCAAAAGATGAGGCACTGATTGACTGGGCAAGTTCAAATACAAGTACCTAGAGGATCTATGCGAGTCTTCCAATCAAGCCTTAATGAGATCACAAAGATAAAGTAAGAAGCCCATAAGATATGGATATGATACATCCTTAGTTACAAAGTACTCTGTGTATATCACTAAAGATTCAGTGGTAGAGGAGCCTTCTTCATTTGAAGGGGTTACAAAGAAGAAAGATTGGATAGATGCCATGCAGGAAGAAGTGGAAGCATTGCAGGAAATCCACACTTGGGACCTAGTTCCGAAAAAACCATATATGAAGGTAATTGGTTCAAGGTGGATAGATGAAGTTAAAAAGAACTCTCATGGTTCTATAAATAGGTACAAGGCAAGACTAGTGGCAAAAGGATTTGCCCAAACACATGGAGAATATTATGAAGAAACATTTTCACCTATGGCAAAGATTTCAACAATTAGGATATTGGTAAGTCTTGTTGCATCATAAAATTCGAATTTATATAAGTTAGATGTCAAGAATGCATTTTTAAATGGTTGGATATCAGAAGAAGTATATATATGGCACAACCACCAGGTTTTGAAGATGAAAAGAAAGAAAGGTATGTATGCAAGATCAGAAAAGCATTATATGGTCTCAAGCAAGCTCCTAGAGCTTGGAACCATAGACTTAGTTACCTACTTGTAGGATCAAGGCTTTGTGGGAAGCAAGGCGGACTCTTCTTTATTTATGAAGAAGAATAAATCAGAGATCATCTACTTATGTGTCTATGTAGATCATATCATTATTATAGGTAACAATTTTTACGGTGTCAAGCAAGTCAAGGCTCAACTAATGAAGGAATTCAAAATCAGTGATCTAAGGTTAATAACCTATTTCCTTGGCTTAGAACTTGTGTATACAGATTCAGGTATATTCAACACACAGAGAAAGTGCATAGAGGATATGTTGGTCAAATGTAAGATGGAGAACACTAAAGTTGCAGGTATTCCTATGGAGATCAATCATAAGCTAAGCTCACATGAATGTGAACGAGTTGAAGATATTATAGGGTATCAACAACTTGTGGGTAGTTTTAAATATGCTACATTGTCAAGAGTGGATATTGCATATTCTAGGTACATTGAGTCAATTCATGCATGTACCAAGGAAACCACACATGGAAGTTGCAAAGAGGGTGCTTAAGTACCTAAAGGGTACAATGAATGAGGGGTTATTCTATCCCTTCAGTTCTGACATAGATATAAAGTTATATTTTGATGCAGATTGGGCTGACTCCAAGGGCGATAGGAGGAGCACTTCAGGGTACCTATCTTTTACAGGTTCAAAACTCATATCATGGTCATCCAAGAAGCAACCAACTGTGGCTTTATCTTCAATAGAAGAAAAATATAGAGGTTTGGATAATGCAACTTAGGAAGCTATGTGACGTAAGCAATTGTATACAGATTTCAAGATACATTCCTACACTCCAACTATCTTTGGAGATAATACCACTTCACTTCATTTGGCTACTAATTGTGTGTCCCATGCCAAGACTAAGCACATTGAAATGCATTACCATTACGTTAGAGAGAAAATTCTAAGCAAGGATATTCAGTTAGCATATGTATCAACTCATTTGTAATGTGTAAATTTACTTACCAAAGCATTGCATGGAACAAAGATGAACAGGTTCAAATTGATGATTGGGTTGCAAGAAATCAAGGAACAATGAACATCAAGCATGTTAGGCTTGAGGGGGAGTTGTTGGTGCAATTAAGCCCAAGACTACATACTTCATGAATACAAATAAGCTTGATGCATTAGCATATCATTTGAGAAGCTTCATATGTACAATCCCTTGTAACTTTGAGCGTAATTACCCTTTCTAAAAGGTAAATGAGCCACTAGGATCCAGGAATCATCTATCTCGTATCATTTGTTAGTAGAAGTCTAGAACTAATAAATCCTATACTCTAGGATTACTTTTAGGTGAGGATTTGAATTCAAGTTCAAATTCTTTTCTCTGACGCAAAGCAATAAAAGTCGATGAAAAGCCCGCGTGTATCTCGAGGTTCAAAGATCATTTCCATGGACCTTCATTGGGAAGAGGATCTCACCTCATAGCTCTCTGAGTCTAGATTAATTGAGCAATGTCTTATTGCCAATGACTTTGTAATTTTATATGATCTAGTTAATACATTTTCATTACTTCCTACTCTCATATCTCTATCACACTCTATCAGAATAGTGATTTTGCCTGAGTTGGTTCTCACTGTGTAGTGCATCATTTTTCATAATTCTAAGCATGACATCTTAAAAATACTCTCTATTTTAGTCCTACAAAGTTTCATTGCTAAGGCTTTACTCGATCATTAGATATCAATCAAACTTTATCCATTGGTCTGTGACTATCAAGGCCAGTAAAAGTCAGGGAGTGTGTTCAACTTGTTAAACATAATTCTCTGCATCTAGTTCATCATTTTAGATGATTCCACTCATGAATGGTAGCTTGTTAATCTAATCGAAGTTCCCTAAAAGGTATTGTACTAATTGCTGCTGTACTCTGAGAATTGAGTAAAACAGTGAGCAGGTGTCTCAACCAAAATAACAAGTTTTGTGCATTGAATCATATGCCTACCTATCTGTTTTGATTCTATCATTTTTGCATCATCTTTGAAGCAACATATATGATCATTTGTGCTCATTATCTAGTCAAGGAGGTCTAGAACACTCTCCAACCATCACTTATAGCATGTGTGAAGCAAGTTTAGCTACACCAACTCATCTCTTGTGATTATCCACCACCTCCGCCAACATTAACTAGGTAAGTGGCTGTGGAAACAGGCTCTACCCATAAGTAATTTAGAAGTTTTTTCTTATTCAACATTCATCTTGTAGCCTCTACTATTGGCCTATTCGTTCTCTTTGCCACTCCATTCTGTTCAGGAGTGTACCTTGTTATTATCTCTCTCTTTATGCTTGTGTCATGTAAGAATGAGACAAATTTATGTGAGAAAGATCACCACCTCCATCAGGTATGAGCCTCTTTAAGCTTTTACCCATTTGATTCTCAACCAGTGCATTGTCCATCTAATTTAGTCATCTATGAATAAGAAAATGGAGCTTCTAGCGCTGCACATGGTACTCCACATAGAGGCTACAAAATACAATGAAAACACACTACATAGGGAGCATGGACACACTTATGTAGTCAAAATTTTTGTAGCCAATAATGGATGCTTTCCCTCTACCTAAGCATAAACACTTGTCGTTAGTGCTAATCAAATATCTCAAAATCATCCTAACCGCTTCCCAATGTTGCTTCCCGTATTAGATATATATCTACTCACAAATCTCGTGCAAATGCAATGTTTGGGTTCGTAGCTACCATAGCATACATGAGACTATCACCAACAAACTCATAAGGAATTTTGGTCATAAATTCCTTTTCCTCATTAGATTTGGGGCAATCATCCTTGCTTGATTTCACATAGGTGGGTAAAGGTGCAATCATAGCCTTTGCACCTTACATATTGAACCTGTGAAGTACTTTGGATATGTTCTTGCTTTGAGACAAGTATATGCATCCTTTACTCCTATCACGACTAATGCAGATGCCAAGAATATTTTTGGCATCCCCTAAATCCTTTATAACAAATGCCTAACTCAAGTTCTTTGTTGAGAATTGACAAATCATAAGGGGACTTCATAGCAATCAACATATCATTGTCATAAAATATCACGCATATCAACCTAACATATGAGCATATCTTTGTGTAGAGACAATGATCCCCATTGCTTTGAGAATAGCCTTGAGACTTCACAAAAGCATCAAACTTTTGGTACCATTATCTAGGGGATTGTTTAAGTCCATATAAGCTCTTCTTGAGCTTACAAACTAGTCTTTCTTTCCCATGAACTACATAACCCTCTAGTTGTTCCATATAGATCTAATCTAGAATATCTTGATGCAAGGAAGAAAGTTCCATATCCATTTCGCCTAGCTCTATGTCCTCCATTGCAATGAATCCAAGCAGCATGCTTAGTGTAGTCATCTTGACCACTTGAAAGAAGATTTCCTTGAAATCAACACCATGATGTTGCTTAAAACCCTTTGCAACAAGTTGCAAGTTATACTTTCGAGAAGCACTATCTGATGTGAATTTCAGCTTATATACTCATTTACATAGTAAATCTTTCTTGCCTTTGGAAAAGGTACTAAATCCCAAGTACCATTCTTTTTTTTTAATATAAAGGAAGTTCGGCAATAGCCTACTCTCCCGGACTTGAATTAAATAAAGAAAAGTACAAGAGAAGGGGACTAGTGCCCACGGGACCCCCCAAATCCCACAAAGCAGGGGAAGCTTTTACAGAACTTAGATGACATTACAAAGAAGGTTAATTACCCTCTCATCACCCTCATGTGGGGCCCACTTGGGTTTAAGCTTGTTATCGATCAAAAGGAGTACTTGATGATGCCTAAAGGGGGGGGATTTTTTACAGTTGACAATCCTTTTGCCAAGGAGGAACCGCGATTTCTCAATTGACCACTCCTTGGGGGAGTCACCGAAGTTGAAAGCACATCTTTCCCGCAAGATTTTGCATAGGACCTCCCCTCTGATGGCGTTCCAGAGAGTCGCGGAGCATCCGATCGCTTCTCCCAGCAGGGCTTGCTGCCAACTGAGACGTTTTTGAAGTCTAATTCTCTTTCCAACCACCTGCCAAAGTCTGTTGGAGTTGGGGCAGGTAAAGAAGATGTGTGAAACATCTTCGATAGACCGGTAGCAGCGTTTGCACCAGGGAGGGATCCCACAAATTTTGCTAGCCTTAAGGTTGGTCCAGATTCCATGATGAAGGATTTGCCATAAGAGGACAGACTTTTTGATTTCTATGAGGGGGTGCCAGATAGCCATGAACTTCATGTCCCATCGAAGCCGCATCCATGACATACACCACTTTTTGTTGAGGTTAACCTGATAGTCGATCGTTTCTTTGATGTTCGGGACTTTTGATAGGCTATTCCCATTGTGCCATTTGAGACCAAGCGAGCTCGACATGTCGTGTCCCATGAGAAGGCGAACTTTGTGTCGGTCCCAGGCGAGACATCTGCTTTGCAGCGTGTTCCATTCTTCATGCGAAATGTTGATGCTAGGATCAATATCCTCAAAGTTGATGCAGCGGTTGGTGTCTTGTTTCCAGAGATGTTTCCATTTTTTGAAGCCTTTATTCCATAACTTCTTGGCATTTTGAATGTTCCAAGATTCCACACTTCGGATGCCATGGATCGAAAACCAGATAGAGTCGTTTTGTCTGATACCGGCAGCCCACTTCCAGTCTTCACTCATTCTTGTGAAGCTTTTGACTTTATTCCAACTCTTCCAAAGGGAGCACACCAGATTAGAGCCTTTCGAGAAGACGGGGATCGGGGAAAACAACAAGGTCAAGATGTCAAGATTCTTCCAATTTGGGAAGCCCATGAGCGCCAACTCATTTTTGTTTCTGAAGATCAGCTTGGCCCACGAGGCCTCCCCGTTGCACCGAGCTTTAATCATCCATTTGGTCGACAGTTTGTTAGCCATGCACCCAATGTCCAAGATACCAAGTCCCCCACTATCTCTATGGCTGGTGCAGATGGACCATTTGATTTTAGGCACCCCCCTCCTATTGTGGTCGCCCGTCCAAAGGAAGTTTCTACAAATACTATCCAGTTTGGACAGATCATGCTCTTTTGTTCTCCAACAAGAAAGGAAATAAATGGTAGATGATAAGAGGAACGTGTTGATAACCATAGCACGACCAACAAGATTGATTTGCATACCTCTCCAATAGTTAAGCTTGTTTTCGAGTTTGGCAAGCACCCAGTTCCACCGCTGTTCCATAGATACGCCAAACCCCAAGGGAATCCCAAGAAGCGGAAAAATTTGGCCCTGCGAAATGATTTGACAGCCATGATCAATGAGAAGGTCGGGCTGAGACCCACCAATAGCTCTAAAGGTGGTCTTAGAGTGGTTGATTATGGAACCAGAGGCTTCACAAAAAGTAGCAAGACACTTCCAGAACGTCTCAAGGCTGGTACTATCATTGTGCACAAAAGCGTTCATATCGTCGGCAAAAAGTCTCATGGTGATCTGATTGTGGTCATGCGGCAAACGAAGGCCTTTAATGTTACCAGCTTCCACCTGATGCTCCACCAGCCTGCTAAGCCCTTCTGTGGCAATGGAAAAGAGAAGGGGAGCCAATGGGCACCCTTGTCTGATAGATCTTCTAAGTTTGATCACCTTTGAAAGATTTCCATTAATGTTAATTTGGGTCGATGCGTTTCCGAGAAGGGTCGCGATCATCTTGGTGAATTTCTAACTACATCCAAGATCATGTAGCGACTGTAGAATATAGTCCCATTCTAGCCTGTCGTAGGCTTTATCAAAGTCGATCTTGAGGAAAACTACTTCTTGTTTAGACTCATTTGCAAATTCAACACCTTCCTAGATATCTATAATGGTTTCCAAAATTGACCTGCCTTTGATGAAACCTTTTTGGTCCTCGCTTAACCACGCTCTCAAGTGGCAAGAGATTCTGTTGGCAATGACTTTGGCGATGATCTTGTATCCTGTTTGGAGCATTGTAATGGGACGCCAGTTCTCTATTCTGTTCTTTTCCCCTTTTTTGTGTACTAACTTGATAATGCCATTGTTGAGACAAGAAGGAAGCGCGCCAAACTTGAGTGCCTCTTGCCAAACCAAGCGAAGAGGGGTGGCAACCACCAACTTGAAGGATTTAAAGAACTCATTAGTGAGCCCGTCGGGTCCCGAGCTTTTACCTGAGGGGAGGGCGTCAATGACCTCAATGATTTCGGCTTCAGAGATAGAGGCATGAAGCAGAGAGTGAAGGTTGGGTGGTATCCTGTGGGGGGAAACCCTCGATATGGCAGCCATACAGTCCCTTCTATGGTGGGAGAGGGGGTTTGAGGTCCCCAGGAGTCTCGTGAAGTGCCCTTCAATGATCCCAAAATTGTCTTCTTCCGTATTGCATACATTGCCATTTGCATCTAGCAATAAGGGGATCGATTCTTTGTTGTGTTTCCTTTTGAGGATACGGCACATCTCTTTGGTGGGTTTGTCGGCTTTGCCAGCCCACCACTCCTTGAAGAAAATTTGCAAATTTTTCCTTTGTATCTCTTCCTCGTATCTCAGCAGCGCTCTAATCTTTCGAAGTCCTTTCTGGGCTTGAGATTTTCCTTTGTTCACTTCCTCCTCGAGCCGCCAGAGTCTATGATAAAGAGCTTCTCTACGAGCCCGCCGCACAGTCTCAAGCATCTTCCTGGATCTAATCATGATCTGTCGTGACTTATCGACCGCACTTCTCCAACACTTGGCTGGGGACAAGCCAGAGGCGAATGCCTCCTTCCACACATCAGAAATGTCTTGATGGACGGAGGGGAGAGAGAAGGAGGGCACACTGGCATGGAACCACGGAGCCTTACGGATCTTGGTGGGGGGTTGAAAAGTGATGACGATCGGGTAGTGATCAGAGATGGTGAGGTCGGTGCGTTGCGAGAGGGAGGGGTGGCCCCACTGATGAGTAAAACTCTGAGAAATGTAGCATCTATCAAGTCTAGCTTTCCTCAGGTCCTCGCTTGCTTGGAGATTTGACCAAGAAAAGCCCTTCGAGTCTTTGAATTTGACCAAATCCAAGTGTAGTTTAGTTTTGTCCCACGTTTCTTTCTCCTGACTATCGATGACCCTGCCCTTGCCCATCCATCTGTCCATAGGGTCCTCTACCATGTTGAAGTCACCACAAATAAGCACGTTGTGGGGGAGCGAGTCCAAGGAGGCCCAAGTGTTAAGTCTCTCTAACTCCCCATTAGGGGCATACAAAGAAACTAAAGTAAAACAAAAGGGAGCACCGAAAGAAACAGCAATCCATCGATGGCATTCATCTTCAAAGGAGTTCTCAAGCTTTTCAAACCAGAGTTGATTAATACCGATTACCGTTCCACCGGACCCCCGCTGATGCGCCGTTGAAATCCAAACATGGGTCGAGGAGACATGTCTAAGCCGTTTCTGGAGGTCTTCTCCGTCAATTTTAATCTCTTGAATACAAATAAAATCTGGGTTTAGGCTAATGTCGCGAAGCCATTGACCAATGATGATCGCTCTTGAGGGGTCGGTTAGCCCTCTAGCATGTAACGAGATGATGATCATTGTCGTAGTGAGCCCTCTTTGTGGGAGGGAGCTTTGTCCTTTCTTTTCTTGGATTCATCTTTCTTTTTCGCTCGGATCGGATCCCGAGTTAGCATTAGGTTCTTGTGGGGGCTTTTCCACGGTAACTCCATAGGTTGTTTTCCTTTGCGGGATGCCTCCTGCTGGGAAGAACTGGGCCCCGTTTTTAGCTCCGTTTCCGGAA
The DNA here is from genome assembly GCA_020310875.1 of Ceratopteris richardii. Taxonomy (NCBI): domain Eukaryota; kingdom Viridiplantae; phylum Streptophyta; class Polypodiopsida; order Polypodiales; family Pteridaceae; genus Ceratopteris; species Ceratopteris richardii. Next base: position 9,722,802 of record CM035435.1, on the reverse strand, counting down.
TAGTCGATCCGATGATGGAGCTTTCACTATCCATGTTATGTTCGTTGCTAGTAGTAAAGCCGTCTTCTTTGCTTGTAGTGTAACCCTCCTGCAAGGTTTCTTTACTGTCAGGGATCTCTAGGCCTTTGACGTCGGTGTCCACCTCAAGTTGGTTCCCACGTGGGTAGTCAAACTCATTGATTTCCTTTTCCAGATTGCAATACAAGTTGCTGGAGGGGGTAACTGACATGTTGTTTCGCTCAGAGGTTGTCCTAGGGCTTCTTTTCCTTCTTCTTCTGACTTCGATGAACCCGTCTGCATCAGCTTCTGGATTAAGGGGACCCTTGAATTCCTCTACTTTCGTCGAGTGATTCAATGCTCCATTGCTATCTTGAGCATTTTTGGGGGCTTCTTGATTACGCTTGCTTTTTCGTCTCAGAGGGCAATCTTTGATCCTGTGACCTTGTTGGCCACAGCGAAAGCATGCGTTGGTAAGGTTTTTGTAACTGATGTCTTGCTCCCATACATCCCCTTCGCCCAAGTCCAGTTTGATCTTCGATGGAAGTGGCATACTGAGGTCAGCCTCGACAGAGATTTGAGGGTGCCACCGAGCGTTGAACGAGTGTCTTGCACCTTCATAAATGAGACCCCCAATGTCCTCGCGTGAGGCCAACGGCTTGCCGATAGGAGAAACGATGTCCCACACCAAGTTGTACAAGAAGTATGGAAGGTTAGGGAGCTCAACCCAGAGAGGGTACCGAAGCGATTTCGATTTGTCGGGAGTAAAATCAGGGGACCATCTGAATAGGCACAGGGTCGCCCGGCCGAGTTGCCAAGTTTCGACACTAAGGGCTCGAAACGCCATATCTTCATTTTCGAAGACTAGCAGCAAGTGACTTGCCGGTAAGAACTGACACTTACAAACAACTAGCCCGCGGGGGAACCACTCGTTTCGGAGCCATTGTCGCACAGTTTCGAGCGGGGGCCTAGGGCCAAACATTTGGCCGACGAGGAAAACTTTCCTGAGCTCCTCCTGAGCTGACAGAATTGCGGGTCTACTGAGGGAGACCACGGGGGGTTCAACGCTCTTGGAGGCCCCGAGGGCGGCACAAGACCCCCCCTCCAACAGAGAGGCCATGTAACTGGTCTCCCCCAGAGGAGGGGCCAGGTTACTTCTCACAAGCGAGGGGGTTGCCACTTCCATGACCAAGCTAAAGGATTTTCCCCTCGAAGGGCAGAGTGGCCACCCACGATGGCCACCCATGATACAAATTGCTTCAGAGCGAATTTGTCACGCCAATTAGAGTTTCAAGGAGAACCAATCAATCGCCAGATAAAGGTCATCTGTCCATCGTCTCCAGATGGTCCCTTGATTTTAGCGAACCTTTTTTTTTATTAGCTAAGTGCCATTTATTTGTTGTATTTGCATCTTCCTGTCGCAGATCCCATTTTGGAGATGACTGTCGCCACATTCAATGATGAAAAGTTGTCATACATCCATGATAAAGAGAACTCTAAAAAAAGGGCCGTCAAGAGTTAAAAGACAAGGTTATTGGCTCTGAAGCTCGAGGGGCACGGGGCTCAAGGATTGGAGCACTCCCGAGAACGAAAAGTGGTAAACGAAAGGCGGTAATGTAACCCGTGATGAACGGTATTGGAGCCACGATTGACGGTATTGGAGCCCCCGCGATTGACGGTATTGGAGCCCCCGCGATGGATGGTATTGCAACCCTGCGATTGATGGTATTGGAGCCCTCACGACTGACGGTATTGACGTCCCCCCGCGATGGATGGTATTGCAACCCTGCGATTCATGGTATTGGATCCCTCACGACTGATGGTATTGAAGTCCCTCGTCGTCAGCACAACAATCCCGCGCCGTTCATCAATAGTTTCTACTGCTGCTGGAGCGATTGCTGAGTGCTGGAACCGGCCAGTGTTGCGCTAAAGAGCTTCTCCATCTTCAGGTCGTCGTTCGTCATCGCCCGTTTCTTTGTGCGCGATGAAGACCGCCTTCATCTTTTTCCCAAGTACCATTCTTGTGAATAGAATCAAACTCACTCTTCATGGCATGCTCCCACTTGACATGATCTGTTGTCTGCATAGCCTATTTGCAGGAAGAAGGCTCACTAGCATCTGCTAACATAACAAAAACAAAACTTGGAACATACCTATCAGATGGATGTGAGACACATATAGAGCATTTCAATGGTTGCTGAACGGAAACATTTGCACATTGATCTAATTGGAAATTCTCTTGAACATCCCTATGTGCAACATGTTGATGCATGCTAACTAGAGGAATAGTATCGTCAAACACCACTCTTCTCACTTCAACCTCCTTAATGGGTTGTTTATGCATCTTAGACTCATTGAAAATGACATCACTACTTCTGATCACTAATCTTGTTTCAGGATCCCATAAGTGATATGCTAATTGTCATTCTTGACCATATCCAAGAAAAATGCATTTCTTTGACTTATGGTCCAATTTTTGTCTACGATTCTTAGGTATATCAATGTATGCTTCAACCCCGAAAATTAGAAGATGATCATAATATGGTGCCTTCCCTGTCCATAACTCTTGTCTCATTTTCAGACCTTTCGAAGTACTAGGTGAAAGGTAAATCACATGAACCCAGTCAATACTACTTTTGCCCAAAAGCCTTGTGAGAAGTTTGCATGATGCAACATAGAAACTACTCTATACTGAACAATTATATTCATCCTTTCAACTATGCCATTTTGTACTAGGGTATAAGGAGCTCTGAAATCTCTATAAATCCCTCTAGAGTGACAAAAAGACTGAATACATGTGAGGTATACTTAACCCCCATCATCTGAACGTAAAGCTTTAGGCTTCATTCCTTTTTTAGTCTCAGTAGAAGTTAGCCAATTTTTGAAAGTAAGGAATACCTCATCCTTTGCTTTGATAGGATATACCTAGAATTTTATAGTAGCATCATCTATGAAAGTGAAAAAACAAAGAGAACCACCTAATGATCTTGTGGGCATAGGAACATACACATTTGTAAGACTAAGATCGAAAGGCTGAATTGAAGAGTCCATGTGCATCTTGAGCAAGTTTCTAGATTGCTTTCCATACTAACAATGCTCACTTAATGAAATATCAAAGAAAGATAAAATAGGTTAGTATCCATAACAAGAAAGATTTTTTAGTCCACTACGTGCTATATGGCCCTAATATCCATGCCAAATACAAGCCATAGGCTGGTTAGTAATAGCTAACATATGTTCTTTTTGTGATCCAAATAAAGGATAAAGTGATCTAACTTTTCTTCCTTTTGCAATTACCATATTGCCCTTTGATATAGGAAAGGACTAAGCATAGAAGACCACCTTGTAACCAAGCTCATGAAGTTGACCAACTAACATCAAAGTGCATGATAACTGAGGTACATGGTACACATTATGCATACTAAATTCTGAACCATCAATGAACTTCAAAATTATATCTCCCATCCTCAGAATGTCACATTGATAAGAGTCACCAAGTCCCATGGTACCAAGAGACTTTGTTGAATAATTGAAGAACCATTGTTTGTGTGGTATGACATGGAAAGAAGCACCAGAATCTAGGATCCACATGTGGGAAAGAGAATTAACCATAAGAGCGTCAGTTGGCACATTGCTATCCAGCTGCAACATATCAGCATCATAAAAAAACAACATTAATTTCTTAAATTCTTACAATCAAAGTAGATGGTGCAAGAAGTTTTTTCACATGCCCATCAACATTCTATCCTTATACCTTTAGCATTCTTTAATGCATAACACTCGTTCTTCATGTGCCCTTTCTTATGACAATAATTGCATTCGATATCCCTCTTCCTTGATTTACTTATACTTTTATTTCATTGAGCATTCTCTTCCTTGCTCTTGCTCCTACCATGTTGCTCATTCTTTCCTTCGTAAGAATCACAAACATTATATGCATCTCCACTCTAAGTGCCAACCATAGATTTTCTATGATTTCCTCACTCAAGAGTGCTCCACATATGTTATCACAGACTTGTTTACCACTAGGTGCACTATTGCCAATAGCTGTGCAAAATGTATCCCATGATGACGGCAAGGTGCATAACAACAATACTGCTTTCATCTCATTACTCATATCGATTTTGTGAGCCTATAACTCGGAGAATATAACATCAAAATCATCTAGATGAGCAACAACACTATCTGTGTCCATGCAACCATATAATTTTCTCATTAGATATAGTTTATTTGATGCTCTCTCTTTTTCATATATATTGCATAACTCCTTCCAAAGCTTCTTTGCACTTTCACAATCTAATACTGTGAAGTAAACATTATCTGCTAGGTGCAAGTGAATGGTAGACCTAGCCATTTCATCTAACGCATCCCAATTATCATCATTCATGTCATTAGGCTTCTTTGAAATTCCATTTATTGGCCTCTATTGCCTCCTCTAAGTCAGCACATCTTTAATCTGATTCTTTGATAGAGCAAAGCTTGTGCCATCAAACTTTTGAATCTCAAAGTGGTCTTTGCCCTGCAATTTAGGGCTCATCCTCAAAACACTAATACTAGATTGTGATCGACCAGATGTGACTGAGAACTCTCATGCCATGATTGTAGAGAACTGAATAGAATGATACTAGAGCTAGAAGAGTCTAGACACCACTAAGGCTCAAAGAAGGATGATCAAGTGTCAAATTCTTGAATAGAATTCAGTAATCTTCCTAGAAAAATGCATTAGTGGATAGTAATGAACAACCAAAAGGACTATGTGAGATTAAATGTGCTCGCATAAGTGTATCAAGGAGTAAATCGACCACTATATAGTTGATAAAACCAAAAATCTAGAAAAAATTTGCCATAGTATCCTTTGTAAAATTAGCATATGACCAATGTCAAAATATCATAAACATCAACTACTGACATGTTTACCTGCATACTGAAACACTTACTCCACTGCATAGAACAGTTACCCGAAAGAAGCTGACTAGGCTTATCAAGCATCTAGAACAACTATCATACATCTCCTATGGCAAGGCCGGGTAAGTCTTTTGCCTGCATCACGGAAGAGATCCCAACATCTGGGTTTCTCCTAGTTAAGAAAATCTCACCACAACCCTGTTTATCAAATGTAAATGGCTTTATGCAAAAAACATAACCACTATATAAATGAACACATGGACATACATAAGCGGTATTCATAGAAGTGTACATAATGTGTATGTACTCAATATATGTAGTAGAATGAAACTAAAAGGCTGAATGCACAGCCCAAAAACTAGCCAACAACACTTGCAAGTGTCTATCAACTCTATTTTTTTGGGCTCAAAAAAATAAATTTCTAGTGGCTGCTCCCATCACTACTGGAAACCTTTCAAGAAACCTATAGTTTTACAAGTGTGGCTGACAACATAGCCCCAAAGGTTAGTATTTATTGTTTGGGAAGGACTAAGAACACTCTTTTTTATTTTCTTGGCCTTGTATGAAGAGAACTATGTGCAAAAGTACTCCAAAATGGCTCCAAAAATCACCCCAAATGCTTCAAAAACAAGCTTTGAAAGCAAAGAATGAAGCTTTGAGGGTCCAAAACACGTTCAAGGTAATGTTAAACTTAGTCTTTCCCCTTCTTCTGACACCACAAGAGTGTAGCTTAGTGGAAAGATATTTCCACGGTTAAGCGAGCTCTAGGTGGAACAATACTAGGATGGGTGACCTCCTGGCAAGTACCGGGAACCTCTATCTTCCTTGATCATTGAGGTCCTCCGTCGCATGCAACCGACCATGCGAATGATGACTTCGATGACTCAGATGAAAAGGTATGCCGAGGTCTATGCTTTGGTCACCGCCTTAGTCATACGCCCAGGAGGATCGCTTGGGTGGGTGGGGGGTGCTTGCTTCGCTCACACAAAAGGAACAAAGATTTTTCTTGAAAATGCTTTGATATGAGTGAAGTATTTTGATGGTGATGCACAAGAATCCATTTTTCTTCTCAAGAGCTCCACGATGATATCCTCGGAGTAGAAAACCGAGCTCCTAACACTCCACACAGTACTCCACACAGAGGCTGTAGAATCATAGAAAAACATAGTATCGAGGGAGCACGAACACAAAATTCTTAGGTGTTACAAATGCATTGAAACCTACAATTTGTGACTGAGTAGGCCACTATATGTTTTCTTAAAGAACATATTCAAGAATCTCTGGTGGCCATTTGACCTTTGACATGGACACTAACGGAAACAAAGCAAACATTACCACATCCAACATTTTACTCATACATGTGTTCATGTAAACATGTGTGTGCATTCAAATCCTTTGTAAAGTAATGCATGGTATCAACGTTGATGTGGGAGGGTGCTTCTAAACATGTGCCTACATTGTTGCCTCAAATTCTTATCCATGATCTTTTTTTGTATGATTTATTTCGACACGGTTCCCATAGAGACATTAATGTCCTAGGACTAGTGACTCTACGAGGTCCTTCTAATAAGAAAACAAGACTCAAATCGCTTGTAGGTCATTCGTATGCATCAAGATACTCATGTGACCTACATAGGGAGTTTGCACTTCTCATCAGCCTATTAGATAGGATTCCAATGAAGTCAAAGTTCTGGCTATCTCCTACAAAGAAGATGGAGTTTTTACATTGGTAGAAGCCTTTGAATTGATTAATGCCTTTGTGGTCATGCATTTTATCATATTAACTAGTACAATTATTAAGAAGTATGATTATTTTGTTAGATTTCTAGTTTCGCAAGCTAAAATATTTGAATGCGGGTGTATATTATGTTCCACATCACCCATAGTGTACGAAAAGTTGCAAATCCGTGAAGATACTCAATTACCGCGAATGGGGAAACTTCAAGATCCTCTTGGAAGCTCATTTGAATTCAGATATATACCTGAGATCTAACATTATGTAAGCAATCATTTGAAATTATTCATAGCCTTTCTCCATGAACGAAAGAGCAATCATTCCGGTGCCTATTATAAGGACTAACAAATCACATATGTTGGTACATAAAGGAAGCCTATGTTTTTTACCATAACCATGTATTATATTGAGACTATGAGAAGCAATATGTACACACATATTATTATTTCATCTTGTAAGGATAAATTTTCACTACATTTGAATCTGTTCTAAAAGGACTTTTAAAGGGTGCATAGTCAAGAGTTCAAGTACGTCTAAAGAGAGTAAAAAATCCATGATTCATACTTGGACTCCAGTTCAAATTTATACTAGAAAGATAAGTGAAATATTTAGGTGGAATCAATCAATAGTTACCTACTAAAATCAAGCAAAAAAGTTTAAAATTAGTTCACTGAATAATTCATGAGTGTGTGATGAAATCCCATTCAGTTCTAGAGTGGTCACTATACGTACCCTGTAGTCCTTGGACCTCCAACATCTCAATCTGTTATACGTTACAGTTCAGTACTTATGCTTGAATTTTTTTATCATAATCTTTATATACGTTCATTATTGCTTGTGTACTATCCAAGTCCGTCAACTCCACGGATTCATTGAAGTAAAGATATGTTTTCATTGTCTCATCTAATTCTTGGATCATGTAAGATAAATCCCTATGCTTTTGTTTATAAAATAGCTTGGTCATTCCAGATATGTTCGTAGAGATATGAATTCATCTCTATGGCTTTGTATGTGCATAGTTTGCATCCTAAAATATGGGGATCACACATGTGAATTCTTAAGTATATCGCTCACTCTCTATTCACTCTAATTTTGTGAAATAACCTATGTTAGATCAGTCACCATCCCATTTCAATGTGTGCTAAAGGCTTTTGCTCAATTCATAGTAGGCTTGGAGCACTCAACATTATCCAAGGACCTTTCTAGCATAGATAAAAGGGTTTTTTTTCTTTAGATCAAAATCTAGAAATAGTCAGTCCTGAATGAAATATTTAAAGCCTATGCTCCACATTATTATGGTCATGTTCTTGCACCATTTGATATCGAAAGAAGTTTATTAAAGTTTCAAAGCAAGAAATAGATTGTTCTAGAGTAGGATTTTTCAAAGATCCTGTCATGTTTGTACTCTCCCATTGCCTCCTTAGAGTGACATTAGAACATCATCATAGTATATGCATAATGGGTGATAATTTTCCTTCTTCAATTGATACATTGGATTGATTTAACCACTTAGCATGGTCTCTAAGGATGGAATCATATCTGAAAGGAAGAAATCTCTATGGATACATTTTTTCACATGAGTTGATGCATATGCTAAGGACCAAAGGATAAGCAACACAAGAGGAGCAAGAAAGGTTGAAGACATGCTTTTCAAAGGATGCATTGACAATTTCATACATTCTAAACTCTTCTTTTTATTTTTTATTTCCCAATATTAGAAGTTGTAAGACTTCACATGGGACTTTGAATGCATTGGAAGCCCTAAGGACAAGAGGAATCATCTATGGATGGATTTTATGTCCCTCATGAAAAGACTTAATTATAATGTCACCAACTTTTTCACAGAGATTAAGAACGTGTTTGGTGAGTTAGGAAGCATTGGAGAGGTCATAGATGAAGAGAAAATAGTTAGATAAGTCATCAAAGTAGATGAAAAGAGTGACAGATTCACCACTACCATGGACTTATACATGGATATGCAAGAACCAAGTTTCAAGGAACTCATAGGACAATTTTGAGAATGTTCATGTATGTATAGGTTAAGGTACAAGTTTCGAAAAGATGAAAATACCTTTGGGGCATATTAAAATGCTTCAAAAAGGCTCAAATAAATGATAAAGATGGTTAAAGTACCACGTGATATCTGAACAGGATGAACCAATGCTTAGGTCAAAAGGAATTTTTTATGGTGTGCTAGTAAAAGATCGATATTGCTTTGCCCAAAATCCAGCCATATTTTACTTATTTTCGAACATAGCTCATGGAATACCTCCACCCATTTACCACAAGATTTGTTGTATTAGGAAGGTTTCTAGATAGTTTTATGTACGATAATAAGAGAGGAGAACTCCTGATTGTCTTTGAAATCAAAGAGACTGATATTTCCATTTTTGTGTTGCTACAGTTTTGTAGACAAATCTTGTATGTCCATTATATATTCAAATCAACTCTTTCATGGATCATTGCTACTTTCTAATATCATGCTGTAAATTTGCATATTCGAGTTCTATGTTCATAGTAGTGGTCTCTACAATTAGTTTGTGTTCTCGGGTTTATTGTTGGAAACAAGTCATATTAGTCTAAAATCTTCAGAATCTGTAATATAACATGGACTCTTCAGTAGGCTTTGTACAACAAAAAGAAGTGGGCACCTTGGCTAGCGTAGGTGCCTCTCAAACTCCTGATGGGGTTCAAATCCCATTCTCGACACTAAGAGCCCAAGTTTCCTCATCATATGCCCCAAAGGCAAAATGTCACGTCGCTTTAATCTAGGAAGAAATTCCAATGTCCCTTAAAGATCCAAAGTAGAATAGTTTCCTCCTTTATGCCTCAAGAGTAAATACCAATGATTTTCCCATAATTCCCTTCCCATGGTAGATTAGACATGCATAATGCCCTTCTCAAGGAGAATTTGTTGCCCATGATGTTTTTCCCAAGGTGAATTCTTTACCAATGATGTCCTTCAAGGTGAGTAACCACCTAAGAAGGGATGTGATAAGAAAAGTTTCATGGTCAACTAATTATGGGTTTAAATCAAAGAAACTAATTGATTGCATATGTTAAGTATGCTCAATTTTTTGTATTTCAAAGAGAAGAAAGGAAAGGATCATCCGAGTGGGTTGAGAGGTGGATGGATGCCTTAACACATGCTCCAAGGTGCCTTGTCGACATCCATATGCTTTCAAGGCAGCTAGTTACCTCCATATGCTTCCAAGGTTAATAGGCACCCAAATACTATGCTCCCAACAAGAACAAAAAAAGGTGAGGAATTGTCTAATTTGTATGCTTCCACGCAGAAGGAACATATGGGTAAAAAAAGGAAAAGAATATAAGAAATTAGGGGAAAAAATGAACCCTGTATGGGACTTTTAGATTAAGGGGTGATTAGTGATGGACCAATGAGAGGAGGGTGGTGGCCACAGTCTGGAGCCTTAATCAAGTACGCTTGGCCTAGGCTTCCCTGGGTTTGGAGTAGTCAAAACCACTAAAATCTTCTCAAAAATGTGAAATTTCCTCCCTTGGTGGTTTTGTGGAGCGTGAAATTCAAAGTCGTTGATCTTAGTTTGATCTTTGTCCTTGGATATTGAGGATATCTAATGGTGGCACTTGAAATAAGGAAGCAAATGTGCCTTTAATTGTGCACCGTCCGATGGGGTTTCAATCCAAAGCATGTGATTCTCCTTGGAGAAGATTGAGAATCTTTTAATAGAGTCCTTTGGATATGATGTTCATTGGATGGCTCTCAGGCCATGACATTAAATATAGGAAAATTTTGTTTTTAGGCCATTAGATGAACAAAGATCCAACGGATGGATTTAAATTCCAACCCCACCAAATGTGAAATGAATGAGATACGTCCGATCTTCATGCATCGAACGGATGGTAGAGAATCTGTTCCTGATTTTGGTACTCTCTCTCTTACTTTCTCCCCATCTCCCTCCAAGGATTTGACTCTTTTTGTCCAATTTTGCGTTCGTGAGAGAAATTGGACGTCCGTCAATTAACACCGAGTCTGAATTCTTTTTTTCTTTTTTCCCACATCTTTCAACTGATTTGATTGCTTTGTTTTGTCATTTTATGCTAGACACTTATTTATGAATCGCGTCTGTCCATCTAGAGCATCTAACGGTGTCAATTGCCCATGAACCGAAACACAGTGAGCACTCTATTTTGTCCTTTTTTGCTTGACACAACTTGGTTAATCTCATGCATTGATCAGGAATTTCCAATGGTTGTTAGAATCTTCATCTATGTAAAAACAAAGGGCCAAATTTTAGCTTTGTAATTGGCTTTCTACGTCTCTCTATGCATAAGCCATGTAAAGCTCACTTGTGCGAAGTGAGAAATACATTGAGATATGTAAGATGCAATTTGGATTGTTTTATGTGAAAAATGTTTGGCCATGTATATATGCATACCTATATGTGGATTGGGTAGGATATGTTATTCATCGAAGATCCACTAGTGGATTGCATTCTCAATTGGAAGTGCCAGAGTTTCATAGAGTAGCAAGAAGCAACCAACTCTCCCCTTGTTAGTTACTAATTGAATATAGAGGCATTACTAAATCCATTTGTAAAGCAATATGAATTAAGTAGATACTTGAAGACATGGGATTCTATATCGATGCAAAGGTCATCATCTATTGGGACAATTTGAGGAATTTTATGTTATGAAGAATCGATTCTATTATGCAAGATTGATGGACATCAAAGTTCACTATCACTTTGTTTGTGAGAAGTTCATTGAAGGGGAGGATGAGGTGATTCACATCAGCACTAGAGAACAAGTGGCCCATATTTTCACCAAAGCTTTTCTGAAAGAGAAATTCATCCACTTTATAAAAGTTTTAGGAGTCAGTGAAGCTTAATTTTGCATCTACAAGATTTGATACCATGTTGATTAAATCTGTACGAAAATATGAATTTCTTCATTTTGTATTGAAGCTCATTGTGAGTTTAAGGGTGCGATTTGATGACACATCATTCGTTTGTAAAGATCATTTGAGGAAAAGAAAAAGAACACATTAATCAATACATGGTGCAAGCCTTATCTCAAGGATCAAGTCTCTGCCATCTCTATGTATTTATGTAGTCTGATGGCTGCGACATAGTTGCGATCTAATAGGAATCAAGGGAGAAGGGGATTGCTAAATGTTAGTGTAGGAATGGTAGATGTGTGTGATGCAAGATAGAGAGAAGGTAAGCTCATGGATGTGTTATACATGTAAGGAATGAATTAGTCCAACTTTGCACAAATTAACATTCTTTGAGTATAATTGAGAGAGAAGTGGAGAGAAATGGGCTAGAATTATTGCACATATCTTACATGGAGTGAGACACACACACACACACATACACACATAGAGCAGATCTACTAAGAGAATGAGAATGTTTCATTATCAAGGGGGTGGCATCTGGTAGCAAGGACAAGCTAATCATCACTTACGATGATATTATTGAAGACCTGGACACAAAGAGAGCATATACATGAATAAGGATATGATGTGCCACTTAATTCATGAAAAGTACATACATGTATAGTAAGGGTGAAGGCCATGGTCATTAAATGAAGGTCCATCATTTAGGTGCACATGGGTACTAACAAGTGCTCTAACAAGGTAGTCCTTCCAAGGAAGTTATCTAACATGAACGGACTCCTCACACACATAGGGATAGAGGAAGTTTCAATCCCCGCCCCCTTTTTTCCTAGCATAGGAAAACAAGTTTGAATACCACATTGGGCATGACAATTAAGGTTACCATATTAGGTACCTGAAGCATCATTCCTATTTTTGTTGATGAATTAGAAGTCTTTTCAAGAAAGCTGGTCCCATTTTTGAACTCCTTTGGTCTTCTGAAGCAATTGCTTGGTAAGTGTCCTATCTTTCCACAAAAGGTGCATTTGATCTTTCTTAAACAATCATTGATGACATGATTAGACTGTCCACATCTGCTACACATTTTTAATGTAGCTAGAAGCATATCCCTAGGCCGACTTGGTTTTTCCATCCTCTTCTCTTCTTGTTGCAAAGAGTTTATTACATCCTCTAAGGTTGGAATAGGATCCTTCTCTTTCAAGACAGTAACAATGTTTACAAAGGACTTGGGGAGGGCTTTCAAAAGTATTGCTATTTTGTCCTTGTTAGGAATTAGACCTTGAAGGGAATGCATTTGGATTACTATACTTTTCATCATATTTACTAGGGAAGCTATATCCTCATTAGGATTAAGGGAGAGCCCATACACTTGCATTTTCAAGGACATTTTGTTGTGCTTTGCATGAGCATCGAAGATGTTCTCCAATGTTTGCCAAGCTTCATATGCATTCTTTTGCTTCATCCACATAGTGTATATATGTGTCATCTAGTGTCATGATTATGATTCTGCAAGATTGCTCTTTGTAAAGTTGATGTTTGCTCTTTGTAAAGTTGATGTTGTGTCTTGGCTGCTTGAGTAAGCTATTATAATTCTCGTTCATAGGTGGATCCTTATTGGCAAAGATCCATATACCTTTGTGCATTAAGAAGCCTTTTGTTTTCATTTCCCATGTGTGAAAATTTGTACCTGAAAAGTTATCTACACCTTCAAAGGCCATTATGCAGGAAGGTCTTATTGATATGCTAACAATGTCTAAGCCCGTTGTTTTAAGCAAAACTTAGGAATTATTTACAAGATAAACTAGCTCAAACCTAGTTCTCTTAGAAAGATTACAGAGCTATAAAGGATTTTGGGGAATTTTTCATTATCTTTTGATAAGATGTGAACTTAGCTAGGAATCACATAGCTACTCGTGAGCTTCGTGAGTTGATTTTATGAGAGAATTAAATTGAAAAGGTATTTATCTCCAAGCTATTTATTACATATGACTATTAACAACATATTGAACAGTTGTGAGCTCTTTTCTTCCTCCTTTCGTCTTTGTTCTCCTTCTCCTCCTCTGATGGAGAAAGAAGGGCGATGATGTGCAGATCGCTATGCCTCCGCTACCTCAGCCGTGGAGTTTCTCACTTTACAAATACTTAATTGAAAACAAATCAATTTGAATTATATAGTTGAATGGAGAAAACCTGATGTTGAGGAAAGCAAACACTTCTGCAGCCGAGGGCACACACAAACTAAAGGTGCCAGAATGTAGAGGAGTTTGTGTAACTTGCCTGACAGGAAACCGCATAAAAGGATTTTCTCTCAAAAGCGGATCGTCCAAAGATCCTTAGCGTGTCAAAAATTTAGCGGGAATTTCCAATGGACGAGAATTCTCTTCTTCTCCATCTTCTCTGTAAATTGAGTTCCTTCGCAAATACGTTGCCCATGGCACTTGGCATCGATTGAAGCGATCGACAAAAATAGGTAGCAATTGTGAACGACGATCCTAGATTGAATTTTCCTAGAATATGTTTGTAGTAGGCTGGCAAGTTTGAAGCATGGCCACAGGCAAGAAGATTAACCCCCTACGAGCCCTCTCCTAATTGAACAGGCTCTTCCAGCAGCCTCAACAGCTCTCACATGGATCTTTCATAAGACGGAGAGAGCAGTAGCTATGTACATTGTCAGTGTACAATGAATGCAGTGACAGTGTATTACACTGCACAGGAATAGATGAAAAAGATAAAGGTGAAGATCAAGAAGAGACCGTTCCACTAACGTGTCCTACTCCTCCATCTCTCAGAGTATCTGTGGCATGCTGTAGGGGTGCTTCCACGTCCACATTGGCGAGTGATGTTGATGCAGTAGATATTCAATGCTCTGATACCACTTGCTAGATTTAAGAGCTTTGAGAGCTATGGCAATGGTAGATAAAGAATTGAAGACCTCGACACGGAGAGAGCATACGCACGGATAAGAATATGGTGTGCCACTTAATTCATGAAAAGTACAGTATATATAGTGAGGCTGAAAGCCTTGGTCATTAAATGAAGGTCCACTAGTTAGGTGCAATGACAAGTGAGACGGTACCGGTAGGACATGGATTTGGAATCTTACGGAGATGGTGATGAGGCACTACTGGGAATCTGTTAACTCCGCATTCTCTGCGTCCGCAGCGGCAAGGTGCAATCACTCAAGCTTCAAGACGATAAGGGTATCCCGTGTCACTTCAAACTCGACAAGCAGAAGACAATCATCCGCGATTGACAGACTTTCCGCGATCAACCGACTTCTTTAACGATTGACATGCTCTCCGCGATTGACGGTTTTGGCTGGTCCCCGCGATTGATGGTTTTCTCCCGAGTTTTCTGCGATTGATGGTTTTTCACTCGACGATTGACGGTTTTGCTAATGAGCAGTTTCCGCGATTGACGGTTTTGACTGGTCCCCGCGATTGATGGTTATCTCCCGAGTTTTCCGCGATGGATGGTTTTTCACTCGACGACTGACGGTTTTGCTAATGAGCAGTTTCTCGTATTCCGTTGCGATTGACACCTCGTAAGTCGTGCACGATAAACACCTTGGATATCTGCCCCGTTTGGTTTCGAAATGGGTGTGGCGGTAGTCGACTTTTAAATATCCTCATTTCTCTGGGCTACCGGCAGCTCTTCTTGGCCCTCTTGTTAAAAAAGTGTGCGGCTGTCAAGGGCGAATATCTCACCTCGTGTCTCACCTCGTGAGGGGCGCACGATTGCCTCGTGTGGGGTGTGCGATAGTCACCTTGGAAGTTGGATCTTCGCCGTAGATGTGTGTGTGGCGGCGGTCGGCTTATTTAAAAAACCTGAATCAAAGGCTACAAAGAGATCTTGCCATCACGAACCGTCTTGTCCAAGCATCAGCGTGAGAAGAAACTCTACCTCTTTTTCTTTGAAGCTTGCCGTGCTGCAGTTTTTGGCATTTAAGAGTTTAAGTTAAGCTCACTTTCGTAGAGTGTAGGCTTTTATTACAAAAGGAAATTGAAAAAGGATAAATGGTCTTCCTTTTTTTTGCGCCTTGCGTCTCTTGTGCCAACCTCCTTCTTTTGAGTGCATACCTTCTATCGTGATTTGTCCCTCAGTTTTCAATCGGGGTGTCCCTCTTTTGTCATGGATCTGGCGACCCCCTCTCTTGTGAGAAGTAACCTGGCCCCTCCTCCCGGGGAGACCGGTAACCTAGCCTCTTTGTTGGAGGGGGGTTCTTGTGCCGCCCTAGAGGCCTTCGAGAGTGCTGAACCCCCCTTGGTCTCCCTCAATAGATCCGCAATTTTGTCAACTCAGGAGGAGCTCAAGAAAGTTTGCCTTGTCGGCCAAATGTTCGGCCCTAAGCCCCCGCTCGAAACTGTGCGACAGTGGCTTCGCAACGAGTGGTTCCCCCGCGGGCTAGTTGTTTGTAAGTGTCAGTTCTTACCGGCAAGCCACTTGCTGCTAATCTTTGAAAATGAAGATATGGCATTTCGAGCCCTTAGTGTCGGAACTTGGCAACTCGGCCGAGCAACCCTGTGCCTATTCAGATGGTCCCCTGATTTACTCCCGACAAATCGAAATCGCTTCGGTACCCTCTCTGGGTTGAGCTCCCTAACCTGCCATACTTCTTGTACAACTTCGTGTGGGACATCGTTTCTCCTATCGGCAAGCCGTTGGACTCACACGAGGACATTGGTGGTCTCATTTATGAAGGTGCAAGACACTCGTTCAACGCTAGGTGGCACCCTCAAATCTGTGTCGAGGCTGACCTCAGTATGCCACTTCCATTGAAGATCAAACTGGACTTGGGCGAAGGGGATGTTTGGGAGCAAGACATCAGTTACAAAAACCTTCCCAACGCGTGCTTTCGTTGTGGCCAACAAGGTCACAGGATCAAAGATTGCCCTTTGAGACGAAAAAGCAAGCGAAATCAAGAAGCCCCCAAAAATGCTCAAGATAGCAATGGAGCATTGAATCACTCGACGAAAGTAGAGGAATTCAAGGGTCCCCTTAATCCAGAAGCTGATGCAGACGGGTTCATCGAAGTCAGAAGAAGAAGGAAAAGAAGCCCTAGGGCAACCTCTGAGCGAAACAACAAGTCAGTTTCCCCCTCCAGCAACTTGTATTGCAATCTGGAAAAGGAAATCAATGAGTTTGACTACCCAGGTGGGAACCAACTTGAGGTGGACACCGACGTCAAAGGCCTAGAGATCCCTGACAGTAAAGAAACCTTGCAGGAGGGTTACACTACAAGCAAAGAAGACGGCTTTACTACTAGCAACGAAGATAACATGGATAGTGAAAGCTCCATCATCGGATCGACTATTCCGGAAACGGAGCTGAAAACGGTGCCCAGTTCTTCCCAGCAGGAGGCATCCCGCAAAGGAAAACAACCTATGGAGTTACCGTGGAAGAGCCCCCACAAGAACCTATTGCTAACTCGGGATCCGATCCGAGCGAAAAAGAAAGATGAACCCAAGAAAAGAAAGGACAAAGCTCCCTCCCGCAAAGAGGGATTACTATGACAATGATCATCATCTCGTTAAATGCTAGAGGGCTAACCGACCCCTCAAGAGCGACCATCATTGGTCAATGGCTTCGCGACATTAGCCTAAACCTAGATCTTATATGTATCCAAGAGATTAAAATTGACGGAGAAGACCTCCAGAAACGGCTTAGACATGTCTCCTCGACCCATGTTTGGATCTCAACGGCGCATCAGCGGGGGTCCGGTGGAACGGTAATCGGTATTAATCAATGCTGGTCCGAAAAGCTTGAGAACTTCATTGAAGATGAATGCCATCGATGGATTGCTGTTTCTTTCGGTGCTCCCTTTTGTTTTACCTTAGTTTCTTTGTATGCCCCTAATGGGGAGTTAGAGAGACTTAACACTTGGGCCTCCTTGGACTCGCTCCCCCACAACGTGCTAATTTGTGGTGACTTCAACATGGTTGAGGACCCGATGGACAGATGGATGGGCAAGGGTAGGGTCATCGATAGTCGCGAGAAAGAAACGTGGGACAAAACTAAACTACACTTGGATCTGGTCGAATTCAAAGACCTGAATGGCTTTTCTTGGTCAAATCTCCAAGCAGGCGAGGACCTGAGGAAAGCTAGACTTGATAGATGCTACATTTCTCAGAGCTTTACTCATCAGTGGGGCCACCCTTCCCTCTCGCAACGCACGGACCTCACCATCTCTGATCACTACCCGATCGTCATCACCTTTCAACCCCCCACCAAGATCTGTAAGGCTCCTTGGTTCCATGCCAGTGTGCCCTCCTTCTCTCTCCCCTCCGTCCATCAAGAAATTTCTGATGTGTGGAAGGAGGCATTCACATCTGGCTTGTCCCCAGCCAAGTGTTGGAGAAGCGCGGTCGATAAGTCACGACAGATCATGATTAGATCCAGGAAGATGCTAGAGACTGTGCGGGGGGCCCGTAGAGAAGCTCTATATCATAGACTCTAGAGGCTCGAGGAGGAAGTGAACAAAGGAAAATCTCAAGCCCAGAAAGGACTTCGAAAAATCAGAGCGCTGCTGCGATACGAGGAAGAGATACAAAGGAAAAATTTGCAAATTTTCTTCAAGGAGTGGTGGGCTGGCAAAGCCGACAAACCCACCAAAGAGATGTGTCGTATCCTCAAGAGGAAACACAACAGAGAATCGATCCCCTTATTGCTAGATGCAAATGGCAATGTATGCAATACGGAAGAAGATAATTTTGGGATCATTGAAGGGCACTTCATGAGACTCCTGGGGACCTCAAACCCCCTCTCCCACCATAGAAGGGACTGTATGGCAGCCATTTCTAGGGTTTCCCCCCACAGGATACCACTCAACCTCCACTCTCTGCTTCATGCCTCTATCTCTGAAGCCGAAATCATTGAGGTCATCGATGCCCTCCCTTCAGGTAAAAGCCCGGGACCTGACGGGCTCACTAATGAGTTCTTAAAATCCTTCAAGTTGGTGGTTGCCACCCCTCTTCGCTTGGTTTGGCAAGAGGCACTCAAGTTTGGCGCGCTTCCTTCTTGTCTCAACAATGGCATTATCAAGTTAGTACACAAAAAAGGGGAAAAGAACAGAATAGAGAACTGGCGTCCCATTACAATGCTCCAAACAGGATACAAGATCATCGCCAAAGTCATTGCCAACAGAATCTCTTGCCACTTGAGAGCGTGGTTAAGCGAGGACCAAAAAGGTTTCATCAAAGGCAGGTCAATTTTGGAAACCATTATAGATATCTGGGAAGGTGTTGAATTTGCAAATGAGTCTAAACAAGAAGTAGTATTCCTCAAGATCGACTTTGATAAAGCCTACGACAGGCTAGAATGGGACTATATTCTACAGTCGCTACAAGATCTTGGATGTAGTCAGAAATTCACCAAGATGATCGTGACCCTTCTCGGAAACGCATCGACCCAAATTAACATTAATGGAAAACTTTCAAAGGTGATCAAACTTAAAAGATCTATCAGACAAGGGTGCCCATTGGATCCCCTTCTCTTTGCCATTGCCACGGGAGGGCTTAGCAAGCTGGTGGAGCATCAGGTGGAAGCTGGTAACATTAAAGGCCTTCGTTTGCCGCATGACCACAGTCAGATCACCATGAGACTTTTTGCCGATGATATGAACGCTTTTGTTCACAATGATAGTACCAGCCTAGAGACGTTCTGGAAGTGTCTTGCTACCTTTTGTGAAGCCTCTCGTTCCATAATCAACCACTCTAAGACCGCCTTTAGAGCTATTGGTGGGTCACAGCCCGACCTTCTCATTGATCATGGCTGTCAAATCATTCCGTAGGGCCAAATTTTTCGGCTTCTTGGGATTCCCTTGGGGTTTGGCGTCTCTATGGAACAGCGGTGGAACTGGGTGCTTGCCAAGCTCGAAAACAAGCTTAACTATTGGAGAGGTATGCAAATCAATCTTGCTGGTCGTGCTATGGTTACCAACACGTTCCTCTTATCATCTACCATTTATTTCCTTTCTTGTTGGAGACCGAAAGAGCAAGATCTGTCCAAACTGGATAGTATTTGTAGAAACTTCCTTTGGACGGGTGACCACAATAGGCGGGGGGTGCCTAAAATCAAATGGTCCATCTGCACCAGCCATAGAGATAGTGGGGGACTTGGTATCTTGGACATCGGGTGCATGGCTAACAAACTGTCGGCCAAATGGATGATTAAGGCTTGGTGCAACGGGGAGGCCTCGTGGGCCAAGTTGATCTTCAGAAACAAGAATGAGCTGGCGCTCATGGGTTTCCCAAATTGGAAGAATCTTGACATCTTGACCTTGCTGTTTTCCCCGATCCCCGTCTTCCCGAAAGGCTCTAATCTGGTGTGCTCCCTTTGGAAGAGTTGGAATAAAGTCAAAAGCTTCACAAGAATCAGTGAAGACTGGAAGTGGGCTGCCGGTATCAGACAAAACGACTCTATTTGGTTTCCGATCCATGGCATCCGGAGTGTGGAATCTTGGAACATTCAAAATGCCAAGAAGCTATGGAACAAAGGCTTCAAAAAATGGAAACATCTCTGGAAACAAGACACCAACCGCTGGATCAACTTTGAGGATATTGACCCTAGCATCAACATTTCGCATGAAGAATGGAACACTTTGCAAAGCAGATGTCTCGCCTGGGACCGACACAAAGTTCGCCTTCTCATGGGACACGACATGTCGAGCTCGCTTGGTCTCAAATGGCACAATGGGAATAGCCTATCAAAAATCCCGAACATCAAAGAAACGATCGACTATCAGGTTAACCTCAACAAAAAGTGGTGCCTATCATGGACGCGGCTTCGGTGGGACATGAAGTTCATGGCTATCTAGCACCTCCTCATAGAAATCAAAAAGGCTGTCCTCTTATGGCAAATTCTTCATCATGGAATCTGGACCAACCTTAAGGCTAGCAAAATTTGTGGGATCCCTCCCTGGTGCAAACGCTGCTACCGGTCTATCGAAGATGTTTCACACATCTTCTTTACCGGCCCCAACTCCAACAGACTCTGGCAGGTGGTTGGAAAGAGAATTGGACTTCAAAAACGTTTCAGTTGGCAGCAAGCCCTGCTGGGAGAAGCGATCGGCTGCTCCGTGACTCTCTGGAACGCCATCAGAGGGGAGGTTCTATGGAAAATCTGGCGGGAAAGATGTGCTTTCAACTTCGGTGACTCCCCCAAGGAGTGGTCAATTGAGAAATCGCTGTTCCTCCTTGGCAAAAGGATTGTCAACTGTAAAAAATCCCCCCCTTTAGGCATCATCAAGTACTCCTTTTGATCGATAACAAGCTTAAACCCAAGTGGGCCCCACATGAGGGTGATGAGAGGGTAATTAACCTTCTTTGTAATGTCATCTAAGCTCTGTAAAAGCTTCCCCTGCTTTGTGGGATTTGGGGGGTCCCGTGGGCACTAGTCCCCTTCTCTTGTACTTTTCTTTATTTAATTCAAGTCCGGGAGAGTAGGCTAATGCCGAACTTCCTTTATATTAAAAAAAAGAAATGACAAGTGAGGCTGAAGGCCTTGGTCATTAAATGAAGGTCCACTAACAAGTGCTCTGACAAGGTAGTCCTGGCAAGGAAGTTATCTGAGAGGAACGGACTCCTGATACACATAGTGACAAAGGTAGTTCCCCCCCCCCCCACCCAAAACACACACACACGCAATATTAATTATTGACTAACATTAGTTCGTTCAGAGTTTGAAGGCATGTAAGATAAAGAAGGGAATGCAAGACATCCATGAGGTCATCAAGAGATGCACAACCTATCGAATCGTTAAAGAGTTATCAGGTATACGTTGACATTGCTGTTTTGTTGTAGCACTTACCTTATCAAGAAGCTCCCCCAGCTTGGACTCAACGAAATTATCCTTGGCTGCTGCAACAAGCTGGACTTGGTCTTGTGGAATTTATGGAGAGGTCACATCTTGTGGCACATTTGGATTAGCAAGAATCAAAGTCATTTTAACAGTGGGAAGAAGGATTTCAATTGTTCTCTCAGGAAAACTCTATTTATAACTGGTCAACAGAGTGTGCAGTCTATTGATTGGCTTCCGCAAGACTCTACTGTTGTAACTAAGAACCTTCCTCCTAATAAATGGAGAGAGACCTTATTATCCTGCTACTCTAGGGATAGATTCATCATGGTCCTTTGTTTGTAGGTTTGCCATGGGGTTTTTTCCCTGGTTTTGTATTGGTGGGATCACTGCTTCCTATACACAGTGTAATTTTTTCCATTAATTTACTCTCTTTTCCTGTTGTCTCAAAAAAAAAGTGTGTTTGGTCATTAATGAGACAATATTCCAACTTCATCTTGTGGACTTCTTTTGACAACAACGACTGAAAAACTCATATATGTATGAGATTATTCACTCATTGTTTATGCATGTATGAATGTATGGCAATTTCACCATGTATTTGAAACCCTAAGGAGATGAAAATTAAGCCACGGGGACGATAGAACGAAATGGAATGTTGAACGTAACGAACTCTTTCCCTATTTTTCCTTCTCAAATTAAAATTACAGGCGTAACGACGTATGTATGAGAAGTTCCTGAGTCATTGGACGATGTATTAACTATCTATTTCGAATCACGTACACATGCTTCTCTTTGTATGAAACATTGGAACTCGCATTAAAGTAAGAACCGTCTTGTTCACATTGTTTCAGTGTGTATCTATGTTCACTCACAAATGCTCATGAGTGTAGCTTTCTCAAATAACCTCACTTACATGTTCACTTCCATACATCCTCGAGAAGAAATATAATTCAAGCTCATTGCTCTCTGTTCACCCTCCTTCCGTGAAATCTATGGCAACACATGAACATCTCCATTAACATGACCATGACCATGACCATGAACATACCCATAACCATAACCACAAACATATTTCTAACCATAACCATAGCCACAACCACAACTATAGACGTAGCCACAACCATATCCATAACCATACGCATAACCATAACCATACTTATAAAACAATAACCATAGCCATAATCAAACCAAAATCACAATCATAACGATAATCATAACCACAATCATAAACATGTACATAACCATAACCATACCCATGATGATGAACATAACCATATCCATAATCATAGCCAAAATGACAGAAACAACCTTAACGAGAACCATACAAATAGTCATAACCATGCCCATAACTATAATCATAGATAGAGACCTGACCATAAGCATAATCATAACCTTAACCATAACCATAATCATAACAATAACCATAACCATAACCATAGTCATAACCATAGCCATATCCCTACATCTAACCCCTTACCCTAACCCAGACCCTAACCATAACCATAACCTTAACCATAACCATAACAATAACACTAACCATAACCATAATCGAAACATAATCCTAACCATAACGTTCCACATAAGCATAACCATATCCATAACCATAAATATAAACATAGACCCTCTTGATTAGGGTAGAGGAACTCCTTCCACCATAAAATTTCTTAACTTTCTTGTTCGTAGTATAGATAAAAATTGCATTCTATGAGCTCATATCGTCTCATAGGTAGATATGATATGAAGCCTTCCTTATATTCTTCCTTTTCATATTATCATAGGTCATATCATCCTAATGAAATTTAACATGTTTTTATGAGACCTTTTTTCCGTTCATATTATTATAAATGAGTTTATTGTAAGGATACTTACCAAGTTTTCATGAAGCCCTTGTTCTTTTCGTATCATGAATTGTTTGATGAGCGCATCATAAGGGCATTCTTTTTAGTCTATTTAACGTAGATAAGACCAACCCATATCATAAGGAATTTTATTAATCTCGTCTGAGTTAAAAAAATTTAAATGATCTCACTTACAACCAAGATGCATGTTTCTTTAAAGTTTCATCGTTGCTCTTTCTCTTCTAAATTCATATCATGAGGACTAAAGATGGAGCTTAGGATTTTTGTTTAGTCTTCTAAAGCATCCATGATCTATGTTTTCAGAATCAAACTAATATCGCATCGATGATCTATGTCTTCAGAATCGAAGATATGGAAGTAAAATGCATGTTTAGCTTGTATTAATAAGCTTAGATAGAGATTTGAGTTGATGTCCTCGCATGATGCAAAGGTCCAACTAGAAGAGGGATCTAAAAGAGATAGAAAGTAGGAAAAAGCATTGTGTGCAAGAACTTGGGGGAGAGAGAGAGAGAGAGATCTACACCTTGAAATTTTATAAAATCTTCTCTTCATATAAGATGAGAAGAATCAGCTTTATTATAAGTTTACTTTTATGATTATTGATCAAAAGCTCACGAAAGATAAAAAATGCCTATACTCGTCCCATAAATAGGCCAAACGTTCAAGTAAAAAACCTATGTGTGGGTCTTGAAGACACTTAGTTTCGAGTATGTTCACGGCCAGGACCATATCCACTAGATTTGTTTCTTAGCTCCCATGTTCTTTAGTGCCTTGCCCTCTTTTTTGATATGTCCCATCGTGTGGTTGTGATATGTCCCGTTGGGACTTACTCTTGCTTTGAAAAGCAAGGCAGTAGCTTTATCGCATGCAAAACAGTACATTAGCTTTATCTCATCACATATATAGACTAGTATTCCTTCTAGTGAAGTAGTACTAGTAGCCAATAAAATTCATACTATGGCCTCTGAAAGTATTTCTCTCAAACGTTTGAAGCTCCTACGACCTCTACATGAGGTAGAATCTATTAGAAATACTTTCGTTTCCATAGATATTGCGTGACATTTGCCACACACTTTTGGTTGTCTTGGATTATAGCATAGAGAAACAACGTTTTTAGGCTAAATTGAACTAAATTGAGACATAAACATCCTCATGGATCTTTCTCCCATTCATCATCATTCATATTTGAAAGATTCTTTAGTATGCCTTTTGGTCGTCTCCCTTGCTTCCTATGAATCAACACCTCCATAACTTAATTTTTTGATAGCACAAAGTCATTCCATAAACGTTCATGGTCCCATGGATCTCTTTCTCTAGAGCAAGATAACGTTTTCTTGAGGTTTGAAAAATAGGAATTTCCAATGTAAGTGAACAAGAAGCCATAGCTTGAAACACCTCGAGTGTATCACGTCGCTATTCAGGTCATGAACCATTAGAATGAACTAGGATGCCACCATATTACCACCATATTTGAATAGAATAGAATAAGATCTCATGATAATGTTGATATATTTAGGTAGTGATGTGTGTGAACACACTAGGACTGCCGGGGCACTTTTTTCCCTCTTTAGGAGGTTTTTTTCACCCGGCTTGTATATACGCCTATTGCCCTAATGGGGCTACTTATCTTTGTACATTCTCTAGTAATACATTCAGTATTGTGTGTTGTGCTCCAAGCATTTTCTTCTTCCTTGATCTATACGTGTGCTTTCGCAGATGTCTAACTCCAACAATTGGTATCAGAGAAGGTGTCGCTTCATCTAGGGCGCCATCGACACTCCTCCATTTGCAATATCAGAATCACACAAATTTTATTGAGCATACTCAATGTGTTTTCGAGATAAAAAAAGCTTTGTTATGTGGTGCCAAAATCGCGATCTGAGCTCGTTTCCGCCTCTGAACACACTATTGCAGTGCTTGTGCAGCCTATTTCATCTTTTTGTGCCAAAGGTATATACCAATTTCTATTCGCCAGTATAAGCACCTCGAAGTCTACTACAGGTCTAGCAGAATTTGTTTGGGCAGTTTTGTTCAACTTTTTGAGATATAATTAATTTTTTGCATCGAGGTATTTTAGTCATCAGCCATGGCTGAAAGCAATGATGTATTCCATATGTTGGCTCTTGAGGATAAGTTGGATGGTATAAATTACTCGTTATGGGCTTATATGATGCGACATGTGTTGGTTGCAAAAGGACTATGGAACATTGTGCAAGGTGTCGAAAAACGTCCTATCACACCTGCAATTCTTACAACTGTAGGTACTGAAGCTGATGTAGAAGGTGTGGAAGATGGTGATATTCTGCATATTCCTATTCGTGCTACGATATCTACTGCACCTACTATAGAGCAGATTCATTCGGATGGCAAGGATGCCTAGGCACATGCATTGATAGCTTTGTCTGTCAAACGTGCCATTATTCCTCATATTGGCTCTTGCACAACAGCTAAGGATGCTTGGGATACACTTACCACATTGTACCAAGCTAGGAATGAGGTTCATGTTGCTTACCTCCGAAAACAGTTGGAGAGTGAGCACATGAATGAAGGTGATTCTATGGACAGTTTCCTAACAAAGATCAAAGACTTGAAGGAAGAGTTGATTTCTGTTGATGAGGTTATACCAGATAGCTCACTTGTGCAGAGCGTCCTTAATGGTCTTCCTGATTCATATGAGAGTTTTTCTTATACTCTTCGGTTGATGATGAAAGGCAATCCAAATGCCTTGAGGAGTTAGTCTCTGTTCTGTTGTAGGAAGATCAGTCCAGGCGAAACAGGTCCATTATGTGTGTTGCAGATGAAGCTTTCGTGGATAGTCAGAAGGGCAAAGGAAAATAGAGCTCTTCTACTAGTAAGCAAAAATCTGCAAATGCTGCACATTCGAACAACCAAGAAAAAGATGAGAAAAAATCAGAAAAGCAGAAATTATTTTGTGAGTACTGTAAAGGGAATGATCATATCATAAAGAACTGTCCAAAACTGGATGCAAAAGAGTCAAAGAAGAAAGAAGCTAGAATGGTTGTTGCAGAAGCCTCTACACCAAAAATGGAGTCCGCTAGTCTTGTGCAGGAAGAAGAATGAGCATTTACTATTGTTTGGAGTTTTGACCCATCTTCTCATCAGCAGTGCATATCTGTAGTAGACTCAGATGTTTGGTGCTTTGACAGTGGGGCGACCAAACATATTACCTTGCAGCATAGTTTCTTTTCTTCACTCGAGCCTACCCCTACAGGGAATACTGTTACATGTGCCAACAACTCCTCTCATCCTATTATGGGAGTTGGTAAGATCATTTTGACTATTGCTCATGGTAGTTCTTTCACTTTGTCAGATGCTTTATTTATGCCAGGGATCAAGAAGAACCTGTTATTAGTTTTTGCATTAGCCAAGAATAGCTTGGTTGTGAAATTTGTTGATGACAGGTGTACAGTTCATGTTTTGTCAAATGGCGATGTGATTATTGCTTGTGGCATTTTATGTCGTGGGTTGTATAAGCTCATAGACTATGAAAGATCTGCAAATGATTTGGCATGTGTAGTAAATGATTCTCTAGCTATATCAGATGCAAAACTTTGGCATGCACCCTTTGTTCATCTGAATTTTACTGTTTTGCTATGCCTACAGAAATCTGAATGGTGTCTTGTTTTCCCAAACTTGAGGCACCTGGAAAACATGTTTGTGAAGGCTCTATTTTGGGCAAAATGCAGTGCTCGTCCTTTCCAAAAGATGTTTCAGTTGGGGCTACTTAGAAATTGCAGCTTGTACATTGCGATGTCTGTGGTCCTTTGCAGACACCTTCTTTTGGGAATTATCTTTACTTCATGACTTTCATCGATGAACTTTTGAGGCATGCATGGGTATATCCATTGAAGGAAAAGTCCGAAGTGTTCATGTGCTTCAAACAGTTTTTGGTTTTGGCTGAAAATTTCTTAGCATAAAGAATGGGCACCCTCCGTTCTAATCGAGCGGGGGAATATATGTCTTCTGATTTTAATGCATTTATGGCTGAACATGGGATAAAACACCAGTGTACAATGCCGTATACACCTCAACAAAATGGAGTTGCTAAATGAAAGAATAGGTCACTCATGGAGATGGCAAGGTGTATGGTCAAGAGTCAGGCTTTACCACATAGTTTCTAGCTTGAGGCTGTCATGTGTGCAGCATATGTACTGAATAGGTGTCCCACTAAAGTGCTGCAGTCTATCACTCCATATGAGGCTTGGCATGATCGCAAGCCATCTGTTGCTCATCTGCATGTTTTTGGTTGTTTGGCATATGCATTAGTGCTTGAACAACATCGTAGAAAATTAGATGATAAAGTAGTAAAATGTATTTTTGTTTGGTACAGTTTTGAAAGTAAAGGCTATCCTCTGTATCATCCATAGAGTAAACACATTCTGGTTAGCCGTGATGTTGTTTTTGTGGAAGATGCTATTCAACCATTGCTTTCATATACTAAGGAGACATATGTTAGCTCCAAAGACATGTATGATACTTTGCTGCCTCTCTTTACAGGTGGACAGTCTAGTGCTGGTCCCAATGAGGAAACTTCTTAGCCTTTGCAGGTTTCATGTGACGATGCAGATCATTCCATTTCTGATGCACTAGGTGATGTGAGAGCTGATTTTGACCAGGCAAAAACTATGCCAAAATGGCTGGTGTAGACTTTGCATGACAACAAATTAGATGCACCTCTCTCATACCGTACTCGTTCAGGCTCTCATAGTGCCTCTTTTGCATCAGAGTGCTATGATATGGCTGCATCTAGTCTCTGTAATGAGAATGAGCTTGTTTTGTTTGATGATGCACAAAATTCAAAAAATTGGATGGCTGCTATGCAATCTGAATATGATGCTAATGAAGAATGGTACTTGGTCTTTATGTGACTTGCCTTCTTGCAAGAAGGCCATTGGCACTAAATAGGTATACATGCTGAAGTGTAAACCAGATGGCATAGTTGACAGGTATAGGGCTAGGCTTGTTGCAAAGGGTTATGCATAGGAAAGAGGCATTGATTTTGATGAGACCTTTGCACCTACATGTTGTATGACTACTATTTGGAGCATATCTGCACTTACAGCTCATCATGATTGGAATGTACATCAGTTGCATATTAAAACAACATTTCTGAATGGTGACTTGCATGAAGAAGTGTATGTTTTTCAGCCCCGTGGCTTTATGCAGAAAGGGTATGAAAACCAGGTGTGCAGATTAAAGAAGGCATTATATGGTTCAAAGCAAGCACCGCGTGTATGGTATAAGAAGATAAATGCCTATCTGGTTGCACATGGTTTTGAGAAGGGTCCAACTAAAAGCACCTTATATGTTAAGCGTGCTCATGATGTGCTTCTGATCATTGTTGTCTATGTTGATGACATGCTGCTTAGTAGTCCTATTGAGAAGCATATTGTTGATTTTAAGGCTGATTTGCATGCCTCATTTGAGATGTCTGATTTGGAGCATTTGCATCACTATTTGGGCATTGACCTTATGCAAGTTGATGGTGGAATGGCGTTGTGTCAAACAAAATATATTGACACATTATTGCAGCATTTTGGCCTTGAAGACTGTAAGCCTATTGCCATTCCTATGCAAACAAATTTACGATTGAGCCTTCATGATGTTCGAGATGCATTCGATGTTGTCCTCTATCAACACACTGTTGGATGCTTGATTTACTTATGCATTGCCTAAGAGTCAAGCATTGGAAGGCAGTTAAGCACATCTTTTGCTATTTGAGTGGTACTCGGCTACTTGGGTTGTTTTATCCCAAGGGGGGATCACTGCCGCCAGATTTGCATGCTTTTTCTGACTCTGATTGGGTTGGTTGCTATGACACTCGTGTTTCGACTAGTGGCTTTTGCTTCATGCTTGGTAGCTTATGTATATCTTGGTTGAGCAAGAAGCGGCCTACTATGGACACTTCCAGTTGTTAGGCTGAGTATAGGGCAGATTTCACAGCTACTATTGAGTGTATGTGGCTCACACGCCTTATGGCTGATTTGGGTGTTGGTCAGACTTCTGCCACCACCATCTTCACTGAGAGTCAGAGCGCATTGGAAGTTGCGAGGAACCCTCTGTTCCATGCTCGCACTAAGCACATTGAGGTGCATTACCACTATGTCAGGGAGAGGTTCTCTTTTGGGGAGATGAGCTTGGTATATGTGCCCACACAAGAGAACATTGCAGACCTTTTCATGAATTCTCTGCCTAGGGAGAAGTTTGATTTGTGGAGTGATTTCCACATAGCTTGGCACTTCTTTATACATGAGTGCCAGCTCCTTGTTCACCGCATCACTCCTAGGGGGGATTTGTTGATATATTTAGGTAGTGATGTGTGTGAACACACTAGGAGTGCCGGGGCACTTTTTTCCCTCTTTAGGAGGTTTTTTTCCCCCGGCTTGAATATATGCCTAGTTCCCTAATGGACTACTTATCTTTGTACATTCTCTATACATTCAGTATTGTGTGTTCTGATTCAAGCTTCTTCTTCTTGCTTGTGTTGTTCGCGTGCTTCCGTAGACGTCTAACTCCAACAGATAAGATAGCTTTGGTTGCTACAGATAACACCTAGTCTTGTATACACACCATTCTACCTTTACAAATATCAACCTTGATAGGAAAGAAAAAGAGAGAAAAAATACCAATTCTCCCACCAAACCTACATGCTTCCAATACTCCTTATATACTATCAAGCATTTAAAGCAGAATTATACATTAGTTCTACTCGCTTTAACACTTAAATAGATCACGATTGTCATTTCTCTTGTCATTCCCTTCCTTTTCTACTTAAAAGTACATCATCCAAGCCCACGCACAAGCCTACGATTGAAATTACCATCTTTTGCTATCTTTCCCCTATAGAAATCAAAGAGGGATTTTGTTCTTGCTATTAGTTCTTTTCACTACCATCCTTGAACTTTAGCACGAATACATGTAGGATCCTTGATACCACTTGTTGGCTATAAATAGTAGCCTATACAAGTGCCACTGCAATGGACTCACTCATAAACCTCAAGTAACTAATGAAGTAGGCCTCAAATCAAATAGCAAGATCAGTGGAGAGAGTAATAGTTTGAATTCATTCCGTTAACATTCATATTGCAGTGCTCCTATAAAGCAGCCACTAAACCAGCAAAGCAAAAAGCTAAGAGAAGGGGATGAGCACTAAACAAATAGAAAATTATGGAAGTTTTCTTTTATCACACGGAATTAAAAATCATAGCATCATCTTAAGTGATGAATACTATTGACACACTGATGATTTCCTTTCTTATTGTATAAGTAGAATGAACAAAATGAATATACCTTTGTACATGGCCGAACGATTGTGTAATGCGATGTCTTATAGTTTTCAAACCTTCCCTCAAGACTCAGCAAAATTCATAGCAAGATATATTTGCGACCATCATGAGAGCCATTTATCCACAAATGGTTTTTAATACCGAAGTAGTTTGTGCATAACCATAGAGATCTCCAAAACGTATGTATGTATGTATGTATGTATATATATATATATATATATATATATATATATATATATATATATATATATATATATATATATATATATATATATATATATATATATATATATATATATATATATATATATATATATATACATATATATATATATATATATACATGTGTGTGTGTCTATGTGTGTTTATGTATGTGTTTATGTATATGTGTATGCATGTATATATGTATTTATGCATGTATGTATATAACTATATATATATCAGATTATGTATATAAATATATAAACATGCTTGTATGCATATATGAATATAAGTACACATGCATGTATGTATGAATCTATGTGCATATGTTTCTGTATGTACTTACATTCATATATGCATGTATCTATTTACATTCTAATATGTGTGTATGTATGTATATATGTATGCATACATGCATGAATTTATGTATATCTATATCTTTTGTATGTATGTATGTATACATGTATGTAGGTATGTATGTATGTATGGATAGATATAGGTACATGTGTATGTATGTATGTATTGTTACATATGGAGTGTTGAATTATTGGAGTTTATTATCAGGATATTAACAAGATTTGTGTTTTGATACAGTAGTTGAAGGTTCATGAGGGCATGGACGTGCATGGACTTATTCGAATATGTTTGGACACAAATAAGAGATTTCTCTTTATAAAGTCATAAAAATGGTGCTTGAGAGAAGGATCCTTGTAGAACATGAATTTTGTGAATAAAAGATAAGAATCACTATAAAAGTGTGGAACCCTTTTCCTTTCTGCATGATTTTTTAAGTGACGTCCTCATTGTAACATATATTTTGGACGTAATAGAAAATAATAAATAGAAATACTCTAGAGAATTGTCCAATAAAGTGCATATGGGTAGATTGCACTCGATACTATTTATTGCCTTGTTTATTATGCAAATTTGTTTTTGTGAGGTTTCAACTTTCATAATCTCTATGTACATGTGTCCATAAGATCCTACAATAGTAGTCTTAGAGTATGGGTGTGTCTGTGCAAAGGGATTCTAGAAGTGTGTATTTTTCATTTGGTCACTATCCAATTCGGATTTCATTTCCTATTTCCAATTTTGGTCCTACTCTCATTTTGCTTTTGAGTTTCTGTTGCAATTCCATTTCCTAAACCTCAACATATAGTTTACACCTACACTTTACATCTACCTTTACACCTATGTTTACTCCATTGGATTATGCATGTCTGTAAGATCTTAAGACACTGGTATTCAAGCATGCACACATCACGGCAAAGGCATTCGGACATTGTTGCTTTGTCCATTTTTAAGTTTGATATTTTTGTGATTCTGGTTCTAATTCCTCTTTTTAAACTTCGACCTACAGTTTACACCTACATTTACATCTATGTTTATATCTACATTTATGCCTATGTTTACTCCTTTGGCTTACTCTTGTTTTAGTTTCAAGTTTTTCTTTTAATTTATGGTTTCTCTTTACATTCTACTTTGTGAACCTCAACCTACAATTTACACCTACATGTATGCCTGTGTTTACTCCTTTCTCTTACTCCTATGTTGGTGCAATTAAGGCAAAACCTACATCCTACTCATTTACCTTTGGAAAAGTGATACGAATCCACGTGGATTTAGGAATCTCTAAATCACGAATCATTTGGTTGTTGAGAAATGGGAGAATCTATCCTATACTTTAGGATTCACCTTTTTTAATTCAAACTTTGGCTCCAAGGGCAACTATAAGATGATGATAAAAAAGACGTGCATGTATCTTGAGCCCATGATGTCATCTTTAAGAAAATTCATTTTCAAGTGAGACCTTATCTCATAGCTCATTCCCCTCTCACACATTGAACAATGTATGACTACCAATGACATTGTATTTGTATATGATTTAATACATACATGATCACTACATTCTCATTTCACTTCTTTGTTGTAACTCCATGAGAACAATGATCTTCTGAGAGCTTGTTCTCAGTGCATAGATGATTGTTTGTCATGATTTAAAGTATAGTAGATTCAACATGATGTCTAGTACATGCCTACAAAGTTTCATTGGCATTACTTCTCGGGATCATGAGATATTAACACATCTTTGCTTACTGGTCAGTTGTTTGTTACACCCCTATAAATGTCAAGATGGTGTTGTGATTTTCTAAACATGTTTCTCTATGTGTAGTCCATCATTTTTTATGAAATCTCTCATATTTGATAGCGTACTAAGCTTATTAGAGTTTGCCAAAAGGAATTAAGCCAATTTCTAATGTGCTTAGAGAATTGTTCAAAACATTGAACATGTGTAGGAACAAAATAGCAAGTTTCTTGATCTAGGATCAACTCCATCTTATTTGTTCTGATCCATTGATTAGTGGATCATGTTCCTAGCAACATACATGATTATTCATGATGTTTATCTACTTAAAGAGGCTCACTACACTCTCCAAAAATCATTCTTAGCAGGTGTGAAGTAGGATCAAATAACACCACTTCATTTGTTGTGAATATCCACCATCTCCTCCAACATCCTAGGCATCAACTAAGGCATAAACCATGGCATAACTTTGGCATCTTTGACTTCCCTAGCTCCCTTGGCCATTGGACCAATTGGCTATGTGAACACTCTTTAATTAAGGAATGTCAATAAGGACCTCTCATTTAGGAATGATGGAATATTAATTATTCATAATTAATATATGCATCTAGCAAAGTTTACAATTCATAAAATGTTTTTGTACATCTCATAAATGAATATACTTATATCCTTTCTTATACACATAAACCTTACATGGTTGCTTATAAGAATAGCTTTATTATTGATGATTCTTCTAAAGTACCAGCATCTCATTGATCCTTTGACCATAGTATAGATTTATTTCTTGGTAGATCTCTTCTTCATGGAGCACCTTGTAGACATGGCCCTTCTCTCCGAAATGAAATGGAGAATCAAGTTAACGATTTACTTCAAAAAGGACTTACGAGGCCTAGTTCTTCCCCATTTGGAGCACTCCTTCTCTTAGTTAAGAAAAAATAATAAAACTTATAGGATGTGTATTGGTTATAGATCCCTCAACAAGATCAAAACTAAGAATACATACCCTATTCCTCAAATAGATGACTTTCTAGATAAACTTCACGGAGATTCTATCTTCAATATCATTGATCCTAAATATGGGTACCATCAAATACGTATGATGCATAGCGATGTTTATAAGACTGCTTTTAGGACTCAAAATGGCCATTATGAGTTTATGGTAATGCCCATTGGACTTAAAAATGCTCCTACTATATTTGGAGTACGATGTATAATATTTTCCTTGATAAGCAAGCTTTTGTTCTTGTTTCCTTTCATGATATACTTGTTTATAATAATAATGAATGTGAGCATTAGAGGCATTTAGAAATTATTTTCAGTTTGTTATGACACAACATACTTAACATTAATCCTCAAAAAAGTTACTTTTTTCAAAGTAAACTAGAATATTTATGGCATATCATTTCTAGTCAAGGCGTGCATGTAGACCGAATGAAAATCAAGGTAAATGGAGAATGGCCTATACCTCAACTACTCAATGATGTACCTTTTTTATTTAGACCCCTATTTTCTATAGAAAATTTGTTAGTAAATTTTCTTATTTAGCACTTCTCGTTACTTTTTTATTAAGAAAAAAAATGCAAAGAAACCATTAGGGTTAGCACAATAATAATCTTTTAAAAAACACAAACATGCACTTTCACAAGCAAGTATTCTGTAGTTACTTGATTTTGCAAAATCTTTTGATGTAGTTATCGAAATTAGTGTCTCAAGTTTAGGTGCACTTTGAGTGTGAAATGATCATCCCATTGCATTTGAAAGTAGGAAACGTAAACCTTTTGAAAACCATTACATTATGTATGATAAGTAACTTTTAGCTTTAAAGATATGGAAAGATTTCCTTATGGGCTTCTAGGTTTTAATCAAAAGATAGCAAGATTCCATCAACCACTAATTTCTGATAGTCATATTAAATGGGCTTATTTTATTCAACTTTTTTAGCCTCAATATCAACTTGTTTAAGCTAATATTATAGCAGATACTGTTACTTTCTTACATTATTTTTCCCAATGCATTGTGCGTGAGTGTGTTAAACATCATGAAGGTATAGCATTTGGATAATGCCACTCCTTATTCCTAATGAAACATGGGGAGATATTTCGATGGATTTTAGTACTCTTCTTCCTATGACTACATCTCATAATGACATGGTTTTTATATTTGTTGATAGATTTAGTAAATATGCATATTTCATTTGATATAAAAAAGAACTTGTCTCAACCTCAGGCTTAGTCATTTGTTAAAAGTGTTTTCCCACAACATGGTTTCCCAAAAGACATGTTGGATTAAAAATAGATTTTATTTTTGCATTTCATTCAAAAAGTAATGGACAAAGTGAATGCAATTTGCATACACAACTACATATTAAGGTCATACCGGCAATAGCCATGCCGATGGTCATTTGCGACAGCAGTATGACCATTGAAAGATGCTTGAGAAAATGTTAAAACCTTGATGCCAAAAGATCCTTTGGAATACGGATCAGTGTGTGTATATATATGTGTGTGTATATATATATATATGTGTGTGTGTGTGTATATATATATATATATATGCATACGCACACATATATATACACACACGTACGCACATATACATATACAGATACATACACATATACATGCTCATGCATACACTCATATGCAAACACACACATGCATACATACAAACATATGCATAGACATGCATTTGTATACATACATACAAATGCATACACACACATACACATACACACACATGCATATAAACACATACATACACACACATACACACTAAAAATACACATGCATGCACACATAGACACACACATATACATACACACACATATACATACACACACATATACATACACACATATAGAAACACACACATACCCATATACAAACACATACACACAAACATAGATGTCTGAAGAGAGAGAGAGAGGAAGAAGGAGAGAGAGACAAAGAGAGAGAGAGAGTGAAATAGAGAGAGGAAGATAAAAATCCACATGTAATGAAATTCTTGTTGGCATTGCAGAAGAGAGTGTTATCACGATCTTGCTCACTTGCACACATAGGTTACAGATGCAAAAAACACACAAAAAAATAGACACAACAGGAGATGAGACATAATGCAATATTGGGTGCTATCTCCCCGCATGAACTCTGATAGTCCAAAGAGTGCATGTA
Organism: Ceratopteris richardii; assembly: GCA_020310875.1. Taxonomy (NCBI): domain Eukaryota; kingdom Viridiplantae; phylum Streptophyta; class Polypodiopsida; order Polypodiales; family Pteridaceae; genus Ceratopteris; species Ceratopteris richardii. The sequence continues at coordinate 9,686,865 of CM035435.1, read as the reverse complement.
TTTAGATCATTTTTTTATTATGTCAAAATGATGGTTACATGAGAGCGGCTATAAAAATGCATGCACGAAAGTAAAAGTTGGTAACTTTCAGAAATTGAGGTCTACAATGCACCTTATTCTAGCTTTTCTAATTGTTTCTAACAATAGAACCTTCTACATGGGTTTATTTACAAACTAAACAAATTTTAAGTCGTATTATTGATGTCCACCCTGAAGTTGAATTATTGATTCATGCCCTTTCATGCCCTCACGAACCTTCAGCTGCTATTATCAAAAATACCAAAACACATTAATACAGTAATAAATTAACACTCCAATAATGTCGTGTTCAACACATTCCATAATTTATAGCATGCCTCTCAATTGAAAAAGGAATTGACCTCGATTGATAAAATAAAAGTAAACATGGATGGCTAGTCACATGTTCCATCACTAAACGAAAATAAGCATGTTCGATGTAAAAACACATGCATGGAAATGTTGATTGAGGAACTACATTATAATGTTTGTGTATGATATGCAGAAATTAAGTGGTCATAATGGGGTGTTAATTGTGTTTTATGTATGCATTCACATTCTTCAATAGAGTGATTTTTGTACTTGAGTAAATATCAATGATATTGAGTACCTATGTGTGTAGTAGTGATTGTTGTGTGTGTGTAGAAGTGCAAGAGACACACAAGAAGCACACACAAGGAGCACAAACACAGCAAGACATGCGGAGAAGACGATGGCTGGAATAGCTCTCTCTATTGATGATGAACTAAACTCAAGTAAGAGCTGCATAATATCCCTAAGTACAAAGTACCACCACATATGAGAGTATCAAGTATGTGGTAACATGGGGAAAAAACCTCAAGCCAACACTAGAGTAAAAAGTGCCCATGTATAGGGAAAAGGTTCACATCGAAGCTACTCGAGGAACACATAAGTGTAACAAACCCCCGTGGAGCGAATGATGTGAACACATATAGGAAGTGACAGATCAGCCCCCACAAGGTAACAAGCCTAAAGCTTTGCGAAAAGCTTCAAACTTTTCTCGTGGAAGAGCTTTGGTGAATATGTCTGCCACATTATCTTGGGTAGGCACATATACCAAATCAATATCTCCTACATGAAGGCGCTCTCTCACATAGTGATAATGCACCTCAATATGTTTGGTCTGTGCATGAAACACTGGTTTTCGTGCAACAGCCAAAGCACTCTGACTATCAGTGAGAATATGCATAGCATCATCAATCTCCATGCAAAGATCCATCAATAGGTGTCTGAGCCATATACACTCCACTGCAACTATGAAAACTGCCTTGTACTCAGCTTCATAACTCGAAGTTGCCACTGTAGGTTGCTTCTTACTCAACCAAGATATGCATGAGTCTCCAAGGAAAAAGAAATTACCACTAGTGGACACGGAAGTATCATAAAAACCAGCCCAATCACTATCTATAAAAGCATGCAAGCATGGTTGAGCATCTCTGCCATAAAAGAGACCTAAGCTCAAAGTGCCTCTGAGATATCCAAACACACGTTTCACCGCTTGCCGATGCTTAGTGCCAGGGCTATGCATGAATCGACTCAATTGGGAAAGTGCATACTGTACATCCGGCCTTGTGTTGCATGCATATATAAGACATCCCACAACTTGCTGATAAAGAGAAGTGTCAAATGCATCACTAGAATCCTCAACTGAGAACCTGAATCCTATCTCAACTAGTGTGGAAACTGGCTTGCAATCCTCAAAGTCAAAACGCTGAAGTAGTTTTTCAACATACTTTGCTTGATGCATAACAATCCCCCCCCCAACGGATACAAACTGAATGCCAAGATAGTAGCTCAAATGACCAAGATAAGTGGCATCAAAAGTATGTTGCAAGTCAGCCATAAGAATGTCAAGTTTTGCATCACATGACCTAGTCAAGAGTATGTCATCGACATAAAGAACAAGCACTATAAGATCAGCCCCATTTTTGTGTACATAGAGTGTGCTTTCAATTGGACTACATGTTCTTTATGTCTAACTGATGCACTTTCCAACCTCGATGGGCAGCGAATGCAACCACGGTACAAATGGTAGTCATGCTTGAAGTACGTGCAAATGTTTCCTCATAATCATTGCAATATTGTTGCACATATCCTTTGGCATCCAATCTAGCTTTGTAGCGATCAATGCTACCATCAGATTTTCTCTTAATCTTATAAACCCACTTTATACCAATGTCATTCTTTCCTTTTGGCAATTCACATAACTCCCAAGTACCATTCCTATGTATGGAATCCATTTCTGATTGCATAGCACTCATCCATTGTGGATCATCACATGCATCTTCAAAAAAAAGTGGCTCTTCATTACATGCTATAGCAATAAGAGAACAATCCACAAAATTATTTGATGCATGGTGAGAGCTTGATCTTGTTCTACCAAGTAAAGGTGCACTCAATTTGCTGTCCTGCAAAGTTTGTTTCAGCCACTTTGGCATAGTTTGTGCACTCTTGATAGACATGCGTTCATTATGTAAAACATCTTCAATATGTACATCATGTGGGCTGAATTTCATGCTCATTTTTAGCCATATTTTGATGCAAATGTTCAGCCATATGTGAATGGAAATTTCCAGCAGTTTTGACAATTTTTTGCTCAAATTTTTCAGCCATGTTTGGCTAGAAATTCTCTGCATTTTCAGCCCTATTTGGCTGGAATTTTTCAGCCCTTTGAGCCTCAAATGGCTGGTCTACATGGCCATAGTCAAGTGCACCATTTTTGAGCAAAGGCATGAGTGTATCGAACACATCTTGTGAGCTAACTGTTCATTGTTTTTTGCATTCGAGTAGAGGGAAAACTGAATTTTCAGCAAATACCACATCTCGACTCACAATAATTGTGTTCGTCAATGGATGGTACAAATGATATCCCTTACTTTCAGAACTATAACCAACAAATATACATTTCTTTGCCTTGTGATCAAGTTTGTGATGTTGTTGTGAGGGCACAAGAGCATATGCCAAACAATCAACCACACGCATATGACTAACCATAGGCTTATGACCATTCCAAGCCTCATAAGGAGTGATGAATCTCAATGCTTTTGCACGGTAGCGATTCAACACATAATTTGCACACATGACTGCTTCCATCCAAAACGTATCAGGAAGATGCTTTCCTTTAACCATACATCGTGCCATTTCGAGAAGAGTTCTATTTTTTACGCTAGGCAACACCATTTTGTTGAGGTGTATATGGCACCGTACATTGGTGTGAAATACCTCTTTCACAAAGAAAAGCATTAAACTCATGTGACACGTATTCACCACCACAATTCATGTGTAGAGTCAAAAGCTTTTGTGAAGAATAATTTTCAGCCATAGCTAAAAATGCTTTGAAGCAAGAAAATACCTCATTCTTTGCTTTCATAGGATACACCCATGTATGATGAGTAGCATCATCAATGAAGGTAAAAAAATATACATGCTTCCCAAAAGATCGAGTCTTGACGGGACCACATACATCACTATGAACAAGTTGCAATTTTCTTGTAGTGTGTGTATGACTATCTTTTGGAAAAGATGCACAATGCATTTTCCAAGAATGCAACCTTCACATGCATGCTTTTCAATGGACTCAAGTGTAGGAAAACCAATAATCATGTCCTTCTTTTGCAAGTAAAGCAAACTATTGAAGTTTAAGTGACCAAAACGAGTATGCCAAAACTCCATTTCAGCCATGGAAGAAGTATGAGCAACCAAGGCATTCGAGGAAGCCCTCTTGTATGTATCCATGCCATACAAACCATTACATAATGTACCGGATATCACGATAACATCGCCATTGTTGAAATCATGAACCATACACTTATCATCAACAAAGTGTACATGAAGTCCAACTTTGGCAATCAACAGAACTTAAATTACGTTGTTCTTGATATCGAGCACATTCAATGCATTTTTCAAGAGAATCACACCTCCATTTGGAGCCATAAGCTCAATTTCTCCTACTCCAATGATAGGATAAGAGGCATTGTTTGCACACACCATATGTCCTCCTTTGGGTGCATCTTTCAAAGAGGCAAAAAATCTTTTGCATGATGTTATGTGCTTTGAAGCACCACTATCAAAGAACCAATCCGAATCAGCCTCACTCACAACCATACATTTAGAATGCAAAGAAGCATCATAATGACATGTAACAACACATGCCCAAAAATCTTGAGCCATGTTAGCTTCATCATTCTTTACATTTGCTGAATTTTCAGCAAGACATGCCGGATTCCTTCTTCCTTTCATTGCCTTTAGCAAGCTTTCTACACTCATCAATAGTATGACCAACCTTCTGGCAATACTTGCATCTCTTCTTCTTTTGCAAATCGGCATCATTAGACGAATGAGTGGAAGAGAAAGCTTGAGGCTTTGGTTTTGATGAACCCAAAGCTGAACCATACTTGCTTTTCCCCTTTTATGAGATAGCAAGTGCTTGCGTTCCCTCAATCAAACCACTCCTATTCACTCTAGATTGCTCTTCTTGCAAAAGAAGAGACACAACCTCATCAAATGCATACATATTAGGATTTCCTTTTGCAACCAAACGGAGTGTGGTAGCAAAACTTTGAAAAGATTCCGATAATCCTTTCAACAATGTAGAAATGAGTGATGCATCCGGAATGATCTCATCAATGTTTGGCAATTTCTCTTTCAAGTCCTTGATGCGTGTCACATACACATCCATCGACTCATTTTTAGCCATACATACATCCTCAAGTTGCTTCCTCAAGTATGCAACACGTGCTTCATTACGCACGGCATATAAAGAAGCAAGAGTATCCCATGCCTGTCGTGATGTAGAACATGACTGAATGTGTGGAACTATATGATGCTTCACAAAAAGTGCAATCAAAGAATGACTTGAGCATATTTTCCATCCCATCTATGCTGGTCCTATCTAGGTGGAGAAGGAGAAACCACTGTACTCGAAGAAGAAGCTCCATCTGTGACAGTAGACTGTGAAGTAGAAGAACTTGCCGGTCTTCGATCTATATCTGCCACTATGTTCCAAAGTTGTTTTGCAACAAGAACATGCTTCATCATGTAAGACCACATCAGATAGTTGGTCCCATCAAGCTTATCTTCAACTTGAAGCATGCCAAACAAGTCATTACTGCCCGCCATTTCACTGAGGAACAAGAATCTGACAAAATCTTCACTTCGATGAAAGCTAAAATAAGTGCTGAAATTTTAGCTCACAAACCGTCACTCTGATGGAAATTCTAACTGCACGAATGGCTTCTAAATGGGGGTAAAACCCCAGCACACCTAGTGGAAATGTTTCTTGGCAGCTGAAATTCAGAGTTCTATGCTCCGAAGTCGATTTGCACTTTTAAAAGTGCGTGCACACCATGACGTGAAAAACCGAAACTTAAAAAGGACTTGAACCTACTCTGATACCACTATTGGGTGTGTGTAGAAATGCGAGAGACACACAAGAAGCACACATAGGAGCACAAATGCAACAAGACACACGGAGAAGACAATGCCTGGAATAGCTCTCTCTATTGATGATGAACTGAACTCAAGTAAGAGCTGAATAATATCCCTAAGTACAAAGTACCACCACATATGAGAGTATCAAGTATGTGGTAACATGGGGAAAAAACCTCTAGCCAACACTAGAGTAAAAAGTGCCCATGTATAGGGAAAAGGTTCACATCAAAGCTACTCGAGGAACACATAAGTGTAACAGTGATATCATGATCAATTATTTTTTAGGAATCAAGATTTCAGATTCTTCTTCTATTAAAGGAGGATCATCAAGAAGTGTGTTGAGTGGTAAATTTCCTTTAAATGTTTTAAGTAAACTTATATGAAAAGAGTTATGTATATTCCAATGAGATGGTATATCTAAAATTAATGAATTATAATTAATTTTTTGTATAATGTGAAATGGTCCATGAGAGCGTGGTGCAAGTTTAATTTTAGGATGCTGAAAAATATGTTTGAGACGTCTTTTTATGATATGCAACCACAAAAGATCAGTTTCCTTGAATTCCTTGGCTAATCATTTTGTACTGATATTATGTGTGTATCACTCGACTTTTTCCTAATGTGATCCTGAACATTGTGAAGTATAGAAATGTGAACTTAAGCACTAGAATCAGCCATCAGAATGTCAGTTCGAGTGCGTGACATGAGAGTGGAAAGCTTTTTGTCATAAATAATTTCAAAACGTGCACGAGCAGTAGTGGCGTGTGTGGTATTATTGTAAGAAAATTGAAGCAATGGCAATTTTTTGTCCTAGTTACTAGGATTATCTAATGAATAACATTGCAATAAATAAAGAATAGTAGTGTTTGTAGCCTCATTTTGTGCATTATTTTCGAGATGAAATGGAGGGCTAGAATCTATTTTAGAATCAAAATATTGAAATAAGGCAACCCAAGAATTATTACAAAATCTAATATTAGGATCAGATAACATTACTTTAAGGGCTGATTTAATAAATGCTTAATAGCCTATTGATCGGTTTTGATTAAGACCTCAGAGCCCATAAGATAGTGTTTCCAAATTCGCAAAGCATGCACAACCAATAAAAATTCTTCATCATATGTACTATAATTCGTTTCTGAGGGCTTAAGATTCCTACTCTCAAATTCAATAGGATGATCCTTTTGCATTAAAACAACACCTATTCTTGAGCCACTAGCATCATTCACAACATGAAAGGGTTGTGAATAATTAGGTAATTGCAAAATAGGTGCATGTGAAAGTGCATGTTTGAGGTTTTCAAAGGATTGTTGTTGGGTAAGTCCCCATGCAATTTTTTTTTCAATAACAAGGTAAGGAGCAATGCTAAATAGGAAAAATTTCAAAAAAACTTCCTATAGAAACTAGCCAACCCAACAAAGTAATGCACATCATTGACTGATTGTGGCGTAGGCCATTCTATTATAACTTTCATCTTTTTTGGATCCACATGCACACCTTCACTTGAAATAATATGTCCTAGATATTCTAGCTTACATTGAAAGAAGTAACTCTTTTCAGGATTAGTGTAAAGTGCGTTCTCTTGTAGTAAATAAAAAATTGTTTTAAGATGCTTCTCATGCTCACTATCATTCTTACTGTAAACAAGTACATCGTCCAAGATTATAGGAACAAAAGCTTGGTAATCAAGAAAAATTTTGTTCATCGTTTGGGCAAACGTAGCCAGGGCATTAGTAAGTCCAAAGGGCATTACCATAAATTCATAATGGCCAGTTTGAGTTCTAAACGCAATCTTAAAAATATCACTTTGTTTCATACCAATATGATGGTAACCCAATTTTAGATCAATTTTAGTAAAGACACGAGCTCCTCGTAATTTATCTAAAAGATCATCTATTCAAGGAATAGGGTATCTATTCTTTATTGTGATCCTTTTAAGGGCTATATAATCAATGCACATTCGATAAGTTTTATTCTTTTTCTCTACCAAGAGAACTGGTGCTCCAAATTGGGAAGAACTAAGCCTTATAAGTCGTTTCTATAGTAGGTCTTTAACTTGGTTTTCTATTTCCTTGTGGTGTAGTGGGCCATGTCTATAAGGTGCTTTATGCAAAGGAGATCAACCAGGGACTAATTCTATGCCATGGTCAAAGAATCCTCGAGATGATGGTAGTTCAGAGGGATACTCAGACATAAAACAATCCTTATAAGTAGTCATGAAAGGTTTATGTGCATCAGGAAGTGTATGAGTATAATAATTGATGACATTGACAAAAACAATGCATGAATTGAATCCTGCCCTAAATGCATGATTTTACTTGAGTATTACTAATCAATGGAAATGGTTGGAAATCATGCCGTGTAGACAAAGTAATGATTTGACCTTTAAATTCAAAGTTAAAGGTATGTAACATCTTGCACTTCTCGTGTTACATTATAATGACTACCTTAAAATGCAGATATCACATTATAGAAGGAAGGAAATGTTTTTAATTTAAGTTCTTGTACTAGTAAATGTGAAGTGAAATCATGTGAACTACCATCATCATGTAAAATATTAACCAGCCCATGCAAAGTAAAGAATGAATTGAGATATCGTTACCCAAGATAGTTAAGTCCTTCTCTAATGCTTCCTTTGCCGAAAGAGCAGGAAGTTCTCCATTGTGGGCCTTCATGTTATGCAATTTAACAGCAACTAGTCTCATGTGAAGAGATCCCAATCGGCACTTTATTTTTGTATGTCCACGTTTACCAGAATTCCAGCAAGTGACATGTGGTCGCTTCTATTGGGCATCGAGTGCTAAAGTTTGGAGGATAGGTCGTTTGATAGGTTGAAGACATGAAGCAATAGGTGGAGTTGAGTCATTGCATTGTGGTGGACGAGGAAGACTAGAGTAGATGGGACATTAAAATTACACTTCATAGGAAACATGGGTTTAACAAAACGTGGTCGCATGGTTATTGTAGACAGATCAACTTGGTTATTGACTAGAACTCCTTCTCTGTATCATAGGCAAAAGAGATAGCCTCATTGAGAGTTCTAGGTCATAGGGTGTGAAGCTTAGCTTGGATTCCAGCCTCCAAACTATCTTCGTATTTCTATTGCAAGCTATCCTCTGGTACATCTTCAAGCATTCAAACCAATAGTAAATTTTGCTAGAACTGCTCTGTGTAGGTCGTGATCGTGTCACCCTCCTTCCATGTAAAGGTTGTCCATGCACATCGAACATGTAGATGATATTGAGGAGGAAGAAAATAATTCTTCACTTTATCTTGGAAAGCCTTCCATGTTGTTGGATGATCTATATTGTGGTGCAAGACATTCCTCCAGAGCTGAGCTTTTCCTACTAAATAGTTAGTGGAAAATTTGACTCTTTTCACTTTCAGCATATGTTTCATCAGTATAAAAATCATCAAACTATGACAACCATGAAAGAACTAAAGGGCCAACCTTACGGACATAAAATCATAGAAGCTGGTAATTTTT
>CM035435.1:9300409-9672909 GCA_020310875.1 Ceratopteris richardii | reverse complement strand
TCACCCTGGTCACAAAATAGAGCACTAAAAAGTCTACTAAGGGAACTTGTAAAATTCTACTTCTATGGAGAACCGGGACATATCCGAAGAAACTATAAAGAGACCTAAGAGTATAATAAATGGAGGAAGGATCATGCAACACACATGAATCATTCGGTCATCATTTCAAAAAGGATTTCTAAGGCAACTACTGTACAGATAGGTTCAGGTCGAATGTTGTAGCCTAGTGACGTAGATTACAAGCCAAGTTTTAAAGAACAAGCACGAATGATGCACACAACACAAAAGTGGGTAGCATAAGAACCAGCTATATTTCCCCCACTAGAACCAACTACCCAAAAATAGCAACCATTAGGGTTGCATAGTGGAAGAAATCCTAAAGTATTAACACAAGCTTTGGAGAGTATCCAAAACATGAAAGTGGAGGATTTATGGTCTATATTGAAGTCTTGTTCCATATGGTTATAGCTTAGCCAACTACTAACTCTGGTTCTTAAGGTTTAAGAACAAGTCAAACAACATTTAGGTATTTCATTTGAACTAAAAGATCCTTGTGTGGCCTCCATGTAGGGAACCAAAGAGACTTTTGATCATGTTGTGCCTCTCATAACAATGTGGTACGAGAACCATCACATCAATCGAGTGTTAGTTGATGGAGGATTTGATATAAATTTATTGTCCTTGGAGCTATGTAAACCATTTGGCTGGCTTATTTTTGAACCAATTCAATCTTGCATATAAATGGCAGAACAATCTAAGTCCACCCGGTCATATTAATATGAGATATCCCTATTATATTACAAGGAGCCATTTTCTCTATGACTTTCATAGTCTTAGACATAACTTATAACACCTATGACTATAATCTCTTATTTGGTAGACCATGGCTAAAACAAGCCAAGATCCTTTAAGAATAGTCTAAGAAGGAAGTAGTAATTAAATATAAGCATCATGAGTATCGACTACCTCATAGATACCATCTTCATTTAACATCACTTAAATAAAATAGGTAATGATTTCCCTTTTCTCACTCTAAGAATGAGAAAAGGTTAAGGTCTTTAAGAATCCCCCAGGAGTTGATGGTTTAACTAAAAGTCATTATGGATACTCTATCCTACACTTCACATGTTCATAGAGAAAATAAATTCCATCTTGCCTCTTTTACTAGTAGCACATAATTAATCTCTAATATTATTCTCAACATATATAATGGCTACCAAGAGTGCACACAAGACTCAACATAAGCAACATTATAAGATTCAGAAAAATCGGTTGCATAAAAAGAAACACTTCTTGAATCAGATAATTGTTTAATTCTTTTCCCTTCATCTTGTTGTTGAGTATTGAACGAGATTCTTGAAATTACTTTGTAGGCTAACTCTATTATCATTTCTAGATATGAATTTCTTGGTTTCATGTATCATAGTTGGAAAACGAAATTGTCAATTACTACTTAATATATTAGAACCATTGGGAAGCCATTAAAACTAACATCAGCAAGATATATGATAGATAGAACCCATTTTCAAATTTTGAGTGTGGTAGTTACCATTACCAAAGGGATCTAAGAGTGTAATTCCATAAGTAGTGAACGATATCTTCTTAATAGGAGGACTTTAAAAGATGAATATATTCATCACATATAAAACATAAGAACATGAATATGATGCATGCGTTAAACTAGGCACTGTTTTGGAGTAGATCCAAGAAGTCAAAAGTTCTATTGATGATTAGCCTTTTTTAGCTTCGAATGGGGGAGAAAAAATCAATATCAGATCAACTTACTCATATATGCATCGACATAACTTAGTTGACATCCATCATTTCTCTAGTATATGAAGACACAATTACCGATCATCTCCATACCATTCATGAGACTCTCACTTCCTATGATGTACTTGTAATCATGCATTTTAGGGTATTTTCTCTTCCATAGAGAGTTGAGAAGAATACCTCCAATCATGATATTCATCCCAGCACTAAGCTCGGTTATAGTGGAGAGGAAACCATGTGAGAATTCAAAGATCTCTTGGTGCCATTCATTGATTTTGGAAATGCATCAGCATTATTATTTTAAACATCAATAAGGTTAAATCATCATTGTTGTCTTTTAGTACTCTACTCTAGGAAATCCCTCACTAGAGGTGCGTGTATACTAGGCATCACTATTATCAGGCAAGTTCTAAAGACCTAGAACTATATTCACCTCCTAGCAGGGACTTGAAAAATGTTTATTTCCAACAGCAACAAGAAAATCAGTTCCTTCAACACTTTTCCCATTCCTCGATAGGATCACTAAGATTTGAACCTTAGTTCTAGCATTTTGTAAAAGAGAATGGCCTTCAAGGTATGAATCTACACTAGTAGACACTTGACCAAATGCACAATGTACTTCATTGTGTAGCTTCTTATCTTCAAGATCATCTAGGAGCGATAGATTAATCCCTTGCGAACACCATCAAGATTACTAACACAAATATTAGGATCAACCTTCAACGAATTCCCATTTATTCAGGGGTTAATGACCACTCCTCTAGAGTGAACTCATTGGGGCCTTCTCATAGCTCTCCCTGATATGTACATACCCTACCTCTTTATTTATTGAATCCTTTAGGAACTTGCCCCCCTTTTCACATCATCAGTACTACTCCTACCAAATCACGAGAATCCTCAAAACCTTCTAGAATATTTCCGTTTTTGTTCTAGAAAGATCCATCTCCCACAGAAGTCAAGTCCCCCCTTGATTTCTCACCTTTTTCTCCCCTTTCTTGAAGATCAAATTGTTGAAGTGATATAGTACAACTCCTATTCTTCTAGCAACCACACAATAAAGAACTATGGAGGAAGAAATGAAAGATATGAAAACATAATGAAATGAATTAAAATGGAAATTACTTACATACAATGCTCTATGATCATGAAGAATCAATGAGGAGAGTGAGGGCACTCTTGCCAAGATCTTGAGTGAGTGTGCTTATGCGAAGTGACACCCTCCTTATATGAAGTTTAGGGCAAGTCTCCTTGCATGTGGGATAAATGGGCTTGCATTAGAATGAACTTAGACTTTGACAAAAGGGTGGATAATGGAACTCTCAACACCCCCTCCCTCCACGTGATGACCTTTTGTTTTTAATGTAGGGAACTAGTGAAACATGGAGTCATATACTTCATTGGTTCTAAGCATTTAATGACATATGGGATCCTGAGACATAACTTGGACATATGGGATCCAAATTTGGGAATGGAATCCCTTGGTTTTCAGGGACATATAACATCCATATGGTTTTTGTATCCATGGATGTGTGATCCATGGTGTGTGGGATATATGTCATCCCTATGATCTTGGGACATATGGGATCCCAAGACATATAATTGGACATTTGGATCCGATCCAAGAGGCTTTTATGGGGTTCAAGGAACATATGAGATCCTTAAACATATATTTCGACATTTGGGATCCAAGTGGTTTTGGGGATCTAAGGATACATGGGATCCCTAGACATAGAGGAGGCTTTACATCATGAGGTAGGTGGTGCTTCTGAAATCATTTGCTACCTTTGCTACGTTTTCTCTTGGTTTGATGGTCCTTTGTTTTTGTCATCTTCCTAGGATCCATCGATGGGATCTTTGGTATGTTCCTCTTCTTTTCTATGGAATTTCTATTGTTGATTCTGAGCATGTCCTAGGGATTTAAGTGTCATATGTTCAAGTCATAGGGAAGGCCTTGAGGACCTTGAAGTGATTTTGACCTCAATAAGATTAACTCTTTTGAGAGCTAGTATATTTTCACTTTAGAGTATACATGGTTTGACGGCTTGATGGCTTCAGTCAGGTTGTAAATTTAGTAATGAAGGTGATGTCTAATCCCTTTAAAAAGGAAGGAGATATGATTTTTTATGCCAATTATTTTAGCACATATTATTTCTAATAGACATACACACAATGGAAGGTACCCCTGGATATCTGGCTTTAAAAGGAAACAAGATAGTCAGATTCATTATACATATGGATATTGGTCCATTTTCCAAGGTTGAGGTGAAGCACGATGACCTTGAAAGTTTGTCCATCTTCTTTCATCAACGCTTATCGGAGCTAGTACAATCCATAAAATGCCACACATGAATATGCAAATGTAAAGCAAGACAGATTCTCTTTCTGAGTACGTCTAATTTCCGGTTCTCTTTCATTGACCTTCTTCCTTGCAAGATGAATCAAAACGCTTCTTTCCCTTCTCTATTCATAGCGAAGCAACATATTTTGCAGAAGCTAGGAGATTTTTTGTGGCATTGCATAGATGACAGTCTTCTCCCGCAGCTTCTTTTGTTACCAAAAGTGGTGTTGCATAGCTTGGATGACAATCATCTCTAGTGTCGCATAGCTTGGATGGCAATCATTTTTCATTCATATTGAAATGGGTATGGTGCACAGTAGCTGGGGCACCTAACAACTACAAGAATCTGCACTTCAATCTATTTTTGGCATGTCCGATGTGATTTTGTAATGTGCTTCATGTGGACCATAGAGACTATGCCGCCAAACACTCGTTCTATCTGAGTTTGGAATGATATGACTTTACTTGTAGCATTCTATAGGGTTATTGGGTGCACAATATACAGTGTTCATAGGAGGAAGTTTGTCAAGATGTGTCATGATGCCTTATCACATGCATGTGTACATTTTATCTAGCTCAATTCACACCCTTGGATTGATTTTTCCCTACTTCCGTGGATTTTTTTTCATGATGTGAAGGAAAAACCAAATGGCGATCCCTATTATGAGGCCATGCACACGTCCATCTTCTCCTAGCGAGATCCGTCTTATGCACTCAGGTCGATCACTTTACAAGCTCTCTCAAAAGATGCATTTGGTACCCAATAGAAGTAGTCCATTTCTATATGTAGCTGTAACCACAGAGACATGCCATACGTCCTCAAGAAAAAAAATGCAATTAGGATTGAAAACCAGGATAAAAATGTTGCATGTGGGTGCATGATGATCTTCAGATATTCTTATTGAGCGTTTATGTGTTGTGTTAGCTCCACTTCGCCCTTTCATAAGATGCTAGGTCGAGTAGCTCAGTCCCACTTGTTGTGATGATGACTGTAGGATCACAATGCTTATAGGTACTTTTTTTTATAGAGAAGAATAATCTATATAATAGTAACACTTAAGAAAAACTAATCAAAGAATTTTTCAACAAATGGAGAATCACTAGAAGGAAAACATTATTGAAAAAATGACGTGCCCATCATTGTGATGAAACATATATCTTTTAATAATGATGAAATGCAAAAAAACATGTATGAATCAATAAAAAGGATGGAAATAGTGCTTTAAAGCGCTTTATTAAAGGTATGTAATAGGGAGGCATGGAGGGCTTAAGAATGGCATGCATGCTAACGATAAAGGTGACAGAAACATAACTCAAATGGGAAAACAATTAACCTATGCTCTCATACCACATTGAAATTATAAAGTACTACTCCTACTCTATTAGCAACCACACAATAAACATGCTATGGAGGAGGAAATGAAAGATACAAAAACATAATGAAAGGAATTAAAATGGAAATGACTTATGTATAATGCTCTATGAGCATGAAGGCTCCATGAGGAGAGCGAGTGCATTTTTCCCAAGAGCTTGAGTGAATGAGCTTCCATGAAGTGAAGTGCGGTGATACTTATATGAAGATGAGGGCAAATCACCTTGCATGTGGGATAAATGATATTGCATGAGAATGAACTTATACTTTGACAAAAGGGTGGAGCATGAAACTCGCAACACAAATGAGACTCTAAGAAGCAATATCATATAATGAAAAACCTCTAGTTTCCACTATTTTCTACTGATATTCTTCTTCAACTTCCAAGTTTGCCACGACTTTCACTATCTATACTTGGATACCAACATCTTTAGACTCCATTAAAGAAAACAATCTTAGCAAATCGGCACAATCTTGGGGCCTGCTAGTGCCTAAGTGTTTTTCTCATTTATAGCTGTTTTAGCAATGGCATATTGAACTACCCCTCGAGTTATCTCATCTTCAAAACCTGTAAGAATCAAACGTCTCAAATAAAGAAATCACACATATCATCGCATACGTGCAAAAATCACAAACAACATTTACACATGCACAAATATGTAGATAAACATACAAAAAAACGCACACATACATATGACCCTATGAATTCAATAATAATTTGATAAAAAAACACAATCACGTATATCTTTACTTACACAAAGGTATTTGCATCACTATCATATACACATATATGCACACAAATAGCTTTATATTCCTATGCTCTCACATGCCGCTCTAGTGACCATACACACAAATACATGTACATATGAACATAGACACGCACGTATATGAATATATGCACTCCACACATATGAATACATGCATTTCAACACACACACACACACACACACGAATGGAAACGCATCAAAACACACACACAATATACAAGCTTCACACATAAATACTTGTTTTCTAAACACCATTTGCACATACACGTTTGGACATAAAACATGCACATGTAAATATAAACACACATATTACCACACACAAACTCCATATATAAAATCTCACTTGCAACACATATAAGTCATTCATGCATATTTATGACACATGCAACATAATGAAATGTTTAACTCTCTCACTGATGTGAACTTGTGCAAATACCAAACAATACAAATAAGGATACGGATGATTTATGCTATGAATCAAAACAAACGGACCTGAGACATATCAGCTTTTGTTAGATAATAAAATAGACAATAAGGGTGGAAACCACCAAGATGTAATCATGTTGATATTAATTCATCCAAGTTGGAAGTCGCTTGATAATCCTACCGTCAAAAGTAGCATAATTATTTATTTTCATTTGATTTTCACAAACCTTTAGGTGAGCTTTGAATTGATGATTCTGATTTGGTTTCCAAACTTTGACTTTAGGTCCTCACAAAAGCGTTCCCTCCATCTTGAAAGTTGTCACAAATATATAGCTTCTCACTTCAAGTTATTTGGCATACAATCAAGCAATCTTTATTCATAGACAAAGACCTAACAATTAATTCCAACTTTTACGATCATTCCATATCATCAATCTTCAAGAAAGTGTTGAAGGGTAAAATGAATGATCTCCTCAATCTTCCATAGGATACTCCAAAGTCACCACTAGTAATCTTCCCTTAGATGCAATCAAAGATGTCCGTCTTCACGGTGATAAAGAAGGAACAAAAAAATTGATCTTAGGAAATGGAATAGTATCGTGCATCTCTTTGTGGTTGTCTTCCTAAAGAAGGGGGGGGGGGGGGGGGGGGGGGGGTCTATCATCCTACCTTTAAAACTCACTGCACAAAGCTATGAAGTCCTTTGACTTACTGATTCATGGGGAAGAACTCTTTTTCCATTTGTGAAATCATCATGAAATTCCACTCCTTTCAGTCAATTGGAGGAGAAAAGAACTAGTGTGGTTAAATACAAAGGATTGTTTGCACCATTCTTGCTTGTGAATAAGCTTTGTTCCTTAAGTCATTGGAAACAAATGCACTCCGACCTATAAATGTTCAAGCCGTATGACCTACACTATAATCCTTTGTGAGGCATTATAGCCCATAGATGAAGTTCGTCTGCACTAGCTCCCAATCATAGTTTTTTTCTCTAGATATCTATAGTAATGGAGTCTTGCATAACATACAATGCCCTCCAATAAGCGCATGCACTCACTCCCCTTTTCCTTTAGGGCAACGAGCAGACACAACTCCTTCATGGTATCGAATGCACATGGCTCTTCTCCTCGTAGCTTCATCGCGTAGCAAACTCCTATCTTGGTAGCAACTTCATCTTGCTCTTTCCTACATAGTGCGTGTAGCATTTGGATATAGAATTTTGTCAGAGCTACTTTTAGGATTCCATAACTCTTTCAGTTTATTGGCTCTCTTCTCGCACAACCAATAACACACTCCTATCTCCCAAAAATAAGAACGCTAGGAAGCCGATATCCCCATGCACAACTTTGCAAGTCCCTCCCATGCAGTAATATACATTAACTTCTTCCATGCAACGAAAAAGATCTATCTATTCCATGAAGTAAACTTATGTTTTGTTTTCCTTTACATCATACTATTGAAAATACAAGCTCTAAGACTTTTTTTATTTTGAATCCTTGAAGGGCTTAAAGCATTCTATGAAGTTTGTTTATTAAAAAACTTTCTGAGATAAGGTCTTTTGACTAAAACAATGGATGTCTTTCTCCAAAGGGTCAGTGTATCCTTTCCATCAAGAACTCAGTCCTTGCTCATGGTGGAACACATGTTGTGCCTAAACGGTTTCAATTTTTTGTTCGAGTAGAAGCTTCGAGAGAGAACATCTCCACTACATCCACCCCCTTGAAATTTTTGCATCATTTGGATGCACCAACATTAATCTTTATTTTCATATCTACAAGTAAATTTTCCATTTCAAGTGTACTAGAAAAACATAAGTGTTAGAAATGTACAAGCCCAAATGTGTATGAACCAAGGCTTAACCCAAGTGCCACATCATTTCTCTTTTGGATAAAGTGTACAAACACTTTTCCACAAATTTTTGAGCTCTAGATTTCATCTACCTTGATTGAGAAAAGTGGGGGATCTTGGAGGCATGATTTGAGTTCAAATTCGACACCAACGTTTGGAGCATTATATAAACAATAGCTTGTAAGAAAGTTATGGCCATCCTCTTCATTCATTTGTGCACTTTTAAACTCTCATTATGATTTTATTCTCCAAGTCTAAGCTAGCCCCTAGCTAAGCTATCCTGCTATTTGTTGAAGTTCTCATGTAGGATGAGATTTTTTATCATCCATATCTCATTGTGTAGTTATCTATTTCGTGTGCAAGATAGCTCATCTTAAGTCTCTTGTTGTAAGCTTTCTTAAGATTATAATATTAGTCTCCAGTTCTCATTATCCTTTTTTATATTTATCTTGAAAGTTCTCTAGTCTATCTTTGCATATTCCCCAACATATATGTGTGAAGAGTCACACACAAGTATAAGCTATTCGCTTGGAAATATTTGGGTATGTCTTGTGCAAGGATGTTGACATAGATACAATTCTCCAAATTGAATGATATATGTGTTGTTTGAAAGCTTAGAAGGTGTATTTGAACTATGCACAATTTCATAGGTTTAGTCTTTAGTTCTAGAGAGCAATTGAATTTTTGGTGGACTATGGTAGTAAAATCTTTTGTCCTAGAGAAGGCCTATCATTCTTCTACTGCAACTATGAGTGAATATACTCTATCAGTTGTATCAAAGATCGCAATGAACCATTAAGGACATCAAGAGGAGGGATTGAAGTTGCTTGCGAGCTAAGGATTGAAACAAATATGAGGAATATTTGCAGAAGCATTTGAAGCAATAGGGAGCTTCTATCATCATCAACGTTTCAAGACAAGTGGAGGTTCTTATGGGAAAGTCATGAAGTAAAGATTGTTTCCAAAAGATGGTGTTCGCATATCACTATAGATATCACTGTGAACAATCCACAATTTTTGAGTAGCTCAAACTGAACTATCTTTTGGGAATAAGGAATGCTACATTTTGTCCAAAGTATAGCCTTCACAGACATGTTTACAAGGTGCCTCATGTTTGGGCAGAGAGGACGCCATTTCAGATTTCTAGAAGCTTAGAAAACTAGCAAAATTAGATGATCAATGCATGCATGCCAAAGCTTTGCATCTGACAAAGCTTGCGAATCGTGTACTACACATGCAAAATCATTTAGAGACTTTTCATAGTCTATGAGCTTATAGAGCCCATGATATAAAATGCTAGAAGCAATAATGACATCGCTATTTTACAAATCATGAACTGTACATCTATCATCAACAAATTTCACAACCAAGCCAATCATGCCTAAAGCTAAAACTGATAACAAATTCTTGTTCATTCGTGGCACAAATAAAGCATATGACAATGGAAAAAACTACCATAAACAATAGTCAGAATTATCTTATCAACTCCCATGATAGGATAAGAGGAGTTCTTGGCACATGTGAGAGTATCACTTGTAGGGGCATGCTTGAGTGAAGTGAAGAAACTGTGCTGCGAGGTAATATGCTTGGTTACCCCACTATTAAAGTACCAAACATTTGAGTCTACTTCAAACATACATTGTTCATGAGAAGATGGCTCATAATTGGAAACATTGGTAAATGCCCATTCTTCATTCTGTACAAGATTAGCAGACTCTGTTTTGGGTGTAGAGGCCTGTACAATAACCATTCTAGCCTCTTTCTTCCTTGCCTCTTTAGCAGTCAAGTTTGGACAACTCTTTATGACATGATCATTTCCTTTACAATATTTGCAAAATAATTTTTGCTTTTCTATTTTTGTCTAATCTTTGTCATGCTTCTTTGATTGTGTAGAATTATCAAATGTTTGCTTACTAGTAGAAGAGCTCCATTTACCTTTGCCCTTCTCAATAGCCATGAAAGCTTGAGATCTACAACATGCATAGTGTACACGTTCTCCCTAGATTGATCTTCTTACAATAGAACAGAGACTAACTCCTCAAATGTTAGGGAATTTGGTTAGTCTTTCATCATCAAACCAAGAGTAGAAGCAAAAGTCTGATATGAATTGGGAAGATCATTCAGATTAGTCTACATAAGTGCGCTATCAAGCAAGACCTCATCAACCGAAATCAATTGTTCCTTCAAATCTTTGATCTTTGTTAAAACATTGTCCATGGAATCTCCTTCATTCATGTGCTCACTCTCCAATTGTTTTGAGAGGTAAGGAGTATGAGCCTCATTCCTTGGTTAATACAAAGTGGTTAATGTATCCCAAGCATCCTTTGTTCTTTTGGAGGAGGGAATGTGGGGAATAATTACACGTTTGAAAAACAAAGCTATCAATGCATGTGCCTAAGCATCTTTGCCATCCTAACAAAGTTGCTCTATAGTAGGTGGAGCAAAAATCGCAGTACAAAGAAGAACATGAAGAATATCATCATCGTTAATGCCATCTCTAGCACCTTCAACAACTATGTTTGGAGGTGTAATAGGATGTTTTTCAACACCTTGCACAATATTCCACAATCGTTTTGCAACCCATACATGATGCATCATATAAGCCCATAATGCGTAATTGGTACCATCCAACTTATCCTCAACAGCTAACAATTGGAATACATCACTCCTTTTAGCCATGGCCATTGATTAAAGTACTTTGATGCTGAAAAATGATTGTATCTCAAAAAGTTGAATAGAACTATCTATTGCTTTCTACTAGATCTATAGCAAATTTTGAGATGCTTATACTAGCAAACTAAAACTTGTATATATATTTGGCATAAAAAAACAAAATTTCCTACAGAAGCACTATGGTATTGCATTCAAAGACGGAAATGAGCTCAGATCAAAATTCGGCACCACATAGCAAAGCTATTTTTAACTCTTAATTACCCTGAGTATGCTCAACAAATTTTGTGCGATTCTGAGATTGTGACCCAGGGGTATGGATGATGCCCTAGATGAAAGAGCGACCTGTTGTGATACTGTTTATTGGAGTTAGAGGTTTGTAGAAGCAGGTGAAGAGCACAAGGAAGAAGACGAAGCTTGGTGTGTAACACACAATACTGAATGTATTACCATTAGAGTAAACAAAGATGAGTGACCTGTTAGGACTATAGGCATATATACAAACCAGGAAAAAACATCCTAATAAGGGAAAAAAGTACCTTCTTAGTCTTAGTGTGTTCACACACATCATTACCTAAATATAACAATAGGACCTTGCTTTGCATTTATCTCATCAGCCCTTGTCACATAACCTTAGTAGGAGATGGCTACACCATGCCCTAAGAGGGAGAATTAGGATGTGATCCTCAAGCATGGATTTTGGGGGAAGTTGTTAGCCGCTCATATTCCTAGTTGGGAGTTGTGAGCTCGACCCAACATTTGTATTAGAGCCTAGTTCAGAAGCTTCAGCAAGATGGATGTAGGAAGCCTCATATGTGGGCAGTTGGGAAGCACTTGATTGCAAGTGAGTCTGAAACTAGCCATAGATGAAGGTGCATGGGAACTTGGGTGATAGAGCTAGGCTAAATCGATCGACAATAGGTATAGGCACTAGAATTTGGGATCAGTGGAGGTGCTCAAATGAGGGAAAGGGACCCAAGTTAGATTGAAGGGTCCACAAATGAGCATTGAGAACAATGCTCATCCTAAAGGGGAAGGAATATCGCATAACTGTAGTAGCAGATGGTTGACCCACCCTTGAGAGGGAGGTTTAGGAAGTAATCATCAACCCATGGGTTTTGGGGCAAGTGGTTAGCCCATCATACTCCTAGATGGGAGGTTGTGAGATCAATTCCCAACAACTATGTTTCTCTTCTCATTGAAGCTCTTTCTTCATGTTTGATTGGGTTGATTCCATTTAAGGATTACATTTTTTGACCCCATCTTTTTCATCCTCAGCCTTTTCACCCATCAATTTCATCATTTTCTTCCTATTTTGTGTCCCAAATATTTTTCGTCTAAACCCATCATTATAGTCTAAATTTGCTAGCTTATTTTCATCCGAGGTAATTTGTGAGCCTTTTTGTCCAATTTTTTTGCCTAATACCAATTCACCATACTAGATTGTCTAAGTATCGAGTCCATTTTCCATCCTAATGCAATATAATTTTTTTCCTATTGTTCTATTGTTCAAGTGTCTCGTCTGATTGTGGTTCAAGTTTTTAGTCCATTTTCTTAGTCGGACTTTTCAATCCAAATTATCATCCTCTCTATGAATTCATACAGGGAAGGTTTAGTCTATGACTAATACCTGATCTCATGATGGGAGATCTCTCACTCCTTTAAAAATATCCATTAAATGCTACCACAGAAGTACTATTCACTACATATCCCCTCTAAAATCTCCCAACTGTTCACTACATATCCATGGGAGATCTACTACTCTCCATTGGGTCTTCATCTTCTTCCTCATCCCTTGAACAAATATTTTCTCACGGCAACAATGGAAGAATGATTTCTCACAATTTATCAACTCTTTTATGAAGGATTAACATAAAGTTCCCAACATTCAAAGGAGCTTCCCATGAGGACCTCAATGACCATGTGCAAAGGTTCTTACCCTTGTGCAAGAGCTAGGGGATCCAAGATCCACAAGAAGCCTCTCTTGGTCTCTTTATTTAGTAGCCTGGAGAGCATAGCTAATCATTGGTTTGGCCACTACAAGGCAGAAATATCACAACATGGGAGCTCTTGTTTGCAAATTTCACCAATAGGTTAAGGCCGTTGTGGTCAAGATTTAGATTCGAGATCGACAATCAAGCAGAAGACGTCAAGAATATACACTTTTCTCTTTCAGCTCTTGGTTTGGAAGGGAGCTCTAGAAAGGAAAGGTCTTCAACGGAAGGGCCGCAAATTTTGTGAAAAAGAAGCACAGTTTTTGGTTTTCTTTCTGCCCATGGAAACTCAAATTTTTTTCGGCATGTACGCTGCTGCCTCTGTTCTTTCCAATTTAGACACTTCGAGAATGAGTTTTCTACCTTTCATGTAGCGTCAATGCTTCAAGGAATATCGACATTTTTCTTTCTGCGCAATTCATCTCTGGAATCGAAAACTAAAAAAAGGAATTCCATTAACTGCCGTGGAATCCTTACAATTTCCAATCCATTGTTTTGTTGCTCGGCTGTTTGGAAATCTGAAGGCAGACGCTGTGCATGAGTTTGTAGCAGATTAGTGGAAAGATAACCATCGAATCATCGATTTCGGGCTGGATTTCCAGATGATGGCGCTGTCATGTCCTACAGTGATCAAGACATGTTTCTCGGTCTACTAGAGCAAACAGTCTTCTGTATGATTCTGGCTCTCCATGAACCAGTCTTCTGTATGATTCTGGCTCTCCATGAACCAGAGAAGAGACTTGTTCAGCCTAGGACCCTCGCTATTGTGTCTACTGAGAATTCGCACACGGACAATAAAATTGTTAGCCATGGAGACAAGGCAACCATTGGGAAAAAGGCAGATTTATTGTGCATGAGGAAGAAATATGCTCTACTTAGGAGTTTGGGATTCGAGAGAAGAGCCACTATCTAGATGTCGGTAATCGAGTCCATTGCTTTGTATGGTTAGTATGTTCCTGATTACTGCTGCTTTAATCGTATATGGTGTAGATGAAGGATGTAATTTATGATATAAGGAGACGGTGACGCCTGTGGAATTGCATAGGAGTTAATGGATGCTCAACGTCTGGAATAGTTAACTTCTTGTTAACAATGGCAAGAAATGTTTGACAGTCGCTGTTGGGTTTTTTTTTACGGAATAGAATTTGGTCGTAGCAATTACAGATTACTGTCTCATGTGAAATTACTGAACTATGTCGCTAGATTCTGTATCTTTTGTTTCGCAAACAAGGCAACTATAATGGATCTTTAGAGCTTGCATGGTTGTGCTGTAACCTTTTTTTTGGTGCAATCTTTAGATCGATCAAGATCAAGTGCCCGGTTTTGCATAATTGTTATCCGGATGGTTATATTTATTTTACCTATATGTGCTCATTTCAGAAAACAAAACAGAACCTGGACTGATGAACTTTGTTTGTTGATTATATACTTTGATACTTTGGACACGCTGAAAATTTCAAGCATGAAATAGCAGTAACACGGAGAACTCTATTTTATTGTTATCAAGAACTATCAGTAATGGTAGGACACGACAGAGTGTAGCTTGGAGAACTCTTTTATTTTATACTTATCAAGACAGTAATGGTAGGACACGACAGTCTCTAGCTGGTTAATGTAGATGAAAAACGTTTTCCACAGTACATAAACAGTAATGTCAATCACTTAATGGTACGCAGTTTGGCTCTTGGTCTGTCCGACATCATTAAATGGTGATTGCATTTGCTTATTTTTGTTCGACATTTTGTATAAAATGTTGCGAACCATTGATATTATGAAAATCATCGTGATATATCTTTTCTTTTCCGTCCATGTTCTCTTGTATTATTGAACATCTTCAAAGATGTTCTAAAGACTTCTTGGGTCTTTCAGAAATGATATATGTCTCATGTCAAGCATTCCTTTATTGTGCATGTGAATCGAAGTAATGGTGGCGAGTATGATGCGAGACTTTAGCCATTCCATTGGGAAATGTGCTTTTCTACCCTTCTGTGCAATTGAGCTTACTAATAGCAAATTTTGTTCTTCTATAAAGGTTTTTTAGGTTACCTATTCATTTTTGCACGTATGGAATTTGTGTCTTAGGGTCTGTGCTAATAACTCTAATTGTGGTAAAAATGCATTAAGCTTCTAAATATATAGTGTGTGGATTGATTCTGACAACTTCACTACCATCGCATTGAATGAGAGAGAACAAGAAGGATATTCATTTTTACTTATTTCTTCGAGCCTACATCATTCTAGTCCTTAATGAAGTTGCAATTTCATATTGTGTATCAATTCGAGGATCTTTCCTTCTTACTTCCTCCTTGTTTCCAACTTCGCGACATACCTGGTGAACCCGACATGAAAGGAGGGGGTGTGTGATTATATAGTTGAGGACCTAAGAGCTAGTAAAACCAAAAATGGAAGACCTTATAGCTTGATTCGTCAGCTTTCAAGAAGAGGATAGACGACAAAAAGCTATCCAATGGCTTAATGACCGATTAATTAAGTGGTGCGGGCTTTTCAATGGCAAAAATATATCTAGGTTCTATAAAGAGTATGAACTCGAGGCCAAATACCTAGGTGTCAGATTGACTCTGATGACGGAAAAAGAACTATGTGAAAACTTTATCTATGTGTCGGGATATGACATGCGAGACCAAATAATGCAAATAAATCAAACGACATGATCTTGATACAATGCGATACTCCTCAGGCAGCTTATGGTAGAAGACCTTGATAAAGTGACTCGTAGATCTTTCCTGAGGTGGGTTCATATGCCCAAAGATCAACCGATCCTAGAAATTAAAAAAGAGTTCGAGAAGAAATTTGAAGATATGTCTGAATATCACCAAAGATGTCTAATGCATGAAATGGTGTTCTTATTCCTACAGGCAATAGATTTTAGAGCCCGAGAGGAACTAATTTCATCTTTGCAAGACCTAGACTCCGAATCGGGGCTGACAGAAGATTGGACACTTGTTCATGATGCTGTAACAAGATATGTTAGAAAGTAGCAAATGTTTGAGAAATTCCGAAATGATTGGAAATTGGATCTTCATGCGGATATAGCCGATGCACATATTTCTTGCATGCCAAATTTTGAGAATAATATAAAAATTCAAAAACACTTAGAAAATCCAATTGAAAAAGAAAGAAGTATGACTAGAAACCATATATATAATCATATTGAGGTTCGTCAAGAAGAACCAATAATAATAAATGATACAAACCCTAAACCTTTAAAATGTCATGGGACAATAGATGTCTTTGCAATAAATACATCTTTAAGTATGCCAAAAGTACAAACCCTAATGAGGGAAGGAGTAAAGGAGCTGGGAGAAGCTAACCAAATACCAACCAATTATAAAACAAATCAAATAAAAAATCAAGATACTAAAACAAGAAATCAATATGAAGCTTCTTCTGGTCCAACAAACTGCTCACATCTCATAGGAAGTAATTATATAAACATTAAACCAAGATATACAATAAGCCAAAAGCCAAAGACGTCTACAATGTCTCAAGATGAACATGAGAAAATTGTCCATAGAAATGATGTCAACAGAAATGATGTCAAGATTAAGGAGATGTCAATAAATAGTTCTCTAAAAAGTGATATGCATGTCAAACATGATGAGTGCGATGCTCATCATGAGGATAACTTAATTACATATCAAGTTTCTGATCTTCCTCTAAGTGATACTACATTAGATATATGTCGTGAGATGCAGGAAAATGATCTTACTTATAAGGTAGAGTATAAACCACTAATTGGAGTTCTAGAGAATGATCTATATGTAGATGACACCACACTCCACGAAGAGGGGTATGAGAACGATCATGAGAAGGATGAAAATAAGTCGTCGATTGCTCATTCATATAGTGATATGTATGGCAATAACAATCATGCTGAGTTGAGTTCCTATGAGGATGAGATTGAGCATGAAATATCAAATGAAACACTCATAGAAATGCATGACAAATCTGATGAAGAATCTGTACCAAGTGAGGGTGAGTATGAAAAGATAGAAATTTATGACTCCATTGAAGAGGCTAGATTCAACCACTATGAATCGAATGAAGAATCAGTTGATTCAATTGTAGCTGTAGAAGGTTTTGTATATGAGCATGCACTTGACCAAGAGTCGATGATTGACGAGATGGATGAAGAATATGGTCTAAGCATATTCCGTGAAGACAATAGACAAGAGAGAACTGAAGTAGGCATAGAACACTATAGCCAGCTTTTCAATGAAAAATTTTCAATTGACATCCAAAGTCCTAAAAAGGTTTTTGAGGATGAATATAAAGTCTATAAAGATTCTTACATAAAGGGGGAGTTCAGTGATTTAGATGAACATGAATTTCTTAATTTTGATGACATTGAATCACTCCATGAGGAAGGGTGAGTGGATTTGGAAAGTGATGATGATAGAGAGTTCTTGAAAAACTTGGAAAAAGAAGCAGACTTCATAATTTTCGGAACTCAGTCAGAAAGGAATGATTTTGCCATGGAGAATAAAGATGACTATGTTTTGATGTCTGAGCATGATGAACACTTCCATTTGAAGTGGGACTCAAATGATTCTATTCAAAAACCTCATTTTAATGAAGATGGAAACATGATAGAAGATAATAAAAGGGATAAAATTCCTATAAATGATCTCAAGCATGAAATAAAAGAAAATACATGCTTGCAAGAAAATCTCGATTATGAACCAAACATATGCAAATTACAAACTTCCTATACATGTGTTCGTGACTCTGCACATGATGAATTTGAAAGAATCATAAATAAACATACTTATGCTCAGATAATTGAAACATGGATGTCCTAATTCTCTGAGAGTTGCAAAGACCAGACAAGCCGCCAAGAGGTAGACAAGCAAATAAGAAGGCTTGTATACATATTTACTATATTTATGAATGCAACCCTGATTGGCCCAATTCAAAGATGGCTTGTTTTTAAGCATAGCTTCTTTGGAGAGCATTTATCTGTAAAAAGGTATTGGAAAGAAATTTCTTGAATCCACAAGAAATTCAAAGGTGATGTGTGAAATTTTTTGATATGAATAAAGGTAAATATAAAAATAAATAAATAAATAAAAGATATACAAATGCATAAATAAATAAATACATAACTGAAATAAATAAATAATTAAATAGAAATAAAATATAAATAAATAAATATATGAATAAATAAATAAATAATATATAAACAAATAAAACAAATATATAATTAAATAAATAAATACATAAATAAACAGAGCAAGGAAATGTATCTAGTTTTCAAGAAAATGAAAAATTTTCAAGTAATTGTTTTGAATATGATGCTACTGATGTGTTTTCTGAGTTTGTGAGTACAGGTGAAGATTTGGAGCTGATTGTGAATCGGGAATTCAAATGGATCATGAAAAGAGGAACAGTTTTTGAATCATCTATACATATCATATTAAAAAATAGATATTTATAAAGTGTTATCGTGGATTGCATGTGTACATATGAATATATTTTGATTCGATATTTCCTATCACATGTTCAGTGTTTGAATGCGGGAGAAGATCGAAGGAAGGCGATGAAGATGGAGAGTTAAGTGGAGTTTAGAAAAGCCTCGTTTTTTTTCCTTAGTCCTCCTGTTATCCAAAATTCTTTTTTGCACCATTTTGAGATGCATTGCACACCAAATATGCATGTAAAAATATATAGAAATCATGTCTTTTGATTTCAATAGAAGCATGTTCATCTGCACATGAACTAGATAGGTAAATATCATTGTAAATAAAAATAATAAATCAAGTTTTGAGTGATACGAGAGAATAGTTCAGAGTAAGGAAGAGTGACTGCATCTGTAAGAGAGTGGAGTTGTGAGTGATGTGAGCTTCCTTCCTTTGATACCATAAAGCCTCGATTTTTCACACCATTTTGTTTCCCTTCATGCACCTAACACATGCATAAATGAAATGTAAAGAGCACGAGTATTTTTTAAAAGCCATAGTTGCACGAGTGATTGCATGCACTTGTATTGAATTGTATATCCATGATGGAAGTGTGAGTTCAATCTGAGTGTAAAGCCTCAACACCGAATGCCTGATACCTTCCTTATTTGCACCATTCTAATTTTTATGCACCTAGAGTATGCATATGTAGGGCCAATTACATGACCGTGCATAGGCACATTTGTTTTAACTCGTGCACTTGAACTTCCACAATGATTTGCAGATACCGAGATCGATGGTGGTGCATCCGGAGGATGCACAGGTTCAGAGGGGGTGGATGTGGTCCAGATTTAGATTCGAGATTGACAATCAAGCAGAAGACATCAAGCATACACACTTTTCTCTTTCAGTTCTTGGTTTGGAAGGAAGTTCTAGAAAGGAAAGGTCTTGAACAAAAGGGCCGGAAATTTTGTGAAAAATAAGCACTATTTTTAGTTTTCTTTTTGCCCATGGAAACTCAAATTTTATTCGGCATATATGCTGCTGCATCTGTTCTTTCCAATTTAGGCACTTCAAGAATGAGTTTTCTACCTTTCATGTAGCGTCAATGCTTGAAGGAATGCCGACATTTTTCTTTCTGTACAATTCGTCTCTGGAATCGAAAACCAAAAAGAAGAATTCCATTAACTGTGGTGCGATTACCGATTACTGTCTCATGTGAAATTACTCAACTATGTCGCTGGATTTTGTATCTTTTGTTTCGCAAACAAGGCAACTATAATGGGTCTTTAGAGCTTGCATGGTTGTGTTGTAACTTTTTTTTGGGTGCAATCTTTAGATCGATCAATGTCAAGTGCCCGGTTTCGCATAATTGTTATCTGGATGGTTATATTTATTTTACCTATATGTGCTCATTTCTGAAAACAAAACAAAACTTGGACTGATGAACTTTGTTTGATGATTATATACTTTGATACTTTGGACACGATGAAAATTTCAAGGATTAAATAGCAGTAACACAGAGAACTCTATTTTATTGTTATCAAGAACTATCAGTAATGGTAGGACACGACAGACTATAGCTCGGAGAACTCTATTTTATACTTATCAAGAACTATCAATAATGGTAGGACACGACAGTCTGTAGCTGGTTAATGTAGATGAAAAATGTTTTCCACAGTACATAAACAGTAATGTCAATCACTTAATGGTATGCAGTTTGGATCATGGTCTGTCCGACATCATTAAGTTGTGATTGCATTTACTTATTTTTGTTTGACATTTTGTATAAAATGTTGCGAACCATTGATATTATGAAAATCATCGTGATATATCTTTTCTTTTCCGTCCATGTTCTCTTGTATTATTGAACTGCGACAAGTGATCGTGGAGACATTTCATCTTCAAAGATGTTCCAAAGACTTCTTGGGACTTTAAGAAACGATACATGTCTCATGTAAAGCATTCCTTTATTGTGCATGTGAATCGAAGTGATGGTGGAAATTATGATGCGAGACTTTAGCCATTCCATTGGCAAATGTGTTTTTCTACCCTTCTGTGCAATTGAGCTTACTAATAGCAATTTTCGTTCTTCTATAAAGGTTGTTTAGGTTACCTATTCATTTTTGCACGTATGGAATTTGAGTCTTAGGGTTTGTGCTAATAACTCTAATTGTGAGAAAAATGCATTAAGCTTCTAAATATATAGTGTGTGGATTGATTCTGACAACTTCACTACCATCGCATTGAATGAGAGAGAAAAAGAAGGATATTCATTTTTACTTCTTTCTTCGAGCCCACATCATTCTAGTCCTTAATGAAGTTGCAATTTCATATTTTCTATCAATTCGAGGATCTTTCCTTCTTACTTCCTCCTTGTTTCCAACTTCGCAACACTGTGTAATCCTATAAAAGAAACCATGGATAGCTTTGAAAATGTTAGGCTTTAAGGAGGAGAGTCATTTCATGAACTAATGACTAGGGTAACATCTTAGGTAACAAAACTCCCTACCTGATCTCGAGATTTCTTACTTAAGAAGTGTGGAGAAAAAGCTCTTCCAAAATCCTTTCTACAAAAATTCAGAGAACTACTCAGAGTGGGTGCATCGCTACAAGGCTTTGCAAGCAGTGTTGCTAGGATTGAGGAAGCATGTGTGTATTTTGAAGCAAAAGACACATATGAAGAAGATTCTCCCTAGGATTTTTTTGGTGAGCTTTCAGAGAGAATCGGAAACTTTGTAGCTACAGAAGACACTACAAGAGGAGAAGATATCAAGAGAAGATAGTATTGCACATCTCTGACAAGAAGTAGATGATTTGAAAGCTCAAAAAGAGGTAAAGGCTTCCATATGGTGTACAATTTGTAATAAACCATGTCACAATAATCAACACTCTCCCGAGAAGATCACATGCGAGTTTTGTGGAAAAACTGGTCATAAAGCACGTTATGGTTATTTTTGTAAAGGAATTCAAAACAAATAGATTCAAGTTCCTATAGCATAATTCAACCAAAATATCCAAGGGCATTAACAAGAAGCTATGTATACAACTCCTCATTTTAATACTAATCAGAGAAAACCCATTGATTAAAAGTAGCCCATCACGTGTTGTAGATGTGGGAAATATGGACATTTCTCAAACTAGTTCTAGCCAAGGAGGACTATGTAGATAACAGTTAGGGAATTCATCTAATGAGGTGAATGTAACATCAGTAAAAGGTGAAAAGATTCAAAAATGGGTAGATCTTGTGAACATTGATGCTCTTGGTAATCTTTATCTTGTAGATAGGCCAATTTTTGCAGCTTAATCCAATTTCGGAGCAACCCTTGGACATAGTCCAATTTTGGCTTAGAATGTGCAAACCTATGGTAGAATTTCTCAATTACCAGTATTGGAGGAAACACAAGGGCAAAAATACTTTGTATTTGTATGTGCTCTATAGAAGGAAGAGAAAGGAACCATACTACGAAACATACACCATTTAACTATTTGTATATTAGAATCTCTTTAAGCTAGTGTGGTATCACTATAGGAAGTGAACACAACCCAGATAGGTGCTGGAGTACTCACATGTTGTCACAAAGATGCACAGTTGGATGGATCAACTCCAACTGCGACTCCCAAATCTTGGCATAGAGAGAGTGCTTCGAGCATGTTCAAAAGGGCAACAAAACTCAAAGACTAGATCAGCTCAATTGAAAATTATCCTCATGAGCTTCGGAATTTGGAATTAAATTACCAAACTCATATCACCTATGTAACAAGTCACAATTAAAAGAAAAACAACCAGAAAACATTCATAGGTAAAGAACCAAATAGAAGTACCATTAATCCCTGCATTACCCAAGTGAACGCCTATTCGTTTGAATTCTTGACTGGAATTATGAATGCATTCAAAAAAAATCATTGAACACGGCTTTTTAAGTGACCCACAATTAACCTATCATAGTGGAAATGTTAGAATAAACAATTCAATTCTATTCGATTTTCAATATAATGATCGAAACGTGTAGCAACGATTATGCATATTTTGATTTAGACAGAGTAAATTTCGGAATAAGGTTCGGTGATGATGGGCTATAAGTCATATGGTGGATAATACTAGAAGCATAAAAGAGAATTATAAAGCAGCTCACAACCTACTGTATAAATGATTCCTGAAGAACAAAAAAGTTCATTCTTCTCACGAATTTCTTATCATCCAGAAGTATTGAATTCTGTTCACCATAAGAGAAGGATGTGGCAGAGATGTTGATGTTGGACAACAAGAAGCGATAGAATTTGATGGAGGTATGAGTTCCTCCGGAAGAGAAGGGTATGGGCAGAGATGTGATCAAGAAAGGTGGCTGAAGTTGCGTATTACACAGCAGTTCCATCAGTTTGAGATTCAGAGCAACATGGTTCCCAATAGATAAAGCACCCAACAGAAAAAATATGAATAATTCCTCCTCAATTGTACGTGAATCTTGGATCAGCTGAGATTCAAAGGTGTCAATGTAATAATAGACATTCTTCCCTTCAATAAAGATCAACCTTATGAGTGTCCGCTTGCACACATTCGCCAACATCAAGAGAGAAGATAACATCAAATATCCAAAGCATACAATGATGATGCTGAATGAAGAACAAAACTTGAGAATTAAAATCAACAATAACATACATGCGAGAGTAATCAAATCATGATGTAACCCATAAAGTTTTGCAACAATTCTCTCAATAAAGATCTTCTCCTTGGTCCCGGGGCTGCCTCAGATCCTTCCTTTCCCTTTGGAAGGAACACTATCGGACTCCTCGATGCTTTCGAGTCTCGACAAGCCCGCAAAGTGAACGGAGCTCTAAGTTCTTACTTGAGTCGACCAGACTCTTCGTGAAAGAGATTTGAATGTGAAATGCTGGATTTGCTTTCCTACCAACGAAAGCAATCTCTAATATAGTTTTAAATCAACCAAGAAGAAGGTACCCACTGCCCTGAACCAAGATGAGACCTTTTCTTCTTATAGTGTTCAAACTGTTAAATTTACACTACTTAAGTAGTGACCATAGGCATAAAGCTGTTTGCATGCCCAATACCTGTCCTCAGCCACTGAAAAATCTCAACAAAGATCTTCTCCTTGGTCCCGGGGCTGCCGCAGATCCGTCCTTTCCCTTTGGAAGGAACATTATCGCCTCCTCGATGCTTTCGAGTCTCCACAAGCCTGCAAAGTGAACGGAGCTCTAAGTTCTTATTGGGGTCGACCAGACTCTTCGTGAAAGAGATTTGAACGTGAAATGTTTGATTTGCTTTCCTACCAACGAAAGCAAATGCTAATATAGTTTAAAATCAACCAAGAAGAAGGTACCCACTGCCCTGAACCAAGATGACTCTTTTCTTTTTATAGTGTTCAAACCGTTAATTTTAGACTACTTAAGTAGTGGTCATAGGTAGTGGTCATAGGCATAAAGCTGTTTGCATGCCCAATACCTTTCCTCAGCCACTTAAAAATCCGTCGGAAAAGTGAGGGTCGAAATAATCTCTGTAGTAAATGTCGAACATTGTCCGTACTTGCCATTGACCGGAACTACCTTTATCCATGTGCCTTGAGTTCTTGCCTCTATGAGCCGTGATCTACTGCAAGCTTTCCAAGAACAAACGTATGTTACAGTATCTGGTACGATTCTCTCCACTTGCATTCGGTGGAGACATGCAAAGGCTTCCTCACCATGCTCAGATTCGCATACATTATCCACTAATGTGGTCCCGTATGAATACGTTTCCGTCAAGGAGTCTGAGTGTGCATATTGTGGCGTAAAACATGCTACCTCGCATTAAATTCTTCATGTTTGTACATGTCGTCAATAGGGACACGAGTACGATCTGAAGGCTGGACTCTTGCATTCTTTCATATCTGTGGAATGCGTAATTTTCTTTCCTATTTTGTATGTATCCTAAGATAAGAGCATTCCATAAGTACGCGCTCTGAAATGTGTTACAAAAATGCTGGATGAGTGATCTATTTTGAGGCTCCCTTGATTTAGAACAAAACTCGATAGCAGCAGGCTGAAGTATCTAGCCCGAATCTAGGAGTTTCGTTATCAATGTGAAATAGTTGGACGTTATGACTTTGTCCTCCATTCCTTCTTTTACTGCTTTTGTCCACCATGATAATAAAAAACCACTCCAATAGATTGTTGTTGAAAAAAACAATCAAAGACTCCTTTTCCTAGAAGAGTGTCAGAATCAAATGAGTGAGAAAGCATGTGCAAAAACACTAATCTTTGAACTTTTCATAGTTTCCTGATAACTTCCATCTCAAAACAATACATTATTGTCATGAATTGTTCTTTTCATTGTTATCCATGTGATCGATAGCCTATGTTTCCTCTTTCGTTTAATGAGCGGCATAGCAATATACCTACTTTTCTTCATTTTCTCCTGTACAAATGAGTTGGTATAGGTCCAAAAGAAGTAGAGATTGCATTCTCTAGCACACTCACCCCTGCCAATCCTACACATCGCCCTCGATGGTCGATGGGATAAGAAGTACCTCTTTGCTACTTAAATTATAAAAGCAACTTGCAAGTGAATGATTCGTTTTCAAGAACATTTTTTTGTTTGAAGAGACAAGTATATTAAAAATGGGATGTAAAGATGTACAAAAGGCAAGAATGCCCCCACCTCATAAATACACCATGGAGATCACATGAAATACACCCTTGATGAGACAAGAAGTATCTGTTTGCTACTTCAATGATAAAAGCAACTTGCAAGTGAATGATCCGTTTTCAAGAACATCTTTTTGTGCATGGGACAGTAAGAAAAGTTTCTATACAAGGCTATGAAATCGAGCCCCATCATATGCATAATTTTCATACATTGGAAAATGAAATAGTGCATAGACAAGGTAATACGCATCTGATTATGAAGTTTCTTGTCCCAAAACCAAACTCAGCTTTAAAAGTTCATCATGGAATTACGATTCAAACTTGTGCAATTGAACGTGCACCTAGTGGATCGAAAGGGTATGAGTACACACATATCAATCATGCATACTTTAGATGCAAGGATTAATGGAGAATATAGTCCAAAAACTAAAATTTGGGCTTGGATTCCAAATAAAACTTGCTGAAACATCTCTTTCCATTTTCCTTAACCTACACATCACATCCAACTTAAATCGGAACTTCCATTCTTTTCTATCCTTCAAAAACATGTGCACTCCCAAAAATATGGTTTGTCAAATCATCAAATAAAAAAAATTCATTTAAAAAACGAATTTACTTATCTTCCCTCACATGTTGTAATATTTTGGTTGTCTTGTTCATCTTCATTCTCATCATCAGCCCATGGTTACCTCAATGCTTTTGGAATTTCATAAACTTCTTCTTCTAACATTTTAAAGAGTTTCACTTGTTTTCATACAAAAGGTACTTTGAACACACTATTATCTAATTCCTACCAAATTAAAGTGTTATTTTCATCCACTTTAAATACGACATAAGGACCAAACTAGTGTTTCAGTAAGTTCTTTCTTGGTTCATATTGTGCGTCAAATGAACTATCATAAACTAGAACACACTCACCATCTTGAATCTTCTTTGGTCGTAGTTGATGTCGTTTATCAAGTAAATCTTATTCATTATTCTTGATGCTTCAAGCTTCTCTTTCGCTTCCTCCAATTGCTCTTGTCCCTACTTTGGTGCTTGCAATCTCAAACATTACAATTCCTCTCTCACGATATTAGTAGTCCAAGGTAAGAAAAAACCATGTCAACACATTTGTTTCAATTGGAAATATTGGATTTTGTGAATACATCAATTCCACAACCATATATCAAGTCATGCATGTACAAGTCATGTAATCAACCCACAAAGCAAACTATAAATATTTTGGCCATTGATTAGTTTTCGCCTCCTAAGATTTTACTAAAGCTTTCACTATTCTTCAATGAACTCTCCCTATTTTCCCATTTTCTTCGGGATTATACACTATGATCAATACTAATTAGACTCCATTTTTTTGGAAAAAATCTCTAGTTCCTTGTTCATCAAGCTCTCCATGATCAGCTACAACTTTCTCCCCATAACCAAATCTACAAAATACATCCTCTAGCAAGAATTCACATACATTTCCCATAGTTTTTTTATGTAAACCTCTACCTTCTATATGATTAGTGAGATCCTCTCTAGAAAGTACAATATAACACATCTTGCTAACTCCATATGGAATAGTTGTTAATTCAATAGCCTAGTTATAGTCTCTGCTAGGTGGAGAAGTATGTTGCAATCCATCAAGGTGTCTCACAAATGAGTGTATTTGACATTATTTACATGATCCAACATAAGAGAAAGAAATTACATACATTGTTGGCCACCAATATCTTCCCTTTGTTATCTCATATGTACCCACAAACCCCCTATGGCCTTCCCACCAAGATTCATGTAGATTTCAAAACAATGTCAATATGGTCCAATAATAACTTCATTAGAAGCTCTGTCTTCAAGCCGTGCATGAGCATAGAATTATATTATGTATTCTTTGTGTAATATTATCTACAAGAAAGCCACATGGGTAGCGTGGCTAGAACAATGATCTTCCAAAGTGGCAACCCAAGTTTAATTCTCATGATCCTCTACCAATAGCACATTGATTATTGTTTTGAAAACATTATGAATGGGCGTTGCAAAAATCATTACTAGTTTTTGAGTTTATCAAACAAAGCTTCTAGCAAATGATAAAGTTTTATGTAGCTTTTTCATAGTTCTTCCATGCTTTTCATATTCACTTTTGGAGGCTATCTCAAGGCTATATAATAGAGTATTAGCTCATTGTGCAACTCATCACTCAATCACACAAGCTCTATCAAGAGTGCTTGCAACTTGGAGATGATCCACCTTCTCAAGCTAGGAGGAGACTTTGGAGGCCATCTTGGAGGAGGACTTCTCACACTCTTGGACGAGTTGTGTTCTACATCTTGCTGATTACTTGGAGGAGATTCTTCCAACTTACCATGAGCATCAACTCCTAAGTTATTGTGAGTAGCAAGTCTATTTCTGTTCTTACTCGCAAGGTCACTCATTTCTTATTTAGGTTTATTAGATTTTGGGTTTGTTGTAAAATAGTTCTAAATTAGATGTATTCTCCATATTCTCACACACACTCTTCATACCTCTTATTAACACAATCTCTTAAATTTGGTTCATATGTTTGCCTAGATAGAGATATTTTTAGTTTGTATCATATTCACACATTGGAAGTAGACATTGCAATATGGATATTGTAGGTGAGCCTCATAGCTTACCATTATACTTGAAATCCTATCTATTCTCTCTCTATTTCTCATGCATCTTCTTTCTTATTATTAAGGTGTGTATGTCAAGGTTAATCTCTTGGAAGATCCTATAAACATGTGATATATTGTTATTGTAGCCCACCACCACTTCTAACGTATGGTATTCAAACCTTAGAATATCAACATTGAGTATCACAGCATAGTTGACATACACCATTAATAACATGAGTGACTATAGACTTGAGAATGAAGACATCCTTACGGCATGTCTAATTATCCAATGTGAACTTTTGTGATGATAAATCTGTTTGTATCAAAGAAATTACAAAATAGTGTCAATGGCACTTATCCAAGGCCAAGACAAGTGAGAGAAGATAGTGCTTCATCTTCTAGAAGACTTTTTGTTCCTATTTCTGCTCAACAGGAGGCTAGTGAAGAAGAAGAAACTCTTTCGTCATCAGGAGTCCATACTATTGCCAGATTAGTTCCTATTGAAGAGCAATCCAAATGGGATTCAAGCGATGCACTAAAACTTTCATATATTACTATGGGAGTCAAGAGGCATATTATACCCCAGATTAGTTCATATAGGGCCTCTCATCAGGCTTGGTTTGAGGTAGAGAATCTCTATCTAAGCAGAAACCCTACTAGGAAAGCTTATCTAAGGAGATAGCGAGCCAACACAAGGACGAAAGTTGGTGAATTAGTTTAGACACATATTTTGAAGCTCAAAGCTTTACAAGATCAGTTACTCAATATTGGAGTCAACATTTTAGATGAAGAGATGGTAAACACACTTCTAAACTCATTTCCATCTACACATCATACTTTTGTTACTTCTTTATCTCTCTCTACAAGAGCTAGAGAACTTTCATTTGAAGAGCTATAGTTCCTCTTACTTCAAGATGAAGATCAACAAAAGGGTATGCAAGAGAAGGATGAAGCCATGTTATCATTGTCAGAGGGAGAGAAGAAGAAGGAGCAGAAGATTGAGTAATCCAAGAAGGATAGTAAATCCTAGGTCTTCTATTCCTTTTCCTAATGCTTCCTCTACACCCAAAGAAAAATCTTTGACTACATCTAATTCAAAGAAAGGAGTATGCCATTACTATAAGAAGCTAGCTTAGTTCATAGCAGAATGAAGAGGAAGGATTTTTAATGAGAAGAAGAAATCATCAGGTAATAGTGTTGACGATGATCCTAAACCTAAATATTCAAAAGTAGATTCATATGCTTGTGCTACTATTGAGGAGATAACTCTTTAGGTAGAAGAGTGACCATTGTAGATGGTCATGATTTGGATATTTTAGGTGTTGGAGAAGTGAACCTAAAGTCTAGAGTAGGTGGGGATTTCACATTTTCCAATGTTCCTTATGTTCCAAACATTAAGCAAAATTTTCTCTATATCTCTACTTTCTTATCAAATGGTTATAAATTTTTTCTTAAGGAAGAATCATGTTAGATTCTCTCACTTGATGAGGAGCATTGTCTACTTCAAGGTGAAAACAGAAATGGCATGTTTGTATTCACCAAAATAATTCATGCTAATGTCTCTAGGTCTACTATACCTAAGGTGAACATGAAGATATGGCATGCGATATTTGATCATATTAGTTACACAGCTCTCAAGCATATCAAAGATCAAGGTATGATGGAGAGTTCACCTAATTTTCCTCTACCAGATGATGCAGAGTCATGTGAAGAACGTCTAGGAGGAAAGCTTCACAAACTAGCTTTCAAGAAACATGGATTTATCATGGCCACAATAAAGTTCTAGATCATACATTCAGATGTGAATGGTCCATTGAGAACAAATTCTATTCAAGGTTTTACGTATTTTGTTATGTTGATTGATGATTTTTCAAGGTATTCATGGGTTTACAATCTTAAAGTGAACTCTAAGGTTTTTCCTCTTGTTAAGAAGTTCTTAGCTATGGTTGAAAATGAAGGTGAGTTAAAGATCCAGTTTTTGAGAAGTGATAGAGGAGGAGAGTACATATGTAAAGACTTTAAGTCTTTTCTTGAAGAGAAAGGTATTTCTCATCAACTCACTATTGCTTGTACTCTAGAGTAGAATGGTTTTGCCGAGATGAAGAATAGGATACGTGTTGAGATGATGGGTAGTATGAATTGATCCAAAACGCTTTCTCCCAAGTTTTGTTTTGATGCAATACATAGAGCTAATCAGATTCTTATTAGGTCTTTCAAAAAAGCTTTAAAGGTTATCACATCTTATGAAGCTTATTATGGGAAGAAGGACAATGTGAGTTATTTCAAAGTTTTTGATTCCCTAGCTTATGTTCACATTGAGAAGAAGGATTGTGGGAAGCTTGATGTAAAAGCCATTAAAGTCATCTTTATTGAGTATGCAATTGAAAGCAAAGGATAGAGATTCTATGTTCTAGATTTAGGTGATATCCTACTCTCATTTAATGCATATGATGCAAAACATTAGATTTATGATAAGAACAAAGAGATTCCATAATTCATAAAGATAGAGGACTATGCAGTTTTCAGTAGGAATTTTGATGCTTATATTCAAATGTACAAGGGGGGTGATGAACTTCTCAAACCTTAAGAGATACAGGTGAATAGAAAATTTCATTACCTACATCAGTACCTAGTCCATCATCCGTACCTCTTGAAATTTTGACTTATGAAGTTGGAGAAGGTTCCAGAGTTTTAGAAGAAAGAGATACTAAAGAACATAGCACCACTTATCCAGAGTACACTAAAGTGAATATATCAAACCCAAAAGGAAAGTGGTATAAAGGAATACATTGGAAGAACGAGAAGTAAGACCAAGAGAGAACAAGGAAACCATGTAAATTGTGAAGAAAATTTTGCGATTCATAATTTTTTAGCTCTTACTTTAGTTGAGAATGAACTACCTAGCGTTTGAGATGCACTACATAGTCCTGTATGGAAAAAAGCTATCCAAGAGGAGATTGATTCTATTCATAAGAATCATAATTCGAAGCTTTGTGAGTTACCAAAAGGTAAGAAAGCTATTAGTGTTAAGTGGATCTTCAAAATCAAAAGCAGATGGTACTATAGACAGGTAAAAAGTAAGATTATTTGTCAAAGGTTATGCACAAAAGAAAGGTTTTCACTATGATGAGACGGTTGCATCTACATCTAGGATGAAAGTAGTTAGGATAGTACTTTCTTTAGCTACATTCTTTAGTTCGAAAGTATACCACTTAGATATCAAAACTAAATGTCTTAATTGTGATCTACATGAACATTTTTATATTTAGCAGCTAGAAGGTTTTGAAGAAACAGGTAAAGAGAATTTAGTGTGCAAGCTTATCAAAACTTTGTATGGAATAAAGCAAGTACTAAGAGCTTGGTATGAGAAGATACATGTTTATTTTCTCTCTATTGGGTTTGAAAACTTACATGCAGCTCCCACTCTTTATGTTAAAGCTCAAAAGAGTGTTCTCATTATTATTCTTATATATGTTGATGATATGATCATGATAGGTCCCAAGGATTCAGATCTTCAATGGTTTAAAGAAAAGAATACATTTGACGTAAATGACTTAGAGATTTTACATTATTATCTACAAATTGAGTTCAAATATAGAGATGAGTGTGTCTACATGACATATGAGAAATACATTAAGAAATTATTGGAAAGGTTTGAGATGACAGATTCCAAGCCTATGCAAACACTTATGGAGATCAACATGTTATTAAAGTCGAAAGCAAATTTCGAACCATTTGATGCTACATCATATAATCAAGTCGTTGGTTACTTGATATATCTATGTAATACACGACAGAACATTCAGTTTGTAGTTTCTCAAATATATATGTGAATACACAATCAGCTCAAGATTCAGTGGAAATCATTTAAGAGATATTTGCAAACATCAAAAGTTTTGAAGGTTATTGAAAGTTGTACCATTATGACATTGAAGGGGGGATTATTGGAAACAATGTCAATATGGTCCAACAATAACTTCACTAGAAGCTCTATCTTCAAGCACCACAGGAGTGCAATAGTATATAATATATTCTTTGTATTCTATTCTGTACGAGAAAGCCACCTGGGTAGCATGGCTAGAACAATGTCCTTCGAAAGTGGCAACCTCGGTTTGAGTCCCATGGTCCACCATCAACAGTAGGTTGATTATTTTTCTGAAAACATTATGAATGGGCAAGAAAAAAATCGTTATTGCTTTTTGAGTTTATCAAAGAAAGCCTTTTGCACTCACTAAAGTTTTACATAGCTTTTTTGTAGTTCTTCCATGCTTTTCATATTTTCTTTTGGAGGGTAGTTCAAGGCTATATAATAGAGTATTAGCTCATTGTGCAACTCATTACGCAATCACATAATCTATAGTAAGAGTGCTTGCAACTTGGAGGTGATCAATCTTCTCAAGCTCGGATGAGACTTTGGAGGCCATCTTGGAGGAGGAGCTCTCACACTCTTGGAGAAGTTGTGTTCTATATCTTGGTGATTATTTGGAGGTGATTCTACAAGCTTACCATGAGAATCAGTTGCTGAGTTACTATGAGTAGCAAGTCTACTTCCGTTCTTACTTGCTAGGTCAAGAGCAGGATACCTCAAAAGATGATGAAGTATCTCAGATTGAAAGATTCAAATTATGGAAGTCTAAAGGCAAAGCTAACGTACATGAGCTCGTACAAGAGGTAGAGTCATCACGTCTTGGTCTAAGAAGGTCCATGAGGGGAAAAAGAGAACCAAAGAGGTATGGGTTTGATACTTCTCTACTTACTAAGCAAGCAATCTATATAACACTTGACATAAGAAGGCCCATGTACACTTTGTTGATGATAAGTGTATGGTTCATGATTCTAGAAATGTTGATATTATCATGATGTCTCATACCTTATGTAATGGCTTTGATCGCTTGGATACATACAAGAGGGTTGCCTCAAACGCCTTGGTTGCTTATACTTGTTTTGGTCACTTGACTTCAATAGTTTTCTTTACTTGCAAAAGAAGGACATGGATATTGGTTTGCCAACACTTGAGTCCATTGAAAAGCATGCATGTGAAGGTGGCATTGTTGGAAAAATGCATTGTGCATGCATGCATGGTTCCCAAGACTTCATGAATGAAAGTAATAGGTTCAAGATGGATTCACAAACTAAAGAAGAATTTTGATGGTTCCATTAACAGGTATAAGGCAAGGCTTGTGGCAAAGGGCTTTGCACAAACTTAGAAAATTGTTTATGAAGAGACCTTCTCTCACGTGGCAAAGATTCCTACAATTAGAGTACTATTTAGTATTCCTTCTTCCAAGAATTGGAAGATACTCCAATTGGATGTAAAAAATGCATTTCTTAATGGCTAGATAATAGAAGAGGTGTATATGGCACAACCTAATACACCTCTTCTATGGCTAGATAATAGAAGAGGTGTATATGGCACAACCTAATACCTGGTTTTGAGAATCTAATACATCCTGATTACGTGCATAAACTTAATAAATATCTATATGGACTCAAACAAGATTGAAGAGCTTTGAATCACATCCTTTTTTCATTTTTGTAAGACAAAGAATTTCAATCAAGCAAAGCAGATCCATCACTCTTTATTAAAAAGAGTAATTTAAAGTCATCTATTTATGTATGTATGTGGATGATATTATACTTAG
Source organism: Ceratopteris richardii (assembly GCA_020310875.1). Lineage (NCBI taxonomy): Eukaryota > Viridiplantae > Streptophyta > Polypodiopsida > Polypodiales > Pteridaceae > Ceratopteris > Ceratopteris richardii. Next base: position 9,639,399 of record CM035435.1, on the reverse strand, counting down.
AGGAAATAATGTAGATGGAATGAAGAAGATCAAGGATCAGACAAGAGAGAAGCTCAAGATAAGTGACCTAGGTTCATTTACATACTCCCTAGGATTGAAAGTAGTCTACAGAGATCATGGTTTATTCCTCACTCAAAGAAAGTATATTAATCACATTTTGAGAAATTTCAAGATGCTAGATTCTAAGATTGCAGGTACTCCAATGTAAGTTAATCACAAATTGAGCTCACATGAAGGTGAACTCCTAGAAGATATCATAGGTTATCAAATCCTTGCGGGCATTTTGAGCTATGCCACATTGACAAGAGTAGATATATGTTATAGTGTGAGTATGCTAATTCAATTTATGCACACAGCCAGGAAACCTTACATGGATGCTACCAAGAGGATACTCAGACATCTCAAAGGGACCATAAATGAAGGGTTATATTACCCTTATGTACCTGACTTAAGTCTAAAGTAGTTCTTTGATGTAGATTGGGTTGGCTCCAAGGAAGACAAAAAGGAGTACCTCAGGATACCTTACCTTTGCAAGGTCAAAACTTGTTTCATGGTCATCTAAGAAGCAAATTTCAATTCTTATCTCTTCTACAGAAGCTGAATACAGAGGTCTTGCTATAGCTACTCAAGAAGCAATGTGGATGAAGACACTATTTACAAATCTTGAATTGGAGATTGGAACTCCAAGTATTTTTGGTGACAACATGAGTTCCATTCAATTGGTTGCCAATCGAATTTTTCATGCAAGGACTAAACATATTGAAGTACATTATCACTATGTAAGAGAGAATATTGTGACCAAGGAAATTCAACTATCATATGGGTAAACTCATGAACAATGTGAAAAAGCTCTAACCAAGGCATTAGATGGAACAAAACTCAGTAAATTCATAGGTATGATTGGTTTGTAGGTAATGTTGGATGATTGAAGAACTCATGCTCACTTGACTTGAGGGGGAGCTATTGGAGCAACGCACATGTCAATTCTAAGTATTGGCTTGAGACTCCTACATCATAAAACTTATGATATCATTGAAGCAAAGGTGGAAGACATTAAGAGTCCACTTATGAACTCACCCTTGTAACTCCTTGAGTATTTACTTGATGTAAAAGTTAAGGAATCAAAAGTGGTTGGATCCACTTGAAGAGTAGGAAAATAACTCCATGAATAAGTGACTAAATTAGTTGGAGAATGAATCACTAAAAGATAGGGAAGTTGATTTAGGGGAGCTTGATTCAAATTAAAATCTTTGCTCCAACATCCACTATAGATGCATGACTCTTTAGTCCCGGAAAATGTCTCGTCTTTAACAGAGCTTCTTGCCATATGAGAGTGGGATCTCAAGGCACACACATGTACCACTAAGTTCATTGTAATTTTGATTCAATATACATTGGATTTCATGATCAGTTAAGACCATATCCTCATGCCTACGTGAGTGCATTGTTCACTATCAGAGTTCTCAGTTTTTCAATCAGATTGTAGAAAGTATTTCTCTTAGCATAGTTCAACATTTCCAATCTTTTAACTTTGTAATAGTAGCTCTCTAACTCTACATTAAGCTTACACAGTTTTGTTTCATTTGACTCTATAAGCTATGAGTAATGTTCATCAAAGCTTCACTGTGTATTCATGTCTATTGCCTCCTAAAAAATCTGGTTTACATAGGTGGATTGCTAAATTAACTTCTCATCATATAGTAAATAATTTTTAGTGAGATAACTTCCAATAGGTTTCTTTGCTTCCCTGTTAGATTCCTCTAGAAGCTCTCTGGTCAATTTTGATAAAAAAGAGCATTGAGTAAAATATTGAAGGTCATCCTTCAAAAATAGAAAGTCTTAACTAGTTCACTTTTAGCCAAACTTATCTTTTTTGATTCATCGTTTTGAGAATGATCTTGCAAGGTACATAGGGTGTCTAAATACTCCATTGGAAATTCAAAAGGGCACACCACATCTCTCTAGAGTTCATTCGGCTGGTGTAATGCAAGGATTTTGCAGCACCACTTCATCTTCATCAAGTTCCAATCCATCTACTCACAAATATCACTCATTGTATTTCACACACCATGTTGTATAGGAGGTACATTTCCAACATTATATATCAAATTTGGAGTGTCATGTATAGTTTTTGCATTATAATTACTTTTGAAGGCCTCTTTAGAATCAAATCAATCTTCAATACTTGTCATATGATTAGTCAATCATAATCTATGTACTAATTTTGCATTATTTCCAAGTTTAGACATGGCATTTAGCACATGCTCCATTTCAAAAATATTATCTCTTCCATAATCTCTATATGAGCTTTCTACAGAGAAGTTTCCATGTGATGCATTATGACCTCTAATTCTTCTTGTTTCTCTATTTTGATTATAGTCATAATTCTTTTCAAATTGGTCATATTGTCCATAATAGTAACAATTTCTAGGTGCTTGAGACCTATCTCTACGGCTTGAGCTTGATCTACCTCTTCCTCATGGCACATCAAAAGTGTTTGAATTTCTAGAGCTCAGTCCACCAAGACTAGAAGCTCTTCCTTTAATTTGAAAAACAAATCATGGTTCCTTGAGATACCACTTTCTAATGCATTCAAACCAAGCTTCATTTTCTCTATCATACATACTTAACTAGCTCATCAAAATCACACATAGTGCCTCTCACCAAAATAGATGTATCAGAACTTTTGTATTGTGGTCCTAGATCATTTATCATGTCAAAAACCATATCATCATCTTCCTTTGTGCAAATTATGGGTTCTAGAACATAAGTGATCCTACAAGACTTTGGTCCTTCAAAGATGAATCCCCATGAAGATCTTCCCTCCAATGGTGTGTCTATCATATTTACCATATATGTTAGATTTTGGACACAATTACACAAGGGGCAAAAAAAAAACAGAGTTTCAAAATAAAGATCTCCATCTTCCTTGCATTCTTTGAGAATTTCAAAGGGCATAAACCATGATCCATGTGTCACTTGAAGTTAACAAAGGCACCTATAAGCATTGTTATTTCTTTATTAGTATTCCTAGCCGAGTAAACAAAAAAGAGATCGTGGTACGAATTATTACTCATAGATTCTGCACACACAAGCCTGAGTTCCACTTTTTGATTCTAGAACACACACAAAGGTCTCAAAAACAAGGATGGGGAAGTGGACAAAATCCTTATATAGGGAAGTCACATACTTCAATCATATGATGCCTCTATCTACTTTTCCAAACACAAGCAAATGCATAAAACCACAAGACAATATTCAAAGGAGGTAGGCATGTAAGTTATCAAGTTCCAAACTTCATGGTTGTAGCGTGATTCTTATGGATTGGAAGATCAACAATAAGGTGCAAAGCCCAGGAGCCAACATCAAACCTTCTTCATGCTTGTAACATTGTGAGAGGAGAATGAGTGAGCACTTAAATGAGCAAATGAGGAGATACATATTTAAGAAGTCATCAAAGAAGAACCTAACATCCCCAAAAGCTCTTTTCAAGTTCACGTGAACCATCTCTATTGTTTCTATGAATCCAACATAAAGATCAAAGTACTCCAAAACCCATAAGCATTCATATTGTTTCCTCCTAAAATTCAAATGAGAACAAATGAGCAAGAAATAGCAACTATTCAAAAACACAGATACTCAAAACTTAATTTTGTGAGAGTGAAGAGCATTGAAAGACCAAGAAAACCATCCAAATAAAGATGCATTGTAGTCTCTAAATCATCTAGCGATGGGCTTGGTGGGAGCCTACATCTCTAGGGGCCCCTAGAGCTTCATAAGATCATGATGTTCCAAACTATCTTTAACCCCAAGCATACTATACTTCCCATTTGTACATATGAAAAATTTGACTAAAGAAGTAGACATGATTGCTCCAGAGTAGAAACACCATAAAAAGAATTCTACAAATCTTCTCTTCATGGCATAGTACCCATGTCATATAAGTGTAGGATAGTCACAAAACCTTTCAGTGTAAGCATTTGGAGCACCCAATTCATCAATTTGAAACATCATCATTTACAAGCATAAAGCATTTCATGAATTTTATATTTAACATAAAGGGAAAACCAATGAGAGAATGGAGACCATAGTCCTTCAGTTTGAAGTCTCCACAAATATTTCTTGCGGTAGAAGGAGTTTTATGATAAGTCAGAGCTTGGTAGGGAATGGTTTGTTGGGGAGATTCTTAATCCATCAAAGGCAAAGAAATCAAGCTGGGAGGCAATTATCAAGAAACTATCATCTTTGTTCTTCATTAATCATGATATGGCCGTATGAAAATATTATACCTTTAGTTCATGATTATTAGACTTTTGGACATGGTCCCAAGTGAATGAGCAGTCACAAAAGTTCAATGGCCATAGCCATCCTTGAGATGTAGCCATGCTCTAGCTTAATAGCCATAGCCATCCTCGAGATGTAGCCATACTATGTGCCAACACAAAAGCTTCCATTAGCACACCTATAAAAAGAGAAAGGCACAAAGCATGTCAAGTATGGCACACAATGGTTGAAACGTCAAGTAGCATATCACAGAGGTCGAATATTACTTTGAGCCAAAAATCATATAGTAATGCTCCCGTGTAGTGTCATACAATAAGAAAGAAAAAAATGAGCACGACTTAGATGTTTCAACAACAAAATTACGTTGTCTAAAATCCTTGAGTAGGATGAAGATCCATTTTGGGGGGGGCCCGGGGGGGTGGGGAGGGGGTTAAATCATGATTACTCTGATGGTCAGTTCCAAAAGCATACTTGTTATAGGATTATCTGAATTCCAAGATATAAGTTCACAGAGATTCCATGCTAGAAAGAAAAGAGTAATTATATGCAACTTTGGCATGTTCATTTCCACAAACACACAAAACAAAACACTAAGCATGCCTATTCCAACTACAAAGCAAAATACAGAGCGTGGTACCTCAGAGCTTATGTTGAAGAAACTATAGCCTTTGTAAAGAAAACATTGATATCAGCAAAAAAAAAAAGTGCTAGTCAATTCCATCACATACAAGTACTCAATTTAAGTGATCAAGAAAATAGCTTCAGTGAACACTAATGAGAATGCAATATGTCTGAGCAAGAGACATTATGCAGTTTTGGAAGGGAAACTTCTATATCAATTTGGAGGCTTTGAAGAAGAGTTCCATGTTTGTATTCAGAACCGAGAAACTTCAAGATTATGCCCCCTAGAGCTAAACGTATCACAGATGATGGTGCTCGACAACCATGTATGCAAATTGCACATGGATTTGGAACTATCTCTTACTTGTAGACAAAGCTTGTGTGAAGAACATGGAAGAGCTGACTTCAAATGCATACTTGGGAGGAAGTCGAGCAGGAGAAAGATTCCACAAAGGGGGCATGTGTGGAAAGGTAAAAGGAAATAACAAAAGCTCCACCAACATAGATAGGAAATATTGAGAACATGAATGATGAGCATACATAGGAGCTCCAATTTCCAATATGCTCCACCCAAGATGTGATGGAGAACATCAAGATTGATTTTCGATAGAGAAAAAGGAGTTGTTGAGATAAGGGAGTTGTGTGTGGATGGAGCTTGATTTCCATGGGTAGAGGAGAGATGTGAGGAGATGCACATGCCCTGCAATGTCAAACATGAGGGGAATCCCATGAGGGATCAACCCTAGCAGATACTTGCCTATGGAGTGGACATTAGGAGATGATGGACAATGGGAGCTCACTAACCATTTGACATAGAAGGTACACGGGAATCCAAAAACTTGTCATTGTACTCTATAGCACATAAGTAAAGGTTTCTAGGAGCTAGATCCTTTGTAAGGATAGATTCCTCCAAGGGAGGGGAGCTCATGAAGAGCTCGACCCCCACACAGAGAAGGCTAGGAAATTGTGGTTGGGAGGCATAGTCATATGAAAAGCACCTATGATCGAGGGTTAGCAACTTTCTTGTTCTTGATGAGTGAGGTAATGACCACAAGAGGGAACTCATGAGGTGACCAAACCCCCACAAAAGCACTAAGAAGAAGATGGAAAACAAAGATCGATCCTGGAGCCGATGGGAAAGGGGCACCATTATGCTCAACCTAATAGCTCTAAGGAGAATGCGAGGGAGACAGCGATATCTCAACCCATCCAAACACAAGCAGCCATGTATGTAGAGAGGGAACATGAAGCTCCTACTACCATAGTCAAGAGCAAAGTGGAAGTGGGATAGGGGGAGGAGTAGACCACACTTGACCACAAACTAGAGAATCCAGAGGGGTAGTAGATGCTCAACCTATGGCATAGCTCGAGCGAGATTAAATCTTAGGGAGAAGGTGCTTGAATAAGGGGACATCAATAGAGCTCAAACTCGATAGCGGGAGGAGAAGGGGATCTCAGTGGAGCTCAACCCCGATAGAGCACAATCCCAACAAAGCTCAACCCTATCTCTTGGATGCGAGAAGAGGGAGCCAATGGAAGCATGACCTCAAGAAATGGTTATACGAGATAGTGAGGGAATGAAAAGATCCCCCCCCCAGCCCATGTTGCATGTCCTCCCATAAATGAAGAGAGAGAAGAAGAGGGAGATGAATCCTCAACCACCCAGTTTTTGGGCTAATGGAACACACATGAGGACAACATGAGGGAAAAATGATATAAGAAAGAAGGGCTTGGATGGAATAATCTCTATGAGAGGAAGGTTGAGGGTGAAACCATCTTCCCCCATGCGTTCACAAATTTCAATAGATCCCCACCTCTTTCACAATATGCTCCAAATACACATGCATGGGAACTTCGAATTTCAAGGTCTGAGCTTTTACCAAAAGGAAGAACTTTCTTTTTGTGTGTATGTGTGTTTTTTTCTCTTTTTTGTGGAATGAAAAGAAGGAAGGACAACAGAGGAGTACTATTGATCCCCATCCCCAAGGCAATCACTAAAAATAGAGGTGGTAGAGGTGGAAAGTGATGCCACAATGAGTGTGTGTATGTGAGAGAGAGAGAGAGTGCATATGAGTGTGAGAGAGTGATAGAGAAGGAGGGGTAAGAGGGTGTTTTTGTGCAACCAACCACAATTAACTAAAATTGCCCAACAAAAAAACAAAGCAATGGGGAGCTAGAAGTCCAAAGGAAGGGCACAAATTCCATGCAAGAACTTGGCCTTGTGTAAATAAAAAGAAAAAAAAGCAACAAGTTCTTCAGCTCTCCAACTCATGAAAGGCCGTTCTCCCTGAAAATGGTGCCATAATTGTTGTTTTAGTATACCCAAGGGGAGGTAAGACTGACACCAACTTGCATGTAAGAAATAGGGAAGCCCAAGAAAGACTCTCCTTTCATCCAACCAACTCTCCATCATGCTCAAGCCATTGGCCATCAACTCCAAGCTATGCTACAAACCCTTGAGAACATGGAGAGGAAGTTCATCAAGGATTCTTTTCCACACATGGAAAATACAAGAAATGCAGCACATTCTACTCATACACAAAAGAGAGATAAGCATACACAAACACACACACCTCACTCTCACTCTCAAAGACAAAATACACAAATGCACATAGTCTAAGAGTAAAAGAGTTCTTCCATGCATTTCTCGATGATATGTACATGGAGCTCACGTGAAACAAAAAGCTCTCCTTTCCAAAAATAAGACTCTATATCTATAGGCTAAGATCGTTTCCCCATGTGTTCCTATCACTAGTCAAAAAAGGAGCATGTGTCTAACTACCTTATGAGATCTTGGAGAGTATTCCAAAATCTTTAGAAAGTGGAGGCGTGGGAAATTGTAGGTGGATATTTGGGTTTCTCATATGTTTGTAGAAAAAGAGATTTATTTACAAGGTTCCAAGCCTTAGTCTTGGAGATTTATCAAAAAGGGGCCTAAGAGGGTGTTCTCATGTACAAACCTCCAATATACATATAATATTGATATATTTAGGTATTGATGTGTGTGAACACTCTAGGACCGTCGGAGCACTTTTTTCCCTCTTCAGGAGGTTTTTTTCCCCCAGCTTGTATATACGCCTATTGCCCTAATGGGCTACTTATCTTTGTACATTCTCTAGTAATACATTCAGCATTGTGTGTTCTGCTCCAAGCTTCTTCTTCATCCTTGTGTTGTTCGCATGCTTCCACAAATGTCGAACTCCAATAGTTGGTATCAGAGCAGGTCGTCGCCTCATCTAGGGTGTCGTCGACACTCGTCTGTTTGTAGTCTCAGAATCACACGAATTTTGGTGAGCACACTCAATGTGTTTGTGAGATCAAAACATCTTTGCTCTGTGGTGTTGAAATCGCGGCCTGAGCTCTTTTGGCCCCCGAACGCACTATCGTAGTGCTTATGCGGGCTGTTTTGTCTTTTTGTGCCAAAGGTATATACGAGTTTTTGTTCGCCAGTATAAGCATCTCGAAGTCTACTACAGGTCTAGTGGAATTCATCTGGGCAGCTCTATTCAACTTTTTGAGATACAGTCAATTTTTTGCATCAAGGTATTTTAGTCACCGGCCATGGCTGAAAGTAGTGATGTATTCTGTATGTTTGATGTTGAGGATAAGTTGGATGGTACCAACTACCCATTATGGGCTTATATGATGCCACATGTGTTGGTTGCAAAAGGAATGTGGAACATTGTGCAAGGTATCAAAAAACGTCCTATCACACCAGCAACTATTACAACAGCAGGTACTGAAGCTGATGCAGAAGGTGTCGAAGATGAAGATATTCTGCATATTCATGTTCGTGCTACGGTTTCTGCTGCACCTACTGCAGAGCAGATTTCCACGGATGGTAGAGATGCCCAGGCACATGCATTAATAGCTTTGTCTGTCAAACCTGCCATTATTCCTCACATTCACTCTTGAAGAACAACTAAGGATGCTTGGGATACACTTACCACATTGTACCAAGCTAGGAATGAGGCTCGTGTTGCTTACTTGCGAAAACAGCTGGAGGGTGAGCACATGAACGAAGGTGATTCCATGGAGAGTTTCCTAACGAAGATCAAAGACTTGAAGGAACATCTGATTTCTGCTGATGAGGTTATACCAGATAGCTCACTTGTGCAGACTGTTCTGAATGGTCTTCGTGATTCATATCAGAGTTTTTGCTTCTACTCTTCGCTTGATGATGAAAGACATTCCAAATGCATTATCATTTGAGGAGTTAGTCTCTGTTCTGTTGCAGGAAGATCAGTCTAGGCAAAATGGGTCCATTATGCGAGTTGCACATCAAGCTTTCTTGGCTAGTCAGAAGGGCAAAGGAAAATGGACCTCTTCAACTAGTAAGTAGAAATCTGCTAATTCTGGATATTGGAAGAAGGAAGATAAAGATGAGAAGAAATCAGAAAAGCAGAAATTGTTTTGTAAGTATTGTAAAGGGAATGATCATATAATACAGAACTATCCAAAACTGGCTACTAAAGAGGCAAAGAAGAAAGAGGATGCAATGGTTGTTGCAGAGGCCTCTACACCAAAAACTGAGTCTGGTAATCTTGTGCAGGAAGAAGAATGGGTGTTTACTACTGTCTGCAGTTTTGACCCATCTTCTCATAAGCAGTGCATGTCTCGAGTAGACTCAGATGTTTGGTATTTTGACAGTGGGGCGACCAAACATATTACCTCGCAGCATAGTTTCTTCTCTTCACTCGAGCCTGCCCCTACAGGGAATACTGTTACATGCGCCAACAACTCCTCTTATCCTGTTATGGGAGTTGTTAAGATCATTTTGACTACTGCTGATGGTAGTTCTTTCACTTTGTCAGATGCTCTATTTGAGCCACGGATCAAGAAGAACCTGTTATCAGTTTCTGCATTAGCCAAGATTGGCTTGGTTGTGAAATTTGTTGATGATAGGTGTACAGTTCATCTGTCAAATGGTGATGTGATTATTGCTTCTGTCATTTTATGTCGTGGGCTGTATAAGCTCATAAAATATGAAAGATCTCTAAATGATTTGGCATGTGCCTTCTCAGGCTATGTCAGATGCAAAGCTTTGGCATGCAAGCTTTGGTCATTTGCATTTTGCTAGCTTGCTACACCTGTAGAAATGTGAAATGGTGTCCTCTTTGCCCAAAGCTGAGGCACCTGGAAAACATGTTTGTGAAGGCTATATTTTGGGCAAAATGCAGCATTCCTCACTTCCAAAAGATGGTTCAGCTCGGGCTACTAAGAAATTGTAGCTTGTACATAGTGATGTATGTGGTCCTATACAGACACCTTCTTTTGGAAATTCTCTTTACTTCGTGACTTTCATTGCTGATTTTTCCACGCATGCATGGGTATATCCATTGAAGGCAAAGTCAGAAGTGTTCATGTGCTTTAAACACTTTTTGGTTTTGGCTGAAAATCTGTCAGCATGTAAAATGGGCAACCTCTGATCTGATCGATGGGGGGAATATATGTCTTCTGATTTTAATGCATTTCTGGCTGAACGTGGGATAAAACAACAGTGTACAGTGCCGTATACACCTCAACAAAATGGAGTTGCTGAATGAAAGAGCAGGTCACTCATAGAGATGGCGAGCTGTATGGTCAACAGTCAGGCTTTACCACATAGTTTCTGGCTTGAGGCTGTCATGTGTGCATCATATGTACTGAACAGGTGTCCCACTAAAGCACTGCAGTCTATCACTCCATATGAGTCTTGGCATGATTGCAAGCCATCTATTGCTCATCTGCATGTTTTCTGTTGTTTGGCATATGCATTAGTGCTTGAACAACATCGTAGAAAATTGGATGATAAAGTAGTAAAATGTATTTTTGTTGGGTACAGTTCTAAAAGTAAAGGCTATCATCTATATCATCCACAAACTAAACGCATTCTGGTTAGCCGTGATGTTTTTGTGGAAGATGCTATTCAGCCATTGCTTTCATGTACTAAGGAGACATTTGTTAGCTCCAAAGACATGTATGATACTTTGCTGCCTCTTTTTACAGGTGGACAGTCTAGTGCTGGTCCGAATGAGACAACTTTTCAGCCTTTGCACGTTTCATGTGATGATGCAAATCATTCCATTTCTGATGCAGATTTACATGATGCACTAGTTCATGAGAGAGCTAATATTGAACAGGCAAATACTATGCCAAAATGGCTAGTGCAGACTTTGTGTGACAGCAAATTAGATGCACCTCTGTCATATCATACTCGTTCAGGCTCTCGTAGTGCCTCTTTTGCATCAGATTGCTATGCTATGGCTGCATCTAGTCTCTGTGATGAGAATGAGTCTGTTTCGTTTGATGAAGCACAAAATTCAGAAAATTGGATGGCTACTATGCAATCTGAATATGATGCAATCTGAATATTATGCAATCATGAAGAATGGTACTTGGTCTTTATGTGACTTGCCTCCTGGCAAGAAGGCCATTGGCACTAAGTGGGTCTACAAGCTAACGCGTAAACCTGATGGTACAATTGAGAGGTATAAGGCTAGGCTTGTTGCAAAGGGTTATGCACAGGAAAGAGGCATTGATTTTGATACATTTGCACCTACATGCCGTATGACTACTGTTCGGAGCATTTGTGCACTTGCAGCCCATCATGGTTGGAATGTACATCAGTTGGACAGCTCGGGGGTGGTCGCGAGGTAGAGGCTTTGTCAAGAAGCTATTGTCCAAAGCTATTGTAACCATTGATTTGCATCTATAATATCACAATTCTTCCTTCTCTGCATCATATTTGTTTCTACTCTTCCGCATCAGATTTTGTTTTACCTTGTGCAATCTCTGCGTTCTTCTCTCCACTATTATTTTTGAGCGATCGAAAGATTGTGATTGGGGATAGATTGTGACTGAGGAAACGCTACAAGTGGTATCAGAGCAGAATCAATCCTCGGGAACGATGGAAGGTCTAACACAAATGATTCGTGAACAAGAGGAGCTTATTGAGAAGCTTCTTTGTGATTTGCGCAAAGAACGAGGCGGAAAGCCACCAAAAGGAGCAAGAAATTTGTTTGTGGAGCTGAACGATGAAGTAGATGAAGGTGCGGGAACATCTAGTGTACCTCACGAAAAAAAAAATGTAATTATGAAGATATGGAACCAGGTGTGTTTGCCCTTAAACAAGTCTTCAAGAAGGCAAAGTTGAATGATTTTGATGGCGAGAAGAAGAGTGGCGAAGATCTTGAGGCATGGCTTGAAGAACTGGAGGACTTCTTTGATCTTCCACAATTTGGTGAAGATTCCAAGGCAAAAGTTGGGATCCTGCACCTGCGTGGGATTGCGAAGCTATGGTGGAAGTCATATATGTAGAATCGAACGCGTTCTGGTCCAGTTCTATGGAAGGAATTTAGAGAACAAGCTGAAAAACGCCATTGTTCTCCACACTACCATATGGAGAGGAAGATGGAGTTCTACAATTTTCCGACAACACGAAAGTGATAAGCATAGCTTATCTGTTGATGAGTACAAAGAGAATTTTTACGTCTTCATAAATATGCATTAGAGGTTAGTGGTAATGCTCTAAAGAGTAAATTTATTGAAGGGCTTCGTGAGGAACTTCGCTATCGAGTCAAGGGATCTAGATGCATTGATGTTCTTGATGCTGTTGCGATGGCTGAGAGCTTTGAGAAGATGGAGTAGTTCAATTTGCAGAAGGAAAATAGAAGCAGATTCATTGCAACGGGACATAGGCCACAAAGACCTGTTGTAGTGAACATGAACAATTCAAAGAAAACTCCATCTTCTAATAACCAAGGTAAGAACCCTGTTGGGCCGGTGGAAAATCAAAGGAGGCGTCAACCAATTGAGTGGCAACAAGATCCTACTTTTATTGAGAGGGAAAAAAGACTTGGTCTGTGTTTTCATTGCGGAGAGCAAGGGCATCAAACATATGCGTGCCCGAACGAGGTAGTCTTTCGACTCGCACAATCAAACGCGATAAACATAATTGAGGAGGGTATAATTATTGAGGAAGCAGATGATGGCGATAAGTGCCCTGACTCTACTTTACGTTGCATGGTGGTTAGTTCTTTCCCAAAGGCTTCTGTAATCACGATTCCGGGTATGATTTCTACGCATAAAAGCAGATTTTTGATCGATTCAGGTAGTTCCCATTGTTTTCTATCTTTCAAATTGGTATAGAATCTAGGGATAGCCCTAAATATGCAGATAACCAGACCTCTAAAGATGGCCAATGGACGATTACACTACTCAAAAGGATATGTTGAGAACCTTGAATTTTCTCTTTCTTATAGGCGCTATTCTGGAAGCTTCCATGTAATTGAGATGAAACAGAGTGATGTAATCATAGGCATGGATTGGTTAGTTTAAAATTCCGTGACAATTAATTGTGAACAAAGAACAATCACTTTAAAGCTTGATGATGAATCTATTCATATTCTAGGTGATGTCTTTAATCCTGAACCTACTCTTATTTCTGCTATGCAAATAATTAGAGGTATATGTGATGGCTGTAAAACATTCATAGTGTATGTGAACAATCTGCATGACAAAGGTAATGACGAAGATATTCCTGATTACGTAGGAAATCTTTTGAAAGAATATGCCGATGTATTTCGAGAAGACTTACCTGGTATACCCGCACCTAGGGAGATTGACAATGCCATTGACCTATATCCAGGGAGTTAACCATATTCTAGAGCACCCTATAGATTTAACATTGATGAATTAAAGGAGCTTAAGATTCAATTAGATGATCTTTTGAAGGAAGGCTTAATAAGACCGAGTGTCTCACCTTTGGGTGCACCTATTTTATTTGAGAAGAAGAAAGACGGCTCTTATAGATTATGCATTGACTATAGGGGGTTGAATAAAAGAACAATTAAGAATAAGTATCCACTCCCTCACATAGATGACTTATTAGGTCAATTAAGTGGAGCGACTGTATTCACAAAGATTGACTTAAGATCTGGATATCACCAAATTAGGATCAAAATAGAGGATAATCCTAAGACGGCTTTTCGAACATGATATGGTCACTATGAGTTTACGGTTCTACCTTTTGGATTAACAAATGCTCCTGGCACATTTATGTGCTTGATGAATAATATTTTTCACGATTACCTGGATGAATTCATCTTAGTATTCCTTCATGATATATTTGTATACTCTAAAGATGATTCTGAGCATGTGGTACATCTCAAGAAAACTTTGCAAACTCTTAGAGAACACAAATTGTATGGAAAGAAGAGTAAGTGTTTCTTTGCTAAGGATAATCTTGTGTATCTAGGAAGAGTAATATCAAAAGAAGGAATCCTTATAGATGAAGATAAAGTGAAAACAATATTTGACTGGCCGATTCCTCAGACTGTAAGGGATGTTAGAAGTTTTCTTGGGTTGGCACAGTATGAAAGAGCACATATTAAGGATTTCTCTAAGATAGCTACTCCCCTCACCGAATTAACTAAAAAGAATGTAGGATTTGCGTGGAGTGATGCCTGTCAAAAATCATTTGAAACATTGAAACAAAAAGTCGTTGAGAATTATGTTTTGAAAATCTGGAAATGGGAAAGCCTTTTGTGGTTGCATGTGATGCAAGTGGTAGTCAGATAGGATGTGTTCTTTCACAAGGTGGGAGGGTGGTCGCATATGAGTCCAGAAAACTAAGAAAACATGAACTTAACTATCCTACTCATGATTTAGAAATGCTTTGTGTTGTGCATGCAGTTAAGCATTGGAGATATCTATTGTTAGGAGTTAAGTTTGAGTTGAAAACAGATCATCAGAGTCTAAAATACATCTTTACACAACCATTGCTTAACAACAGGCAGAAGCGTTGGATTGAATTATTAAATCAGTATGATTTTGACATTAAGTATCTCTCTGGTAAGGAAAATAAGGTTGCTGATGCATTGAGTCGGAGACCTTTGTGTAATCTTGTTTTTGCAATAAATTCTTATTTTCTCAATAAAATTCAAGAAGAGATAAAATAGGATCCTTTTTATGCATGTATTTTGAGTTCTTTGAATGCAAACAGGGGATCGATGTATGAGGAAAAAATTCATTTGCAGAATGGAACATTGTATTGTAACAATCGGCTATGCATATCGTCTGAATCTCCATTAAAAGTAAAAATATGGCATGATTGTCATGATGCACCATTTTCTACACATCCAGGTTATTCAAGGACATGTTAAAATAAAGTATTCTTACTTTTGGCCATGTATGAAGCAGGATATTAGAAAATATGTAAGTGAATGTTTGAAGTGCCATCAGGTGAAATCTGAGTTTAACACTCAATATTTCATTGAATGGCCATAATCCTCTTTGCCGAGAAAAAAAATTCATCCTAAAAAATTAGGTTTACTAAATGATATAAGGTATATATTATGAATCAAAATAATTCTATAGGCATTATAAACTATTTTATATAGAAAAAACTAGCATGTTAACTTTAATCATGTAGCATATGCAATATTTCCTCATAAAATGACCTTTTCTTAGCGTAGAAAAACAGTGGTATTGTTTAACTTGAAGAAACGACATAGAAATTTGACTCCTAAGGTTGTCAAAAAAATATTTCTAATTGTACTAATATCAAATAGTATTTTGATAACAAAAAATGATGCATGTTCATACCATCACTTTGCAAAATAATTCATAGATTATAAGATTGTCATATCACAAATGAGCTTCATTTTATGCCATAAACCTAGTAAGATTCATTACAAATCTCTAATTATCGATAGAAACATGTTGGCATATTTAAAATAAAAGATTTTATTGCATTTAGACCAATGAAAATAACAAGATCATGATTTCAATAAAAAATACCTCTAACTTACAACACTGTAATTTCTGTGCCAGTATTGAAATTAGCATCATAAAATTAGTGAATAAATATTAATTTTTATATCCTTTAATAAAAACTATATTTTTCTAAAAATATTCAACCCTTATGCCAACATGTTGCATAGTTACATTTATAAATGGTTTCTTCTAGTAATAAAAAAAATTCATTAAACATTGACTCTTTTTTAGGACACTAAAGTATCCAAGTACAACACTAGTGTTAAGAGGATGCCAAGAATGCTTCAACATTTGGATGTTCCAAATCAGAAGTGGGAGTCTATTTCTATGGACTTTATCACTAAGCTACCTATGACCAGAAGTAAGCATGATACCATATTTGTTCTAGTCGATCGGCTTACCAAGGTGGCACACTTCTTTCCTATGAGAAAGACTGATACTGCATTGAATGTTGCAAGAATCTTTGTAAAAAATGTATTTTGATTTCATGGAATGCCTAAAAGCATAATTTCTGATAGAGATTCTAGATTTATGTCAGACTTGTGGAAAGCGACATTTGAATCCATTGGAACTCAACTTCGTATGAGTACAGCTTTCCATCCACAAACTGATGGGGAAATCGAGAAGGTTAACAGGGTAGTTGAAGATATGTTGCATATGTGTGTGAATGAAAAGCAGGATAATTGGAGTGAATATTTACCCTTGGTTGAGTTTGCATACAATAGTGCATGGCATGCATGGTTATAATTGTTTGACTCCACCTTCGTTTTTGGGTTTTCCAAATAAAGTAGAAGTATCCAAAGAAAAGCTTGATAACATGGATGAAAAACTTGGAAAAGTTAAGAAACATATAAGAGAAGCTCTGAAAAGACAAAAGAAGTTCTATGATTTAAAGAGAAGACCCCTTGAATTCCAAGTTGATGATATGGTATTTATTAAAGTTAATCCTCACCAATCTAACTTGTTGCTAGGGAAGGATCATAGACTTTCTCCTTGATATGCAGCTCCTTTTAAAGTTTTGAAAAAGATTGGATCTCTTGCTTATTTGCTGGAATTATCTAAATATCTATATGTGCATCCTGTATTTCATGTCAGCTTACTTAAAAGATATGTGTCTAATGTTGCTCATGTTTTGCAGGACAATTATAAGCTGAAAGATGATGGCTCTTTTGAGCTTCAACCAGAAATAATATTACATAGGAAGGAAAGATTTCTTAGAAATAGATCTATAGTAGAAATTTTGGTGAAATGGCACTCATACCCTGTAGAAGAAGCATAGTTTATCTGTTGATGAGTACAAGGAAAAGTTCTTACGTCTTCATAAATATGCATTAGAGGTTAGCGGTAACGCTCTAAAGAGTAAATTTATTGAAGGGCTTCGTGAGGAACTTCGCTATCAAGTCAAGGGATTTGGATGCATTGATTTTCTTGATGTGTTGCGATGGCTGAGAACTTTGAGAAGATGGAGAAGTTCAATTTAGAGAAGGCAAATAGAAGCAAATTCATTGCAACGGGACATAGGCCACAAAGACCTGTTCCAGTGAACATGAACAATTCAAAGAAAACTCCATGTTCTAATAACCAAGGTAAGAACCTTGCTCGGCCGGTTGAAAATCAAAGGAGGCATCAACCAATTGAGTGGCAAAAAGACCCTAATTTTGTTGAGAGGGAAAAAAGACTTGGTCTGTGTTTTCATTGCGGGGACCAAGGGCATCATACATAAGATTGCCCGAACAAGGCAGTCTTTCGAACCCGCACAATCAAAGGCACAAACATCATCGAGGAGGATACAATTATTGAGGAAGTAGATGATGGCGATAAGTGCCCTGACTCTACTTTACGTTGCATGGTGGTTAGTTCTTTCCCAAAGGCTTCTGTAATCACGATTCCAGGTATGATTTCTGTGCATAAAACCATATTTTTTATCAATTCAGGTAGTTCCCATTGTTTTCTATCTTTCAAATTGGTACAGAATCTAGGGATAGCCCTAAATATGCAGATAACCAGACCTGTAGAGATGGCCAATGGACGATTACACTACTCAAAAGGATATGTTGAAAACCTTGAATTTTCTCTTTCTAATAGGCGCTTTTCTGGAAGTTTCCATGTAATTGAGATGAAACAGACTGATGTAATCATAGGCATGGATTGGTTAGTTAAAAATTCTGCGACAATTATTTGTGAACAAAGAACGATCACTTTAAAGCTAGATGATGAGTCTAGTCATATTCTAGGTGATGTCTTTAATCCTAAACCTACTCTTATTTCTGCTATGCAGATAATTAGAGGTATAAGTGATGGTTGTAAAACATTCGTAGTGTATGTGAACAATCTGCATGAGGAAGGTAATGATGAAGATATTCCAGATAACATAGGAAATCTTTTGAAAGAATATGCGGATGTATTTCCAGAAGACTTGCATGGTATACCCCACCTAGGCAGATTGACTACGCCATTGACCTATATCCAGGGAGTGAACCATATTCAAGAGCACCCTATAGATTTAACATTGATGAAATAAAGGAGCTTAAGATTCAATTAGATGAACTTTTGAAGAAAGGCTTAATAATACCAAGTGTCTCACCTTGGGGGGCACCTGTATTATTGCAGAAGAAGAAAGACCGCTCTTATAGATTATGCATTGACTATAGTGGGTTGAATAAAAGAACAATTAAGAATAAGTATCCACTCCCTCACATACATGACTTATTAGGTCAATTAAGTGGAACGACTGTATTCAAAAAGATTGACTTAAGAACTAGATATCACCAAATTAGGATCAAAATAGAGGATGTTCCTAAGACGGCTTTTCGAACACGATAGGGTAACTATGAGTTTAAGGTTCTACCTTTTGGACTAACAAATGCTCCTAGCACATTTATGTGCTTGATGAATAATATTTTTCACGATGAGCTAGATGAATTCATCTTAGTATTCCTTGATGATATATTTGTATACTCTAAAGTTGAATCTGAGCATGCGATACATCTCAAGAAGACTTTGCAAACTCTTAGAGAACACAAATTGTATGGAAAAAAGAGTAAGTGTTTCTTTGGTAAGGACAAACTTATGTATCTTGGAGGAGTAATATCAAAAGAAGGAATCCTTATAGATGAAGATAAAGTAAAAACAATAGTTGATTGGCCAATTCCTAAGACTGTAAGGGATGTTAGAAGTTTCCTTGGGTTGGTACAGTATGAAAGAGCACATATTAACGATTTCTCTAAGATAGCTACTCCCCTCACCGAATTAACTAAAAAGAATGTAGGATTTGCGTGGAGTGATGCCTGTCAGAAATCATTTGAAACATTGAAACACTTCATATGCGCTCTTTCATCCTATGCCAACCCAAGAAAACTTCTAACATCTCTTACAGTGTTAGGAATCGGCCAATCAACTATTGTTTTTACTTTATCTTCATCTATAAGGATTCCTCATAGGGAAAGAAGCGTGCCATCTTGGTAAGCCAATCGACTACAACAAATATGGTATCATGCTTACTCCTGATCATAGGTAGCTTAGTGATAAAGTCCATAGAAATAGACTCCCACTTCTGATTTGGAAGATCCAAAGGTTGAAGCATTCCTGTCATCCTCTTAAACTCAGATTTCACCTGATGGCACTTCAAACATTCACTTACATATTTTCTAATATCCCTCTTCATACATGGCCAAAAGTAAGAATACTTTGTTTTAACATAAGTCCTTGAATAACCTTGATGTGTAGAAAATGGTGCATCATGACAATCATGCAATATTTTTACTTTTAATGAAGATTCAGACGATATGCATAGCCGATTGTTACAATACAATGTTCCATTCTGCAAATGAAATTTTTCGTCATACATCGATCCCCTGTTTGCATTCAAAGAACTCAAAATAGGTGCATAAAAAGGATACTCTTTTATCTCTTCTTGAATTTGATTGAGAAAATCAGAATTTATTGCAGAAACAAGATTACACAAAGGTCTCCGACTCAATGCATCAGCAACCTTATTTTCCTTACCAGCGAGATACTTAATGTAAAAATCATACTGGTTTAATAATTCAATCCAACGCTTCTGCCTGTTGTTAAGCAATGGTTGTGTGAAGTATTTTAGACTGATGATCTGTTTTCAATTCAAACTTAACTCCTAACAATAGACGTCTCCAATGCTTAAGTGCATGCACAACAACAAGCATTTCTAAATCATGAGTAGGATAGGTAAGTTCATGTTTTCTCAATTTTCTGGACTCATATGCAACCACCATGCCATCCTGTGAAAGAACACATCCTATTTGACTACCACTTGCATCACATGCAACCACAAAAGGCTTTCCCATTTCTGGTATTTTCAAAACACAATTCTCTAAGATAGCTACTCCCCTGACCGAATTAACTAAAAAGAATGTAGGATTTGCATGGAGTGATGCATGTCAAAAATCATTTGAAACATTGAAACATCATTAGTCATCAGAGTCTAAAATACATCTTCACACAACCATTGCTTAACAGCAGGTAGAAGCGTTGGATTGAATTATTAAGTGAGTATGATTTTGACATTAAGTTTCTCCGTTGTAAGGAAAATAAGGTTGCTGATGCATTGAGTCGGAGACCTTTGTGTAATCTTGTTTCTGCAATAAATTCTGATTTTGTCAATCAAATTCAAGAAGAGATAAAACAGGATCCTTTTTATGCACCTATTTTGAGTTCTTTGAATGCAAACAAGGGATCGATGTATGAGGAAAAATTTCATTTGCAGAATGTATTGTAACAATCGGCTATGCATGTCGTCTAAATCTCCATTAAAAGTAAAAATATTGCATGATTTTCATGATGCTCCATTTTCTGCACATCCAAGTTATTGAACGACTTATGTTAAAACAAACTATTCTTACTTTTGGCCATGTATGAAGTGGGATATTAGAAAATATGTAAGTGAATGTTTGAAGTGCCATCAGGTGAAATATGAGTTTAAGAGGATGTCGGGAATGCTTTAACCTTTGGATGTTCCAAATCAGAAGTGGGAGTCTATTTCTATGGACTTTATCACTAAGCTACCTATAACCAGAAGTAAGCATGATACCATATTTGTTGTAGTCGATTGGCTTACCAAGATGGCACACTTCTTTCCTATGAGAAAGACTGATACTGCATTGAATGTTGCAAGAATCGTTGTAAAAGAAGTATTTTGATTGCATGGAATGCCTAAAAGCATAATTTCTGATAGAGATTCTAGATTTACATCAAACTTTTGGAAAGCGATATTTGAATCCATTGGAACTCAACTTCGTATGAGTACAGCTTTCCATCCATAAACTGATTGGGAAACCGAGAGGGTTAACAGGGTAGTTGAAGAACTTGGAAAAATTAAGAAACATATAAGAGAAGCTCAAAAAAGACAAAAGAAGTTCTATGATTAAAAGAGAAGACCACTTGAATTCGGAGTTGATGATATAGTATTTCTTAAAGTTAATCCTCACCGATCTAACTTGATGCAAGGGAAGGATCATAGACTTTCTCCTTGATATGCAGGTCCTTTTAAAGTTTTGAAAAAGTTTGGATCTCTTGCTTATGTGCTGGAATTACCTACATATCTAAATGTGCATTGTGCATTTCATGTCAGCTTACTTAAAAGATATGAGTCTAATGTTGCTCATGTTTTGCAGGACAATTATAAGCTGAAAGATGATGGCTCTTTTGAGCTTCAACCAGAAATAATATTAGATAGGAAGGAAAGATTTCTTAGAAATTAGAAATAGATCTATAGTAGAAATCTTGGTGAAAGGGCACTCATACCCAGTAGAAGATTCGAGTTGGGTGAATTTAGATGATTTTCTAACACATTATCCTTTTGTCCAACTCTGAGGACAGAGTTCTTAAAGGGGAGAAGAATTGTAATAGGCCTCTTTTCTAGTGAAATAATTCATTTTGAGCTTTCTAAATTTCATTGTGGGGATAATGCTTAGAATGAATAATTAGGTCATTTTATGCATATAGGAAAAATTTTGGGTTGACAAGTTTCATATTCTCTCTCTAGAGCTTATTTGCATCATGTTTTGTAGTGGAATTTTGAAGGTGAAGATGAAAGAATTAAGGAAAACTTTGTATGAGGGAAAGGTAGAGCAAGAATAAGAGAACAAAAGTGCCTGTGTGAAATTTTTGTGAATCATGTTTTAAGTACCTCGTTTAGAGTCCTACATTTAGTTCATTGTAAAAAAATGCCTTGATTTTACTCTCTCTCTAAAATTTTAAAATTTGTAGGCCTCCAAATTGGCATTTGGAGGTGGATTTGGACCTCGGACATCTCGAACACTATCGTGCAGATCAAAAAATTGAATAAAAGTATCTCTCTAAAGCTTAGGCTAATTCCTCACCGTTTTTGAGTTATAGGGCTTTCAAAAGTGCCGTTTTTTCCAACACTAAAAAAGAAAGAAAAAAACAGAAAAAAGAGGTTTTATCTAATTCTATTCGAATCTGTGATTTTGATGCTCACGTGTCACCATGTCTAATTATGGATGTTTTCGGATATGTCTTCTATGTGTTTTTCTGCTATTTTTGACAAGTACGCTAAAGAAAGGAAGCACACTACGATGGCATCGCTTTTTGCGAAAGTTTTGGAGAAACTCGACTTTTTCTAAATTTGGTGGATCGCACACTTCTTTGGAAAAAAGGCAGCGATCAAACTCAGATATAGGGAGACCTGCGCATCAACACAAGGGACATAGAGAAATCGGAGAATTACCTTGTGATTGACAGTGTGATTGAGAGTGAGAGTGAGAGTGAGAGTGTGATTGAGAGTGCGAGTGTTGTATATTATTGAACAATGCATTGTTAAAGTGATATATTATTAATGTATTAATATGTTTTTGATGTTTCTGATATAGCAGCTGAAGGTTCGTGAGGAGCGTGCAAGGCGTGAAAGGGCGGACATCAATAATCCGAATAATTATTATTTAGCTTGTAAATAAACCTGCGTAGAAGGTTCTATTGTTAGAAAAGTAATGGTTAGCATAAGGGTCATTGTAGATCGTAGTTTCTGTTATTGAAAGCAATGGCTTTCTGTAAAAGTTATCAACTTTTAGTTTCACGCTTACTTTTTGAAACCGCCCTCATGTAACCACTATTTTCGACGTAATCAAAAGTCCTATAAATACATGCACTCTGTGGACTGTCGAAACAGAGTGCATGGGGGGACATTGCACCCAATCTTGCGTTCGGTCTCGTCTCTTGTTGCCTCTATTTTCTGTGTGTTTTTCTGCGTCCGTAATCTCTGTATGTGCGTGAGCAAGATCCTGACAACAGTGGTATCAGAGCTCTGCACGCATCAATACAGAGGGTTCTGTTCTCTGTTCGCGATTCTGAATTCCGATTCCATCTCCATCTCCATCTCCATCTCCGTCTCCGTCTTCGGTTTCGGTTTCGGTTTCTGTTTCGTCTTCGTCTTCGGTTTCGTCTTCGTCTTCGGTTTCGGTTTCGGTTTCTGTTCCTGTTTCTGTTCTAGAACCAGAACCTACGTTTTCACCTTCGGCTTACTCCAAGGCGTCGACTAAGGCAAAGAACTTAGGCAATACATTGGCAACATTGGCACCCAAGGCTCCCTTGGCGACCGTTGGCAGCCGTTGGCTACGCGCGAGGCAATTTTAATTTTTGAGTGGTAATAGAGAGGTTTAGAGTCCCTAAGGTAGGAGGATTTGAACCCACAACCTCCTACTTTCAAGGGAAGTACTTTGACCACTCCACCATCTCTTGGAGTTGTACTCAAGTTCTCTCTCTTTATTACTTGTGGAAGGCGCTCGCGACGATTTCAAGGATGGACCCAACAAAGAATCAAGTGTATCTCTCAATCCGTAGGTCAGATTGAGGCGTGTAATATACCGTTGGAAAGCTCTCGGAATGAACTTTCCAATGCGCTAGCTTGGAAGTGTGAATTCCTTCAAAATCCTTGGGTGGCACTTGATTGAGTATTCAAGATACCAAGCAAGGTTGAGAACACGGGATCGAGACACCAAGGTTGCAAACAAGAAGGTTCAATACACCAAGGTTGAGAGCAAGGGTCCAAGAGCACCATGGAGGATTACAGTAATTCACCTCTACCTGCAGCAACACTTGAACAACAACTAGAGCTCTTGCGGCATGAGCTATAAGGAGCTCAGAACGAGATCCGACAACGTGATGAAATCCTCCAAAAGATGCAAGCTGAGGAAGACAACCTTGCGAGAGTAGTAAAAGCTATTGTGGCTGCCCAATCTGATGTTACTCATTCAAAGATTGGTAATAGAAACTACCAGTTTCTACGATTTGATGGCCGAAAGGATGGGCCTTTAGTACTTTCTTGGTTGTCGCAGTTTGATGATTTTTCTACCGATGAAATGTATGCTGAAAGTGAAAAAGTTAAATTTGCCACTAACTACCTAGTAGGTAAAGCACAACTCTGGTGAAATGTCCTGCGGCACAGTACGGAGCTTCCAACAACTTGGAAGGCTTTTCAAGAAAACGTGAAGGATTCATTTCTTCCTCCTCAATACCATTTGCATGTTCGACGTGCATGGATGACCCTTACATGGAAGGAGGGTGATACGGTTACTACCTACACAGAGTGGTTCTGGCAAATATTACTACTTGTACGAATGCTTGAAGATGTATCAGAATATATCTTGCAGCAGAAATACGAAGATGGTTTGGAGGTGGGTATCCAAGCTAAGCTTCACACCCTACGACCTACAACCCTCAACGAGGCTATATCTTTTGCTTATGATGCAGAAAAAGAATTCCACTCCATAACCAAGTCACTCCGTCTACAACAACCACGTCCACGACCATTTCCTGTTAAACCTTCATTTCCTATGAAGCGTAATTCTAATGCCCCATCTTACCCTAGTTTTCCTCGTCCTCCACAATCCAATTATTTAACTCCACCTGTTGCTTCATCTCTCCAACCAACCAAACCACCTACCCTTCAAACTTCAACAGTGAATGCCCAGCAGAAGCGACCACGAATCACTTACTAGAATTGTGGTAAACCTGGACATACAAAAATAAGGTGCAGATTGCAACCTTTTCATATGAAACCGGCTACAGCTCAATTGCATAACATGGAGGTCTATAATGAAGAAATTCCTCCTGTTTGGACAGAGGAATCACTGGAGAAGGATTTAAGTACCTTGGGTAACGATATCTCTCTACACTCTCTTCTTTGCATGCAGGGTACAATAAATAACAAACTAGTTAAAATTCTACATGACGATGGTAGTTCACATGACTTCATTTCACATTTATTAGTACAAGAACTTAAATTACAAACGTTTCCTTCTTTGTATAAAGTGAAAGCTACATTTCAAGGTAGTCGTTATAATGTAACACGAGAAGTGCAAGATGTTACGATTAGCATAGGCCCTTATGTTGATTCACGAACATTTTTAATTGCACCTTTGCAATCTTATGATGTTATACTAGGTATGCCTTTTCGTCACCATTATAACCCACGTATTGACTACCATACTCATACCTTTAAGTTTGTTTTCAAAGGTCAAATCATTACTTTGTCTGCATGGCATGATTTCCAACCATTTCCATTGATTAGTCACACTCAAGTAAAGCGTGCGTTTAGGAAAGGATTCAACTCATGCATTGTTTTTGTCAATGTCATCAATGATTATACTCATACACTTCCAGATGCATATAAACCTTTCATGAGTACTTATAAGGATTGTTTTATGTCTGAATATCCCTCTGAACTACCACCAGTTCGAGGATCCTTTGACCATAGCATAGACTTAGTCCCTGGTAGTTCTCCTCCTCATAAAGCACCCTATAGACATGGCCCACTACATCAAAAGGAAATAGAAAATCAAGTAAAAGACCTACTACAAAAAGGACTTATAAGGCCTAGTTCTTCCCCATTTGGAGCACCAGTTCTCTTAGTAGAGAAGAAGAATAAAACTTATCGAACGTGCATTGATTATAGAGCCCTTAACAAGATCACGATCAAGAATAGATACCCTATTTCTCGAATAGATGATCTCTTAGATAAGTTACGAGGAGCTCGTGTCTTTAGTAAAATTGATCTTAAATCCGGTTACCATCAGATTCATATGACACAAAGTGATATTTTTAAGACTGCATTTATAACTCAAAATGGCCATTATGAATTTATGGTAATGCCCTTTGGACTTACGAATGCCCCTGCTACATTTGCACGAATGATGAACAATATTTTTCTTGATTACCAAGCTTTTGTTCTTGTCTTCTTTGATGACATACTTGTTTACAGTAAGAATGATAGTGAACATGAAGAGCATCTTGAAACAGTTTTTCATTTGTTACGAGAGAACACATTTTATGCTACTCCTGAAAAGAGTTATTTCTTTCAGCGTAAGCTAGAATATTTAGGACATATTATTTCAAGTGAAGGTGTGCATGTGGATCCGAAAAAGATTAGAGTTATCATAGAATGGCCTACACCACAATCAGTCAATGATGTTTGTTCTTTTCTTGGGTTGGCTAGTTTCTATAGGAAGTTTGTTCAAAATTTTTCTTATTTAGCATTGCCTCTTACTTTGTTGTTGAAAAAGAAAATAAAATTTGCATGGGGAATTACCCAACAACAGTCCTTTGACAAACTTAAACATGCACTTTCACATGCACTTGTTTTACAATTACCTGATTTCTCACAACCCTTTCATGTTGTTACTGATGCTAGTGGTTCATGAATAGCTGCTGTTCTGATGCAAAATGACCATCCCATTGCATTTGAGAGTAGAAATCTTAAACCCTCAGAGCATAATTATAGTACGTATGATAAATAATTGTTAGCAGTTGTGCATGCTTTGCGAATTTGGAAACACTATCTTATGGGCTCTGAGGTCTTAATCAAAACCGATCAACAGGCTATTAAACATTTATTAAATCAGCCCTTAATCTCTCATAGGCATCTTAAATGGGCATCATTCATTCAAAATTTCCAACCCATGATACAATATCAGCTTGGTAAAGCTAATGTTGTAGCGAATGCTCTTAGCCGTTTTCCTTTGCATTCTGTTGTTTTGAATAATATTTATGCCATCCAAATTCATTCTTTTCAAGAAATGGTTTCCACTTATGCATCTGATTTGTATTTTTCACGTGCATGGCATGACTTCAACAATGGTGCATCTTTATCTGATGAACATTATACATTTCATAACGGTTTTCTCTATTTTCAACATAGATTGTGCATAACCCAAGCTTTTAAAGATTTTGTCATTAAAGAAATGCATGAACCATCTTACATGGGTCATAGAGGCATACAAAGCACCATTTCTGCTTGCAAAGATTTCTTCTTTTGGCCACACATGGAAAAAGACATTGCACATTATGTTTCTCAATGCATTGTATGTCAGCGTGTCAAACGTCATCATGGTAAACCATTTCGATTATTAATGCCACTTCCTATTCCAAATGAACCATGGGAACAAATCTCTATGGATTTTATCACAGATCTTCCTATCACTTCATCACATAATAATATGATTTGGACAATAGTTGATAGGTTTAGTAAATATGCATACTTCATTCCATGTAGAAAAACTTTGACTGCACCTCAAGCTGCAAAATTATTCATTAAATGCATTTTTCCACATCATGGATTTCCTAAAGTAATGTAATCTGATCATGATGTTAGGTTTTGTAATCATTTTTGGGTTGCCTTATTTCAACATTTTGGTTCTAAAATAGATTTTAGCTCTGCATTTCATCCTGAAAGTAATGGACAGAGTGAGGCTACAAATAGTACTATTCTTGATTTATTGCGTTGTTATTCATTAGATAATCCTAATAACTGGGATGAAAAGTTGCCATTGCTTCAATTTGCTTACAATAACACTTCACACACCAATACTGGTCGTGCACCTTTTGAAATAGTTTTTGGTAAAAAGCTTCCCACTCCCATGTCCCTCACCCAAACCGACATTCCGATGGCTGATTCTATTGCTCAAGATCACGTTTCTATACTTCATGATGTTCACGAGCACATTAGGAAAAGTCAAGAGCGATATACACGTATTATCAATACTAAACGATTAGCCAAAGAATTCAAGGAAAATGATTTTGTATGGTTGCGAATAATTAAAAGACGTCTCAAAAATATTTTGCAGCATCCTAAAATTAAACTTGCACCACGCTATTATGGACCGTTTTGCATTATAGAAAAAATTAATGATAGTTCATTTCGATTAGATATTCCATCCCATTGGACTATACATAATTCTTTTCATATTAGTTTACTTAAACCCTTTAAAGGAACTTTACCACTTGCTCCACTTCTTGATGACCCTCCTTTGATTGAAGAACAATCTGAAATCTTAGTTCCTGAGAAAATCATTGATCATGATGTCACTACTACACGCACAGGTACTCAATATCATCGATATTTGGTTAAGTACAAAAATCACTCTATTGAAGAATGTCAATGGATACATAAAACACAATTAACACCTCATTATGACCACTTAATTTCTGCATATCATACTCAAACACATTAATGTAACAGCTCCATGAACATTTCGATGCATGTATTTTTACATGGCACATTCCTATTTTCTTTATTTAGTGATGAAACATGTGACTGGCCATCCATGTTTATTATTATATCAACTGAGGTCAGTTGCTTGTTCAACTGAGGGGCATGTTATACCTTATGGAATATGTTGAACAATGCATTGTTGGATTGAAATATAAAATAGCCAATGCATTGTTGGATTGAAATATAAAATAGCCAATGCATTGTTGGATTGAAATATAAAATAGCCAATGCATTGTTGGATTGTCAGATGGAATATGTTGAAAACTGCATTATAATTGTTAGAGTGTTGAATTATTTTATCAACTGAGGTCAGTTGCTTGTCAACTGGGAGGCATGTTGTATATTATTGAACAATGCATTGTTAAAGTGATATATTATTAATGTATTAATATGTTTTTGATGTTTCTGATATAGCAGCTGAAGGTTCGTGAGGAGCGTGCAAGGCGTGAAAGGGCGGACATCAATAATCCGAATAATTATTATTTAGCTTGTAAATAAATCTGTGTAGAAGGTTCTATTGTTAGAAAAGTAATGGTTAGCATAAGGGTCATTATAGACCGTAGTTTCTGTTATTCAAAGCAATGGCTTTCTATAAAAGTTATCAACTTTTAGTTTCACGCTTACTTTTTGAAGCCGCCCTCATGTAACCACTATTTTCGACGTAATCAAAAGTCCTATAAATACATGCACTCTGTGGACTGTCGAAACAGAGTGCATGGGGGCAGATTGCACCCAATCTTGCGTTCGGTCTCGTCTCTTGTTGCCTCTATTTTCTGTGTGTTTTTCTGTGTTCGTAATCTCTGTATGCGCGTGAGCAAGATCCTGACAACAGCGATTGTAATAGCTCGGGGGTGGTCAGGAGGTAGAGGCTTCGTCAAAAAGCTTTTGTCCAAAGCTATTGTAAGCATTGATTCGCATCTATAATATCAGAATTCTTGCTTCTCTGCGTCATATTTGTTTCTACACTTCCGCATCAGATTTTGTTTCGCCTTGTGCAATCTCTGCGTTCTTCTCTCCATTGTTATTTTTGAGTCATCAAAATATTGTGATTGGGGATAGATTGTGACTAAGGAAATTCTACAAGTGGTATCAGAACAGAATCAATCCTCGGGTCCAGTTCTATGGAAGGAATTTAGAGAACAAGCTGAAAAATGCTATTGTTCTCCACACTACCATATGGAGAAGAAGATGGAGTTCTACAATTTCTGACAACAGGAAAGTGATAAGCATAGCTTATCTGTTGATGAGTACAAAGAGAAGTTCTTACGTCTTCATAAATATGCATTAGAGGTTAGTGGTAATGCTCTAAAGAGTAAATTTATTGAAGGGCTTCATGAGAAAGTTCGCTATCAAGACAAGGGATCTTGATGCATTGATTTTCTTGATGCTGTTGCGATGGCTGAGAACTTTGAGAAGATAGAGAAGTTCAATTTGCAGAAGGCAAATAGAAGTAGATTCATTGCAACGGGACGTAGGCCACAAAGACCTGTTGTAGTGAACATGAACAATGCAAAGAAAACTCCATCTTCTAATAACCAAGGTAAGAACCCTACTCGACTGGTCGAAAATCAAAGGAGGCGTCAACTAATTGAGTGGCAGCAAGACCCTAATTTTATTGAGAGGGCAAAAAGACTTGGTTTGTGTTTTTATTGTGGGGGGCAAGGGCATCGGACATATGAGTGCCCAAACAAGGCAGTCTTTTGACTCGCACAATCAAACGCGATAAACATCATTGAGGAGGGTATAATTATTGAGGAAGCAGATGATGGCGGTAAGTGCCCTAACTCTACTTTACGTTGCATGGTGGTTAGTTCTTTCCCAAAGGCTTCTATAATCACAATTTCGGGTATGATTTCTACGCATAAAAGCAGATTTTTGATCGATTCAGGTAGTTCCCATTGTTTTCTATCTTTCAAGTTGGTACAGAATCTAGGGATAGCCCTAAATATGCAGATAACCAAACCTGTAGAGATGGCCAATCGACGATTACACTACTCAAAAGGATATGTTGAAAACCTTGAATTTTCTCTTTCTAATAGGCGCTTTTCTGGAAGTTTCCATGTAATTGAGATGAAACGGAGTGATGTAATCATAGGCATGGATTGGTTAGTTAAAAATTCTGCGACAATCAATTGTGAACAAAGAACGATCACTATAAAGCTAGATGGTGAATATATTCATATTCTAGGTGATGTTTTTAATCCTAAACCTACTCTTATTTCTGCTATGCAGATAATTAGAGGTATATGTGATGGCTGTAAAACATTCGTAGTGTATGTGAACAATCTGCATGAGGAAGGTAATGACGAAGATATTCTAGATTACGTAGGAAATCTTTTGAAAGAATATGCCGATGTCTTTCCAGAAGACTTGCCTGGTATACCCCAATGTAGGCAGATTGACCATGCCATTGACCTATATCCAGGGAGTGAACCATATTCTAAAGCACCCTATAGATTTAACATTGATGAATTAAAGGAGCTTAAGATTCAATTACATGATCTTTTGAAGAAAGGCTTAATAAGACTGAGTGTCTCACCTTAGGGTGCACCTATTTTATTTCAAAAGAAGAAAGACAGTTGTTATAGATTATGCATTGACTATAGGGGGTTCAATCAAAGGACAATTAAGAATAAGTATCCACTCCCTCACATAGATGACTTATCAGGTCAATTAAGTGGAGCGACTATATTCACAAAGATTGACTTAAGATCTAGATATCACCAAATTAGGATCAAAACAGAGGATGTTCCTAAGACGGCTTTTCGAACACGATATTGTCACTATGAGTTTATGGTTCTACCTTTTGTTTTAACAAACGCTCCTGCCACATTTATGTGCTTGATGAATAATATTTTTCACGATTACCTGTCATCTTAGTATTCCTTGATGATATATTTGTATACTCTAAAGATGATTGTGAGCATGCGGTACATCTCAAGAAGACTTTGCAAAATCTTAGAGAACACAAATTGTATGGAAAAAAGAGTAAGTGTTTCTTTGGTAAGGATAAACTTGTGTATCTAGGAAGAGTAATATTAAAAGAAGGAATCCTTATAGATAAAGATAAAGTAAAACCAATAGTTTATGGACGATTCCTAAGATTATAAGGGATGTTAGAAGTTTTCTTGGGTTGGCACAGTATGAAAGAGCACATATTAAGGATTTCTCTAAGAAAGCTACTCCCCTCACCGAATTAACTAAAAAGAATGTAGGATTTGCATGGAGTGATGCCTGTCAAAAATCATTTGAAACATTGAAACAAAAAGTCGTTGAGAATTGTGTTTTGAAAATACGAGAAATGGGAAAGCCTTTTGTGGTTGCATGTGATGCAAGTGGTAGTCAGATAGGATGTGTTCTTTGACACGATGGCACGGTGGTCGCATATGAGTCCACAAAACTAAGAAAACATGAACTTAACTATCCTACTCATGATTTAGAAATGCTTGTTGTTGTGCATGCACTTAAGCATTGGAGACATCTATTGTTAGAAGTTAAGTTTGGATTGGAAACAGATCATCAGAGTCTAAAATACATCTTCACACAACTATTGCTTAACAACAGGTACAAGCATTGGATTGAATTATTAAGTGAGTATGATTTTGACATTAAGTATCTCAGTGGTAAGGAAAATAAGGTTGCTGATGGATTTAGTCGGAGACCTTTGTGTAATCTTGTTTCTGTAATAAATTCTGATTTTCTCAATCAAATTCAAGAAGAGATAAAATAGGATCCTTTTTATGCACCTATTTTGAGTTCTTTGAATGCAAACAGGGGATCGATGTACGAGGAAAACTTTCATTTGTAGAATGGAACATTGTATTGTAACAATCGGCTATGCATATTGTCTGAATCTCCATTAAAAGTAAAAATATTGCATAATGCACCATTTTCTACACATCCAGGTTATTCAAGGACCTATGTTAAAACAAAGTATTCTTACTTTTGGCCATGTATATAGCGGGATATTAGAAAATATGTAAGTGAATGTTTGAAGTGCCATCATGTGAAATCTGAGTTTAAGAGGATGCCAGGAATGCTTCAATCTTTGGATGTTCCAAATCAAAAGTGGGAGTCTATTTCTATGGACTTTATCACCAAGCTACCTATGACCAGAAGTAAGCATGATACCATATTTGTTGTGGTCGATCCGCTTCCCAAGATGGCACACTTCTTTCCTATGAGAAAGACTGATACTACATTGAATGTTGCAAGAATCTTTGTAAAAGAAGTATTTCGATTGCATGGAATGCCTAAAAGCATAATTTCTGATAGAGATTCTAGATTCATGTCAAACTTCTGGAAAGCGACATTTGAATCCATTGGAACTCAACCTCGTAGGAGTACAGCTTTCCATCCACAAACTGATGGGGAAATCGAGAGGGTTAACAGGGTAGTTGAAGATATGTTGCGCATGTATGTGAATGAAAAGCTGTATAATTGGATTGAATATTTACCCTTGATTGAGTTTGCATACAATAGTGCATGGCATGCATCTATAAAAATCAATCTGTTTGAAGCTATGTATGGTTATAATTGTTTGACTCCACCTTCGTTTTTGGGGTTTCCAAATAAAGTAGAAGTATCGAAAGAAATGCTTGATAAGATGGATGAAGAACTTCGAAAAATTAAGAAACATATAAGAGAAGCTCAAAAAAGACAAAAGAAGTTCTATGATTTAAAGAGAAGACCACTTGAATTCCAAGTTGATGATATGGTATTTCTTAAACTTAATCCTCACCGATCTAACTTGTTGCTAGGGAAGGATCATAGACTTTCTCCTCGATATGCAAGTCCTTTTAAAGTTTTGAAAAAGATTGGATCTCTTGCTTATTTGCGGGAATTACCTAAAAATATCTAAATGTGCATCTTGTATTTCATGTCAGCTTACTTAAAATATATATGTCTAATGTTGTTCATGTTTTGCAGGACAATTATAAGCTGAAAGATGATGGATCTTTTGAGCTTCAACTAGAAATTCTGTGATTGAGAGTGTGATTGAAAGTGAGAGTGAGAGTGAGAGTGTGATTGAGAGTGCGAGTGTGAATGCGATTGTGATAGCTCGGGGGTGGTCGAGAGGTAGAGGCTTCATCAAGAAGCTATTGTAACCATTGATTCGCATCAGTAATATCATAATTGTTCCTTCTCTACGTCATATTTGTTTCTACTCTTCCACATCAGATTTTGTTTTACCTTGTGCAATCTCTATGTTCTTCTCTCCACTGTTATTTTTTAGTGATCGAAAGTTTGTGATTGGGGATAGATTGTGACTGAGGAAACGCTACAAGTGGTATTAGAGCAGAATCAAACCTCAGGAACAATGGAAGGTCTAACACGAAAGATTCATGAACAAGAGGAGCTTTCTCAGAAGCTTCTTTGTGAACTGCACAAAGAGCGAGGCGGAAAGCAACCAGAAGGAGCAACAAATTTGTTTGTGAAGCTGAACGATGAAGTAGATGAAGGCGTGCGAACATCTAGTGTACCTCATGAAAAAAAAAATGTAATTATGAAGATATGGAACTAGGTGAGTTTGCCCTTAACGAAGTTTTCAACAAGGCAAAGTTGAATGATTTTGATGGCGAAAAGAAGAGTGGCAAAGATCTTGAGGCATGGATTGAAGAACTGGAGGATTTCTTTGATTTTTGACAATTTAGTGAAGAGTCGAATGCAAAAGTTGGGATCCTCCACTTGCGTGGGATTGCGAAGCTATGGTGGAAGTCATATATGCAGACTCGAATGTGTTCTGGTCCAGTTCTATGGAAGGAATTTAGAGAACAAGCTGAAAAACTCTATTGTTCTCCACACTACCATATGGAGAAGAAGATGGAGTTCTACAATTTCCAATAACATGAAAGTGATAAGCATAGCTTATCTGTTGATGAGTAAAAAGAGAAGTTCTTACGTCTTCAAAAATATGCATTAGAGGTTAGTGGTAACGCTCTAAAGAGTAAATTTATTGAAGGGCTTCGTGAGGAACTTCGCTATCAAGTCAAGGGATCTGGATGCATTGATTTTCTTGATGCTATTGCGATGGCTGAGAACTTTGAGAAGATGGAGAAGTTCAATTTGCAGAAGGCAAATAGAAGCAGATTCATTGCAATGGGACATTGGCCACAAAGACGTGTTGCAGTGAACATGAACAATTCAAAGAAAACTCCATCTTCTAATAACGAAGGTAAGAACCTTGCTCGACCGGTGGAAAATCAAAGGAGCCGTCAACCAATTGAGTGGCAAGAAGGCCCTTATTTTATTGAGAGGGCAAAAAGACTTGGTCTGTGTTTTCGTTGCGGAGAGCAAGAGCATCGGACATATGAGTGCCCGAACAAGGCAGTCTTTCGACCCGCACAATCAAACGTGATAAACATCATCGAGGAGGGTACAATTATTGAGGAAGCAGATGATGGTAGTAAGTGCCCTGACTCTACTTTACGTTGCATGGTGGTTAGTTCTTTCCCAAACACTTTTGTAATCACGATTCCGGGTATGATTTCTGTGCATAAAACCAGATTTTTGATCGATTCAGGTAGTTCCCATTGTTTTCTATCTTTCAGATTGGTACAAAATGTAGGGATAGCCCTAAATATGGAGATAACGAGACCTGTAGAGATGGCCAATGGACGATTACACTACTCAAAAGGATATGTTGAAAATATTCAATTTTCTCTTTCTAATAGACACTTTTTTGGAAGTTTCCATGTAATTGAGATGATACAGAGTGATGTAATCATAGGCATGGGTTGGTTAGTTAAAAATTCTGCGACAATTAATTCTGAACAAAGAACGATCACTTCAAAGCTAGATGATGAATCTATTCATATTCTAGGTGATGTCTTTAATCCTAAACCTACTCTTATTTCTGCTATGCAGATAATTAGAGGTATATGTGATGGCTGTAAAACATTCGTAGTGTATATGAAGAATCTGCATGAGGAAGGTAATGACGAAGATATTCCAGATTACATAGGGAATCTTTTGAAAGAATATGCCGATGTATTTCCGGAAGACTTGCCTGGTATACCCCCACCTAGGCAGATTGACCATGCCATTGACCTGTATCCAGGGAGTGAATCATATTCTAAAGCACCCTATAGATTTAACATTGATGAATTAAAGGAGCTTAAGATTCAATTAGATGCTCTTTTGAAGAAAGGCTTAATAAGATTGAGTGTCTCACCTTGGGGTGCACCTATTTTATTTCAAAAGAAGAAAGACGGCTCTTATGGATTATGCATTGACTATAGGGGCTTGAATAAAAGAACAAGTAAGAATAAGTATCCACTCCCTCACATAGATGACTTATTAGGTCAATTAAGTGGAGCGACTGTATGCACAAAGATTGACTTAAGATCTATATATCACCAAATTAGGATCAAAATAGAGGATATTCCTAAGACGGATTTTCGAAAATGATATGGTCACTATGAGTTTATAGTTCTACCTTTTGGATTAACAAACGCTCCTGCCACATTTATGTGCTTGATGAATAATATTTTTCACGATGACCTAGATGAATTCATCTTATTATTCCTTGATGATATATTTGTATACTCTAAATATGATTCTGAGCATGCGGTACATCTCAAAAAGACTTTGCAAACTCTTAGAGAACACAAATTGTATGGAAAAAAGAGTAAGTGTTTCTTTGCTAAGGATAAACTTGTGTATCTAGGTAGAGTAATATCAAAAGAAGGAATCCTTACATATGAAGATAAAGTAAAAACAATAGTTCATTGGCCGATTCCTAAGACTGTAAGGGATGTTAGAAGTTTTGTTGGGTTGGCACAATATGAAAGAGCACATATTAAGGATTTCTATAAGATAGCTACTCCCCTCACCGAATTATGTTAGAAGTTTTGTTGGGTTGGCACAATATGAAAGAGCACATATTAAGGATTTCTCTAAGATAGCTATTCCCCTCACCGAATTAACTAAAAATAATGTAGGATTTGCGTGGAGTGATGCTTGTCAAAACTCATTTGCAACATTGAAACAAAAAAGTCATTGAGAATTGTGTTTTGAAAATACCAGAAATGGGAAAGCCTTTTGTGGTTGCATGTGATGCAAGTGGTATTTAGATAGGATGTATTCTTTCACAGGATGACAGGGTGGTCGCATATGAGTCCAGAAAACTAAGAAAACATGAACTTAACTATCCTACTCATGATTTAGAAATGCTTGTTGTTGTCCATGCACTTAAGCATTGGAGACATCTATTGTTAGGAATTAAGTTTGAATTGAAAACAGATCATCAGAGTCTAAAATTTATCTTCACACAACCATTGCTTAACAACAGGCAGAAGCATTGGATTGAATTATTAAGTGAGTATGATTTTGACATTAAGTATCTCGCTCGTGAGGAAAATAAGGTTGTTGATGCATTGAGTCAGAGACCTTTGTGTAATCTTGTTTCTGCAATAAATTCTAATTTTGTCAATCAAATTCAAGAAGAGATAAAACAGGATCCTTTTTATGCACCTATTTTGAGTTCTTTGAATGCAAACAGGGGATCAATGTATGAGGAAAATTTTTATTTGTAGAATGGAACACTGTGTTGTAACAATCGGCTATGCATATCATCTGAATCTCAATTAAAAGTTAAAATATTGCATGATTGTCATGATGCACCATTTTTTGCACATCCAGGTTATTCAAGGACTTATGTTAAAACAAAGTATTCTTACTTTTGGCCATGTATGAAGCGGGATATTAGAAAATATGTAAGTGAATGTTTGAAGTGCCATCAGGTGAAATCTGAGTTTAAGAGGATGCCAGGAATGCTTCAACCTTTGGATGTTCCAAATCAAAAGTGGGAGTCTATTTCTATGGACTTTATCCCTAAGCTACCTATGACCAGAAGTAAGCATGATACCATATTTGTTGTAGTCGATCGGCTTACCAAGGTGGCACACTTCTTTCCTATGAGAAAGACTGATACTGCATTGAATGTTGCAAGAATCTTAGTAAAATAAGTATTTTGATTGCATGGAATGCCTAAAAGCATAATTTTTTATAGAGATTCTATCGTTCTAGAAAGCGACATTTGAATCCATTGGAACTCAACTTCGTATGAGTACAACTTTCCATCCACAAACTGACGGGGAAACTGAGAGGGATAACAGGGTAGTTGAAGATATGTTGCATATGTATGTGAATGAAAAGCAGGATAATTGAAGTGAATATTTACCCTTGGTTGAGTTTGCATACAATAGTGCATGGCATGCATCTATAAAAAAGACTCCATTTGAAGCCATGTATGGTTATAATTGTTTGACTCCACCTTTGTTTTTGGGTTTTCCCAATAAAGTAGAAGTATCCAAAGAAATGCTTGATAAGATGGATGAAGAACTTGGAAAAATTAAGAAACATATAAGAGAAGCTCAGAAAAGACAAAAGAAGTTCTATGATTTAAAGAGAAGACCACTTGAATTCCAAGTTGATGATATGGTATTTCTTAAAGTTAATCCTCACCAATCTAACTTGTTGCTAGGGAAGGATCATAGACTTTCTCCTCGATATGCATGTCCTTTTAAAGTTTTGAAAAAGATTGGATCTCTTGCTTATTTGCTGGAATTACCTAAATATCTAAATCTGCATCCTGTATTTCATGT
Source organism: Ceratopteris richardii (assembly GCA_020310875.1). Classification (NCBI taxonomy): domain Eukaryota; kingdom Viridiplantae; phylum Streptophyta; class Polypodiopsida; order Polypodiales; family Pteridaceae; genus Ceratopteris; species Ceratopteris richardii. Next base: position 9,601,587 of record CM035435.1, on the reverse strand, counting down.
CAGCTTACTTAAAAGATATGTGTCTAATGTTCCTCATGTTTTGCAGGATAATTATAAGCTGAAAGATGATGGATCTTTTGAGCTTCAACCAGAAATAATATTAGATAGGAAGGAAAGATTTCTTAGAAATAGATCTATAGTAGAAATTTTGGTGAAATGGCACTTCTACCGAGTAGAAGATTCAAGTTGGGTGAATCTAGATGATTTTCTAACACATTATCCTTCTTTCCAACTCTAAGGACAGAGTTCTTAAAGGGGGGAAGAATTGTAGTAGGCCTCTTTTCTAGTGAAATAATTCATTTTGAGCTTTCTGAATTTCATTGTGGGGATAATGCTTAGAATGAATAATTAGGTCATTTTGTGCATGTAGGAAAAATTTTGGGTTGACAAGTTTCATATTCTGTCTGTAGACCTTATTCGCATCATGTTTTGTAGTGGAATTTTGAAGGTGAAGAAAGAATTAAGGAAAACTCTGTATGAGGGAAAGGTAGAGCAAGTATAAGAGAATAAAAGTGCATGTGTGAAATTTTTGTGAATCATGTTTTAAGTACCTCGTTTAGAGTCCTACATTTAGTTCATTGTAAGAAAATGCCTTGATTTTACTCTCTCTCTCTCTAGAATTTTAAAACTTGCAGGCCTCAAAAATGGCATTTGGAGGTGGATTTGGACATCGGACGTCTCTAACACTATGATGCAGATCGAAAAATTGAATAAACGTTTCTCTCTCAAGCTTAAGCTAATTCCTCACCATTTTTGAGTTACAGGGCTTTCAAAAGTGCCATTTTTTCCAACACAAAAAAAGAGGGCTTATCTAATTCTATTCGAATTTGTGATTCTGATGCTCACATGTCACCATGTATAATTATGGATGTTTTCGGATATGTCTTCTTGGTGTTTTTTTGCTATTTTTGACAGGTACGCTAAAGAAAGAAAGCACACTACGATCGCATGGCTTTTTGCGAAAGTTTTGGAGAAACTCGACTTTCTCTAAATTTGGTGGATCGCACACTTCTTTGGAAAAAAGGTAGCGATCAAACTCCGATATAGGGAGACCTGTGCATCAACACAGGGGACACACAGAAATCGACGAATTACCTTGTGATTGAGAGTGTGATTGAGAATGAGAGTGAGAGTGAGAGTGTGATTGAGAGTGCGAGTGTGAATGCGATTGTGATAGCTCGGGGGTGGTCGGGAGGTAGAGGCTTCATCAAGAAGCTATTTTCCAAAGCTATTGTAACCATTGATTCGCATCTATAATATCAGAATTCTTCCTTATCTGCATCATATTTGTTTCTACTCTTCCGCATCAGATTTTGTTTTACCTTGTGCAATCTCTATGTTCTTCTCTCCACTGTTGTTTTTGAGTGATTGAAAGATTGTGATTGGGGATAGTTTGTGAGTGAGGAAATGCTACAAGTGGTATCAGAGTAGAATCAATCCTCGGGAATGATGGAAGGTCTAACACAAAAGATTCGTGAACAAGAGGAGCTTACTCAGACGCTTCTTTCTGAATTGCACAAAAAACGAGGCGGAAAGCAACCAGAAGGAGCAACAAATTCGTTTGTGGAGCTGAACGATGAAGTAGATGAAGGTGTGGGAACATCTAGTGTACCTCACGTAAAACAAAAACGTATTTATGAAGATATGGAACCAGGTGAGTTTGCCCTTAACCAAGTCTTCAAGAAGGCAAAGTTGAATGATTTTGATATCGAGAAGAAGAGTGGCGAAGATCTTGAGGCATGGATTGAAGAACTGGAGGATTTCTTTGATCTTCGACAATTTAGTGAAGAGTCCAAGGCAAAAGTTGGGATCGTGCACCTGCGTGGGATTGCGAAGCTATGGTGGAAGTCATATATGCCGACTCAAATGCGTTCTTGTCCAGTTCTATGGAAGGAATTTAGAGAACAAGCTGAAAAATGCTATTGTTCTCCACACTACCATATGGAGAAGAAGATGGAGTTCTAAAATTTCTGACAACACGAAAGTGATAAGCATAGCTTATCTGTTGATGAGTACAAAGAGAAGTTCTTACATCTTCATAAATATGCATTAGAGGTTAGTGGTAACGCTCTGAGTAAATTTATTGAAGGGCTTCGTGAGGAACATTGCTATCAAGTCAAGGGATCTGGATGCATTAATTTTCTTGATGCTGTTGTGATGGTTGAGAACTTTGAGAAGATGGAGAAGTTCAATTTGCAGAAGGCAAATAGAAGCAGATTCAATGCAATGGGACATAGGCCATAAAGACCTGCTGGAGTGAACATGAACAATTCAAAGAAAACTCCATCTTCTAATAACCAAGGTGAGAACCCTCCTTGGCCGATGGAAAGTCAAAGGAGGCGTCAACCAATTTAGTGGCAACAAGACCCTAATTTTATTGAGAGGGCAAAAAGACTTGGTCTGTGTTTTCATTGCGGGGAGCATAGGCATCGGACATATGAGTGCCCGAACAAGGCAGTCTTTTGACCCGCCCAATGAAATGCGATAAACATCATCGAGGAGGGTACAATTATTGAGGAAGCAGATGATGGCAGTAAGTTACTTGACTATACTTTACGTTGCATGGTGGTTAGTTCTTTCCCAAAGGCTTCTGTAATCACAATTCCGGGTATGATTTATGCACATAAAAGCATATTTTTTATCGATTCAGGTAGTTCCCATTGTTTTCTATCTTTCAAATTGGTACAGAATCGAGGGATAGCCCTAAATATACAGATAACCAGACCTGTAGAGATGGCCAATGGATGATTACACTACTCAAAAGGATATGTTGAAAAACTTGAATTTTCTCTTTCTAATAGGCACTTTTCTGAAAGTTTCCATGTAATTGAGATGAAACAGAGTGATGTAATCATAGGCATGGATTGGTTAGTTGTAAATTTTGCGACAATTAATTGTGAACAAAGAATGATCACTTTAAAGCTAGATGATGAGTCTATTCATATTCTACGTGATGTCTTTAATCCTAAAGCTACTCTTATTTCTGCTATGCAGATAATTAGAGGTATACGCGATGGCTACAAAATATTTGTAGTGTATGTGAACAATCTGCATGAGGAAGGTAATGACGAAGATATTCCAGATTATGTAGGAAATCTTTTGAAAGAATATGCCAATGTATTTCAAGAGGACTTGCCTAGTATACTCCCACTTAGGCAAATTGACCATGCCATTGACCTATATCCAGGGAGTGAACCATATTCTCGAACACCCTATAGATTTAAAATTCATGAATTAAAGGAGCTTAAGATTTAGTTAGATGATCTTTTGAAGAAAGGCTTAATAAGACCGAGTGTCTCACCTTGGGGTGCACTTGTTTAAGCACCCTTTATCACGCTCAGAAAGATCACCATATTGTCGCTCAAACTTTCTTTTGATCTCTAGAATTGGTTGGCCTTTCAGCATATGAACCCACCTTACTAAGGACTTATGAGTCACTTTGTCTATGTCCTCCAGCATGAACTGCTTGAGGAGAATCGCTTTTTATTGTGATCATGTGATTTGGTTTATTCGCATGATTTGATTATGCATGTTGAATTTAGAAACATAGACAAACTTTTTGCATAATTCCATGTCCGTCATCAGAGTCAATCTCACACCTAGGTACTTTGCCTCAAGTTCATATTCTTTGCAAAACTTAGATATATTTTTGTAAGTGAAAAACCCGCATCGCTTTACTAATCTCTCATGAAGCAATTGGATGGCTTTTTGATGCATATTCTCTTCTTGAAAGCTTAAAAATTGAGCTAGGAGATCTTCCATGTTGGAAGTGCTAACTTTGCTAAACTAGATTGTGAGCTTGATTTCTCAAGGTTCTATCTCTAGGATTCACTCACCTCTTCCTTTCACGTTGTGGCCAGGTTCTTGCATGCTTAGGGGTGCACAGAGAGTGCCAAGAAAGTGATCTTGGTGGATCAAGCCTATCGCTAGAATTATGGCGCATGCCGGGTGCTTAGGGAAAGCTCATGTGATCTCGTTTCTATGCTTACTTGGTCAAAGAGGGGCACTTAGAAGGAAAATACTTATAAAGGCATTTATTCACAACCACTTCTTTTGATAAGACAAATTCATGTTTTAGTTTCACTTAAAAGACAGGAAAGCATTTATTTTTGAAGAAAACAAGGACTCTAGGAGCGGTTTTAACTCTAGATTTTGTTTTCCATTCCAAACGTAGTGGAATTGAATGTATCAGAAAGATGAAAATTTATTTGCAAATTTTATATTTATACTTATGATGGTTAATCAGTAAAGTGCGTTGAGAAACACTATAACATTTGTTGATATATTTAGGTAGTGATGTGTGTGAACACACTAGGATCATCGGGGCACTTTTTTCCCTCTTTAGGAGGTTTTTTCCCCCGCCTTGTATATATGCCTATTGCCCTAGTGGGCTACTTATCTTTTTACATTCTCTAGTAATACATTCAGTATTGTGTGTTGGGATCCAAGCTTCTTCTTCTTCCTTGTGCTGTTTGCATGCTTCCGCAGACATCTAACTCCAACAATTAGTGTGTTTACGAGATCAAAACTGTTTCTCTTTGTGGTGTCAAAATCGCGATCTGAGATTGTTTCGGCCTCCGAACACACTATCATAGTGCTTCTGTAGGCTATTTCATCTTTTTGTGCAAAAGGTATATACCTATTTCTGTTCGCCAGTATAAGCATCTCGAAGTCTGCTACAGGTTTAGCAGAACTCATCCAGGTAGTTTTGTTCAACCTTTTCAGATACAGTCAATTTTCTACATCAAGGTATTTTAGCCACCGGCCATGGATGAAAGTAGTGATGTATTCTGTATGATGGCTATTGAGGATAAGTTGGATGGTACCAACTACCCATTGTGGGCTTATATGATGTGACATGTATTGGTTGCAAAAGGACTGTGGAACTGTTGTCAGGATCTTGCTCACGCGCATACAGAGATTACGGATGTAGAAAAATACACAGAAAATAGAAGTAACAAGAGACGAGACCGAACGCAAGAGTCCACAGAGTGCATGTATTTATAGGACTTTTGATTACGTCGAAAATAGTGGTTACATGAGGGTGGCTTCAAAAAGTAAGCATGAAACTAAAAGTTGATAACTTTTACAGAAAGCCATTGCTTTCAATAACAGAAACTACGGTCTACAATAACCCTTATGCTAACCATTACTTTTCTAACAATAGAACCTTCTACGCAGGTTTATTTACAAGATAAATAATAATTATTCGGATTATTGATGTCCGCCCTTTCATGCCTTGCACGCTCCTCACGAACCTTCAGCTGCTATATCAGAAACATCAAAAACATATTAATACATTAATAATATATCACTTTAACAATGCATTGTTCAATAATATACAACATACCTCTCAGTTGACAAGCAACTGACCTCAGTTGATAAAATAATTTAACACTCTAACAATTACAATACATTGTTCAACATACTCCATGTTACTGTTACAATCAAACAATGCATTGGCTAACATATTCCATGTTACAATCCAACAATGCATTGGCTATTCCATATTTCAATCCAACAATGCATTGGCTATTTTATATTTCAATCCAACAATGCATTGGCTATTTTATATTTCAATCCAACAATGCATTGGCTAGCATATTCCATGTTACAATCCAACAATGCATTGGCTAACATATTCCACGTTACAATTCAACAATGCATTGGCTATTCCATATTTCAATCCAACAATGCATTGGCCAACATCTTCCATAATACATTAATAATTTAACACACTCCAACAATTACTTGTTCAACATATTCCATAATTCATAACATGCCCCTTAGTTGAAAAGACAACTAACCTCAGTTGATAAAATAATAAACATGGATAGCCAGTCACATGTTTCATCACCGAATAAAGAAAATAGGCATGTGCCATGTAAAAATACATGCATGGAAATATTCATGGAGGTGTTAAGTTATTAAGAGTATCTGTAAGATGCTGACATAGTCTTTCTAATGAATTTGGGCAAGTAAAACTTGAATATGCTCCTATAAACTAAATTCAATATGTAAATGCATCACAATTATCAAACATGTAGGGTAAACTTTAAAGGTAGAACTGAATCCTGAAACTCTTCTTGAAAATCCTTCCATGTGCGTGGACAATCTGCAGTCTGAGAAAGATCATTCCACCATTGTTGCGCTCTTCCTACCAAATAATTAGTGGCAAACTCGATTTTCTTATTTTCTGAATATAACTCATCGGGAAAGAAATCGTTGAATAGGGATAACCATGATAAGACAAAGCGGCCATCTTTTTGTCCGTCGAATTGAAGCATAGCATAACGTCCTTGTATGGCTTGTTGAAGTGCTTGAAGTTCTTGGTTCATAATCTCTAACTCTTGCTCGAATGAAACTCCACGTAAAGGTGAATTACGGAAATCTTCCATGGTGCTCTTGGACCCTTGCTCTCAACCTTGGTGTATTGAACCTTCTTGTTTGCAACCTTGGTGTCTCGATCCCGTGTTCTCAACCTTGCTTGGTATCTTGAACACTCAATCAAGTGCCACCCAAGGATTTTGAAGGAATTCACACTTCCAAGCTAGCTCATTGGAAAGTTCGTTCCGAGAGCTTTCCAACGGTATATTACACGCTTCAATCTGACCTACGGATTGAGAGATACACTTGATTCTTTGTTGGGTCCATCCTTGAAATCGTCGCGAGCACCTTCCACAAGTAATAAAGAGAGAGAACTTGAGTACAACTCCAAGAGATGGTGGAGTGGTCAAAGTACTTCCCTTGAAAGTAGGAGGTTGTGGGTTCAAATCCTCCTACCTTAGGGACTCTAAACCTCTCTATTACCACTCAAAAATTAAAATTGCCTCGCGTGTAGCCAACGGCTGCCAACGGTCGCCAATGGAACCTTGGGTGCCAATGTTGCCAATGTATTGCCTAAGTTCTTTGCCTTAGTCGACGCCTTAGTCGACGCCTTGGAGTAAACGTAGGTGAAAACGTAGGTGAAAACATAGGTTCTGGCTCTGGAACAGAAACCGAAACCGAAACCGAAACCGAAACCGAAGACGAAACCGAAACCGAAACCGAAGACGAAGACGAAGACGGAGATGGAGATGGAATCGGAATTCAAAATCGTGAACAGAGAACAGAACCCTCTGTATTGACGCGTGCAGAGCTCTGATACCATTGTTGTCAGGATCTTGCTCATGCGCATACAGAGATTACGGACGCAGAAAAACACATAGAAAATAGAAGTAACCAGAGACGAGACCGAACGCAAGATTGGGTGCAATCTCCCCCCATGCACTCTGCTTCAATAGTCCACAGAGTGCATGTATTTATAGGACTTTTGATTACGTCGAAAATAGTGGTTACATGAGGGCAGCTTCAAAAAGTAAGCGTGAAACTAAAAGTTGATAACTTTTACAGAAAGCCATTGCTTTCAATAACAGAAACTACGGTCTACAATGACCCTTATGCTAACCATTACTTTTCTAACAATAGAACCTTCTACGCAGGTTTATTTACAAGCTAAATAATAATTATTCGGATTATTGATGTCCGCCCTTTCACGCCTTGCACGCTCCTCACGAACCTTCAGCTGCTATATCAGAAACATCAAAAACATATTAATACATTAATAATATATCACTTTAACAATGCATTGTTCAATAATATACAACAGGAACATTATGCAAGGTGTTGAAAAACGTCCTATCACACCTGCATTTATTACAACAACAGGTACTGAAGCTGATGTAGAATGTGTTGAAGATGATGATATTCTGCATATTCCTTTCCGTGCTACGGTTTCTACCGCACCTACTGCAGAGCAGATTTGCTAGGACGGCAGAGATGCCCAGGCACACACATTGATAGATTTGTTTGTCAAACGTGCCATTATTCCTCACATTCACTCTTGTAGAACAGCTAAGGATGCTTCGGATACACTTACTACATTGTACCAAGTTAGGAATGAGACTCGTGTTGCTTACGTTCGAAAACAATTGGAGAGTGAGAACATGAATGAAGGTGATTCTATGGAGAGTTTCCTAACGAAGATCAAAGACTTGAAGGAACATTTGATTTCTACTGATGAGGTTATACTAGATAGCTCACTTATGCAGACCGTTCTGAATGTTCTTCCTGATTCATATCAGAGTTTTGCTTCTACTCTTTGGTTGATGATGAAAGGCAATCCAAATGCCTTCTCATTTGAGGAGTTAGTCTTTCTTCTGTTGCAGGAAGATCAGTCCAGGAAGAACAGGTCCATTATGCGAGTTGCAGATCAAGCTTTCCTGGTTTGTTAGAAGGGCAAAAGAAAATGGAGCTCTTCAACTAGTAAGCAGAGATCTGCTAATTCTGCATATTCAAAGAAGGAAGACAAAGATGAGAAGAAATCAGAAAAGCAGAAATTATTTTGTAAGTATTGTAAAAGGAATCATCATATCATAAAGAACTGTCCAAAATTGGTTGCTAAAGAGGCAAAGAAGAAAGAGACTGGAATGGTTATTGCAGAGGCCTCTACACCAAAAACAGAGTGTGCTAATCTTGTGCACGAAGAAGAATGGGCATTTACTACTGTCTGTAGTTTTGACCCATCTTCTCATGAGTAGTGCATGTATGTAGTAGACTCACATGTTTGGTATTTTGACAGTGGGGCGACCAGATATATCGCCTCGCAACACAATTTCTTCTCTTCACTTGAGCCTGCCCCTATAAGGAATACTGTTACATGCACCAACAACTCCTCTTATCCTGTTATGGGAGTTGGTAAGATCATTTTGACTACTGCAGATGGTAGTTCTTTCACTTTGTCAGATGCTTTATTTGTTCCAGGGATCAAGAAGAACCTATTATCAGTTTCTGCATTAGCCAAGATTGGCTTGCTTGTAAAATTTGTTGATGATAGGTGTACAGTTCATGATCTGTCAAATGGCGATGTGATTATTGCTTTTGGCATTTTATGTCATGGGTTGTATAATCTCATAGAATATGAAAGATCTGTAAATGATTTGGCATGTGCAATAAATGATTCTCAAGCTATGTCAGATGCAAAGCTTTGGCATGCATGCTTTGGTCATCTGAATTTTGCTAGTTTTCTACGCCTGCAAAAATCTGAAATGGTGTCCTCTTTGCCCAAACTTGAGGCACCTAGGAAAAATGTTTGTGAAGGCTGTATTTTGGAAAAAATGCAGTGTTTGTCCTTTCCGAAAGATGGTTCAGTTTGGGCTACTCAGAAATTGCAGCTTGTACATAGTGATGTATGTGGTCCTATGCAGACACCTTCTTTTGGGAGTTATCTTTACTTCATGACTTTCATCGATGAGTTTTCCAGGCATGCATGGGTATATCCATTGAAAGCAAAGTCTGAAGTGTTCATGTGCTTCAAACAATTTTTGGTTTTGGCTGAAAATCTATCAGCATGTAAAATGGGCACCCGCTGTTTTGATTGAGGGGGAGAATATATGTCTTCTGGTTTTAATGCATTTCTGGTTGAACGTGGGATAAAACACCAATGTACAGTGCGATATACACCTCAATAGAATGGAGTTGCTGAACAAAAGAACAGGTCACTCATGGAGATGGCAAGGTGTATGATCAAGAGTCGGGCTTTACCACATAGTTTCTGGCTTGAGGCTATCATGTATGCAGCATGTGTACTGAACATGTGTCTTACTAAAGCACTATTGTCTATCACTCCATATGAGGCTTGGCATGACCGCAAGCCATCTGTTGCTCATCTTCATGTTTTTGGTTGTTTGGCATATGCATTAGTGCTCGAACAACATTGTAGAAAATTGGATGATAAAGTAGAAAAATGTATTTATGTTGGGTAGAGTTTTGAAAGTAAAGGCTATCATCTGTATCATCCAGAGACTAAATGCATTCTGGTTAGTCGTGATGTTGTTTTTGTGGAAGATGCTATTCATCCATTGTTTTCGTGTAGTAAGGAGACATCTGTTAGCTCCAACGACATATATGATACTTTGCTACCTCTTTTTACAAGTGGAGAGTCTAGTGCTGATCCTAATGAGGCAAGTTCTCAACCTTTGCATGTTTCATGTGATGATATAGATCATTCCATTTCTGATGCAAATTTACATGATGCACTTATTGATGAGAGAGCTGATATTGAACAGGCAAGAACTATGCCAAAATGGCTGGTGCAGACCTTGCATGATAGCAAATTAGATACACCTCTATCATATCGTACTCGTTCAGGCTCTCATGTGTCTCTTTGCATCAGATTGCTATGCTATGGCTGCATCTAGTCTCTATGATGATACAGAGCCTGTTTCGTTTGATGAAGCACAAAATTCAGAAAATTGGATGGCTGCTATGCAATCTGAATATGATGCTATAATGAAGAATGGTACTTGGTCTTTATGTGACTTGCCTCCTGGCAAGAAGGTCATTGACACTAAGTGGGTATATAAGCTGAAGCATAAACTTGATGGTACAGTTGATAGGTATAAGGCTAGGCTTGTTACAAAGGGTTATGCACAGGAAAGAGGTATTGATTTTGATGAAACCTTTGCACCTACATGCCATATGACTACTATTCGGAGCATTTGTGCACTTGCAGCTCATCATGGTTAGAATGTACATCAGTTGGACATTAAAACTGTATTTCTGAATGGTGACTTGCATGAAGAAGTGTATGTTTTTCAGCCCCATGGCATTGTGCAAAAAGGACATGAAAACTAGATGTGTAGGTTAAAGAAGGCATTATATGGTTTAAAGCAAGCACCACATGCTTGGTATGAGAAGATACATGCCTATCTGATTGCACATGGTTTTGACAATAGTCCTACTGAAAGCACCTTATATGTTAAGCGTGCTAATAATGTACTTCTGGTCATTGTGGTTTATGTTGATGATAGGCTGGTCACTGGTCCTCATGAGAGGCATATTGCTGATTTTGAGGCTGATTTCATGCCTCATTTGAGATGTCTGATTTGGGGCATTTGCATCACTATTTGGGCATTCAATTTATGCACGTTGATGATGGAGTGACTTTGTGTCAAACGAAATATATTGACACATTATTGCAGCGTTTTGGCCTTGAAGACGGTAAACCTATTGCCACTCCTATGGAAATAGGTTTACGACTGAGTCTTCATGATGCTCGAGATGCATTTGATGCTATTCTCTATCAGCAAGCTCTTGGATGCTTGATTTACTTATGCATTACTCGGCTACATATTTAGTTTGCTGTCTCACAGATGAGTAGGTTAATGCATTGCCCAAGAGTCAAGCATTAGTAGGCGGTTAAGCGCATCTTTCGCTACTTGAGTGGTACCCAGCTACTTGGTTTCTTTTATCCCAAGAGGGGATCACTACCGCTAGATTTGCATGCCTTTTTTGACTCTGATTGGGTTGGTTGCTATGACACTTGTGTGTCCACTAGTGGTTTTTGCTTCATGCTTGGTAGCTCATGTATATCTTGGTTCAGTAAGAAGAAGCCTACTGTGGCCACTTCCAATTGTGAGGCTGAGTATAGGGCAGCTTTCACAGCAACTATTGAGTGTGTATGGCTCAGACGTCTTATGGCTGATTTGGGTGTTGGTCAGACTTGTGCCACCACCATCTTCACTAACAATCAGAGCGCATTGGCAATTGTGAGGAACCCTGTGTTCCATGCTCGCACTAAGCACATTGAGGTGCATTATCACTATGTCACCGAGAGGTTCTCAGTTGGGGAGATCATCTTGGCATATGTGCCCACGCAGGCGAACATTGCAGACCTTTTCACGAAGGCTCTGCGTAGGGAGAAGTTTGAAGCTTTCCGCAAAGCTTTGGGCTTACTTCCTTTTGTGGAGTGATTTCCACATAGCTTGCTACTTCTTTATACATGAGTGTCAGCTCCTTGTTCACCACATCACTCCCAGGGTGGATTTGTTGATATATTTAGGTAGTGATGTGCATGAACACACTAGGATCACCGGGGCACTTTTTCCCTCTTTAGGAGGTTTTTTTCCCCCGGCTTGTATATATGCCTATTGCCCTAATGGGCTAATTATCTTTGTACATTCTCTAATATACATTCAGTATTGTGTGTTGGATGCCAAGCTTCTTCTTCTTCCTTGTGTTGTTCTCGTGCTTCCGTAGACGTCTAACTCCAACAACATTTTAATCTTTATGGAAAGGTCGTGAAATGCAAACCTTTCACACGGCTAGAGTTTATCATTGGAATCGGTTATGGGGTTCGTAAGTAACTTCCTACTACAATGAGAGCAAGGTTTCAAAAATGAATTTTCCATTATGTTTTCTTTGAAAGGAAATTCTGCGCAATTGAAGTACTCAATCCTTCGACTTTTAAATATCAACCAAAACATTAGGAAAAAAGGTGAACCCTGGATGGGCCTTTTAGCTAAAGGAGTGATTAGTGATGGACCAATCAGAAGAGGGTGGTGGCCACAGTCTATACCCTATAAAATACTAGGCTGAAGGGGGAAGAGGGGACAAGATTCCTCTATGTTCAGGGTTGTCTTCTAGAGAGAGAAGAAATCTCGTAATCAGTCTGGGCCCAAAAATTCAAAATTTTTTAAAAGTTGTAAACCTCATCATAATACCATTAAATGACCTCCATATCACTTTTCAGGGTCAAAAGTGCTATTTTTGACTTATAATTCAAAATCTGTGCATGTTTGTGGACTAAAAAAGTGACTTTTTTCAAAATGACTCAAAAAACTCTATTTTCCCTCTTCAAACTCCCATTTTCATACCCAAAACCCAAAAAGTCATATTTTTCACCTCTATTCCCTCCATACCATACAACAGAAGCATTGTTTCTCCTCCTACCATTCTCCCAACTTCTGCAGCAATGACAACTCTTACTCCCATGGAAAGCTCCAGATCTCGTAGGAGACCAAAGGACGAAGTTCACACAATGACGTGCCACAACATCAAAACAATGGAAGGAAGTTGGCTACCACAAGAGTTTTGCAAAGGTGCATGGGTGTACATGCAGCCATCTGGACTTGGTCCTCATCGTGTTCGAGATCGTGGAAATTTGGATCTTCATTGGAAAGGTAAGCTCTTAGGCTTCAAGCAGCAAACACATGGTGGGATGGTTGCTATTGTACAACATGTCTTCACAGTTTCAACCATGAAGTTAGAAAACTCCAATAGAATTAGATATCCAATCCATTGTGAGTATTTCTATTTTCTCAATGCTTCATGGTGTTAAATGTCTTAATTACTCATCTCATATGTTTTTCATTGCTACAGACATATTTCCTTCTAGTTTAGTGGAAGAGCAACCACTTCATAGTCTCACAGGAACTTTCAAAGCATTACATGCAGACATTGGGGCATTAGTGTTTCCAGATGTACCTCCTGCTAAACTTATTCGTGAAAGGATCTTCTTTTACACTCACAAGTACATTGTTCCTTCCACAGATGGTGAATATGGAAGGTTGGAGATTATCAAAGTTGACTCTCTTCTTAGTTTAGAGTGGCCAAAACCTGATTTTTGGTCCATATCATCTTTCAAGCGTAAGATGGTGATGGACATATATAACTCTTTGAAATTCACAGGAGTATCTAGATCAATAGGTCTTCATTGGACTCTACCAATCCATTGCTTTGTTTTCATATTTCAAGGCATTCCTTTTGTAGAAACTCCTACAATGTTCCTATGTAAAGATATTACATACGAAGCAGTAGAAGGATTGTTAGGGGAAAACTGGGGTTATGTAGAAGGATTGTCAAAAGGGGATAGATATCGTTGTAGAATTGGTGACACAGGTATAGGGTTTCGCTATTTAAAACATCGCACCTCATTGTACATCAGATTTTATTATGATCGTTGGATGTGTAAACTAGGAGAGTGGATACCTTTGCAAAGCTCGTAGGGATCTTTAGCTTCATTTGAAATTAATGTGAAGTTACCAAACAATGATATGGAGGTGGTTTTAGTTAATCAACATTGGAACTTGGCCAACTTGAGAGAGCACTTACTTATCATGGGATATGACGATCTTCATGATTTCAAATTTCGAATACGAGGGAACAAGGTAAGAGTTGTATTCCATACATATATATATATATATATATATATATATATATATATATATATATATATATATATATATATATATATATATATATATATATATATATATATATATATATATATACATATATATATATATATATATATATATATATATATATATATATATATATATATATATATATATATATATATATATATATATATATATTATTCTATCACTATTGTTCATGATTTGAAAATGTTTTACTCTTTTATGAATTGTCCACAGATTGGAAAGAGATTGGAAGACAAAATCAAGGTTCTTGCAGATTGGAGCATGGATGGAACTGACATTTCATTGTCATAACTCTTTTTTGTAAAGATACTGTGAAACCTGTAAACAAACCTAGCATTCTTATTGTTTATTTCCTTTGATGTGATCTCAAATGTCAAAGTTTTCCTTTTCAAGACTCTTATGTTTTAATTTAAGGAAAAGTCACTTCTATGAAAAAGTGGGACCCATCACTTAAAAATTCTAGAAAAGTTATAAATAGGAGTCCTCTCTCCTCATTTCTCACTTTTGCAACCACATTGAGTGTTAGAACAGTCTGCATTTGCAAGCTATGGCTTCCACCTCTGTACCTACTAAGAGTGCACGCCACAAGTTTCTAGAATTTTTGGAGGATTCAGATTATAAAGGTCAACATGACCTATATGATCTTCTCTCCAAGGTTCCTGACCTCCATGGAACCGTGCAAATGAATGCCGATGCTTTGGAGGAGCTACTTCAATATATGCAAGTTCATATATTGCGTTTCTCCATTGAAATACCACCATATGATGGAACTTGGGTTCCATGTGAAATTCTCACCTACATTCACAAAGGTGATGAGGCTTTTGCAAAACGATTGAAATGGTTCCAGGCAATTGCAGAGGAAGCAGGGCACCTTCTTGATGAAACTGTGCCACTTATAAGGAAATTGAATAGGAAATGCAAGATGGGTCCAAAATATCTTTCATTCATTGCTGCCACAATTTTCTTTGTGAATGAGGAACCAGAACCAATTCCTCATGAGATCCCTCATCTTCTTACAGGTGGTTTTGTCGAGGATAAAAAGGAACCACCTCAAGAACCCTTGAATCTCCTATTAGAGAGAGAAGCTATTGAGAAAACTTATCCTCTTGGTGTGGATGATAAGTTGAAAGAAGTGCCTAAGCCATCCACCTCTTCGGAGCCAGAAGCAACTATTCCAGAGGTGGAGATTGAAACTTTTTCAGTGGTGCTTGTCGAGGGACAAGAATATTTGTTTTTACATGATGTAGAGAAGGCATTTGGGCTACGGCTTGATGAATGCCTAAGTTTGTTTTGTACTTTGTCAGAGTGTCCTTTGGATAGTACCTCTGAGTTGTTGGAGAAAAAGTGTTTGCCATTTGGTGACTCAGTGACCGACACAATAAAATTGGTTTGCAATGACATACTCACAAGTGAACATGAACATATCACAGAAGAACAATTTAATAATGCACAAGAAAGGATATTGGAATCAAAAATTCCCTCCTCACCAGTAATCGAGGAGAGTGGGATGTCCCACTCCAGCATTAATTTACAACTTCAAGAGAGAGGAGAAGAAGAAGATAGAGTTCAGGATGTAAGTATCTTCAATTCATGTCATTCATTCTTACAAACACATGTAGCTACTAATCATAAAACTTTGTGCAGGAGGTGATTGAAGTCGACAAGTTTGCAGCAAGGAGCGGAGGTGATCGAGTGGCTCGTGGAGGTGGCTCATCCCTTGCAAACTACATTGGGAAACTTCCCAAAGACCATTTTGTAATTATCCATAAAGAGTTCAGTCCTCAGGGCCACTTCATGACATGGTGTCTAAAGGCCTTAAGTAAATTGCTTTGTTTATCAACCATTACACAGGGGAGTAATTGTATCTTTTTAGTTAAGAAATCCCTTGTAACTACAACCTTAGGTTCCAACTTCCGTGGAAAGGTCTTAGGCCAAATAGGTATATCTCTAGGTCTAGGTGTTAGAAATGTTGATCAAATAGCAAACTCAATTTTGACTTACACCCTACCCATGGCTTTGGAGCGTCGAAAGAGAGTCATTGAGAAACTCAAAGCCAATTGATGTAAACAATTGAATTAATATCAAATTTTCACTTTTCTTTATTTACAATTGTCTCAAGTATTTGTTTTTTAGTATATTATCTAAAATTCTTTTGGACCTGCATGTGATGTATTGATGTCATGTAGGGCATTGGGAGGACCTTTAGTTTCATTCTTTTGGACTCTTGATCATTGGGTAAGCCTCCATTAAGGTCTTCTAGGGCATTGGGAGGCCAAATAAGGCACTGCCACAGAAACGGGAGAGAAGGCCCTGCAAAACGTTTGTAGGGCCTTCTCCCGCGTTTCTGTGGCAGTGCCTTATTTGGCCTCCCAATGCCCTAGAAGACCTTAATGGAGGCTTACCCAATGATCAAGAGTCCAAAAGAATGAAACTAAAGATCCTGACATGCCCAAGGTTACCTTACATGAGACTGAACCTTCACTAGATGGATATTTTCAAGAATGCAAATGTTCTAAGTTTCAAAATGCTCTGCTCATATGTTTCAAAGGTATAGGGAGGTCAAAATTTGTTCATATTAACTACCCCTGAACTAGCTTTACTAGTCATGATCCCTCTTTCATATTTCAAAGGTTTTGTAGGGCATTAGGAGGCCAAATAAGGCCTTGCCACAGAAACGTGGGAGAAGGCCCTGCAAACGTTTTGCAGGGCCTTCTCCCGCGTTTCTGTGGCAGGGCCTTATTTGGCCTCCCAATGCCCTACAAGACCTACAATACCTTAAATGAAAAAGAAATTTCAGTACACGGATATTATCACTAGATCAAAATGACAAGATAAGAAAACAATCATTCATATATGAGAGATTATCACAAGAAAACACATGGAAATGTAAAATGACTGCTCATGTTTCATTCTAAATAATGAGATTATAAATGGAATAGAGGAAAAGTGCTAATGTTTCATTGAAAATGGCAATATTTACAAAAAATCTCTTGTCCATAGAGATCAGTTACAAAACTTAGCTACGATCACCCCTAATTCTCCTAGCTAACTCTATGTCCTTCGGTTGTATAGTGACTCGCTTAGCATGGATGGCGCACAGGTTGGAATCCTCTAGCATTGATATCAAAAATGCTTCAGCTGCCTCTTGTAAAGCTTCTAAAGCTAGAGCTTGGATCCTTAACCCTGCACAATACCTTTGTAACTCTTCTTTGACCACCCTTGCAAAGGGTCTTCTAGGTATGAGAAGCTCAGCTGTCTTTTGATAGTGCCTTATCTCTGCAAATGCCTTCGTATATCTTCTTCTTCGTTGTGGTGCTCTAGCTTGTGGTGGTGGTGGTCTTCGTTGGACATTTTCTTGTGGTCTTGGTTGGGGTGGTCTACGATGAGGTTGAAAGAATTTCTTCTTCCGTTGCACGCGTCTTGAGCTTTCTCCTTGTTCAGGATGTTGTTGCTGGCTTTGCTCTCTCTCTTGATCATTGGGTATGGCCCCCTGATTTGATGGTAGTGTCTTTCCCGCTACAGTAACCCTATGATTTGTAGGTATTTCTTCGTTACCCCATGGTGGCAATGTTTGACTCTCATCACTTGATTGTGAACGTTGTTGAGACACATCCTCATGCGATTCATCAAAATCATCATCAGAAACTACCTGTCTATGAGCACGCTCCTTCACCCTTGTCTTTGTTGGTCTCTTTGGTGATGGAGGCTCATCATATGATGATGGTGGTGATTGGGGTTGATTTACGGCCTTTTCCCTGGATTGCCCATGTTCCACTTGTTCATGCAACTGTTCACTCCCAGAGGTATGGCCACCACCTGTTTCGCGATGGGATGCAGAGCGCGAGACACTACGTTGCCTTTTGTGGTGATTCATCCATGGTGGCTTCTGAGTGCCTTGCACATAGGTAGGAAAGTTAATGGGATCCTTCCTTGCAGTTTGCTTTGTTTCGTGCCATCCTCTATAGTGCTAGAATGTTGAAATGAGACAATGAGTCTCCTTTTATAATGTTTCACTTAAAAAGGTTCTGTTCACATCTGAATGGACAAAAAATAGTTTAAAAATTAAAAATTACCTGAAAAAATTGCAAACAAGAGATTAGTGTGTAGCAAACCTTATGAATTATTCAGAAAATGCCATGAATGTATTAAATGACTTCACTTCCATGATGAAGCCTGTCGTGTTCTTGTAGCCCGCCATTGAGCATGACGTAAAGGTCCCAATTATGACTTCCATTTTTCACTAGCTAAGTTGTGTTGATTAAATCTTGCAAGTTTTGCAACTTTCGACTCCTTGGCTCGTTCCATTGCATATGTCCTTGAGAATGCAGTATGATAAAACCAATTAAACATCTCTTCCTTATAGTTTGATTGCATTGCACCACCACCATGTCGTGTGTTCTTGAAGTAAACACCTCTAGCCTTGTAATGTGACTTCTCCATTCCTTGTGTACTAAAAATCTCCAATGAACCATATCGATGCATAAAAAATGCTCCATGTGCAAATAAAATATGCTGAAATGATATAAGTACATATAACACAATCTTATCAACAAGAAAATTGAAAAAATAAGAAAACTTACAATGTAATGTGTAATATTGCTCTCTCCCCAAGATAGGATGAAACACTTTGCAAACTCCATTAATGTATCTTGAAACAACTGACGGTCATTTTTGTTGGAGCTATTAAGACTCATTAAACCTACCAACTTATCTAAGCATGACCAAACCTTCTTTCGCCTATTACTAAGGTCAATTTGAGAATCATTATCAGTGGTGATCATGCACAAGTCTTTCCATAGCTCCCTGCATTCATTTTTCTTAGGGCTTACACCTGTTCTGAAAAATTTTCTTGCCTTCTTCCCTGTCATTGACACTTGTTGCAAACTATTTTGCGATTCACCAGGTTTTTTGACAACTAGAGTTACATTACCACCATGACAACCAATCGAATTAAGCAACTCTTCCAATTTTTTGATTGCTTGTACAGATTTATCAATTGGCTTCATGGAAAATGCATATTCTATGTGGAGCTTCAATAATCTATCAAATATTCTCATGAAAGCATGCAATGTGCAAAAGTGAACATTAACTAATGGAAATGGAATAATGGGATTCCAATCTTTATCTAATGTGTCACGGTTAGGTATTTCTAACATT
Organism: Ceratopteris richardii; assembly: GCA_020310875.1. Taxonomy (NCBI): domain Eukaryota; kingdom Viridiplantae; phylum Streptophyta; class Polypodiopsida; order Polypodiales; family Pteridaceae; genus Ceratopteris; species Ceratopteris richardii. The sequence goes on along the minus strand of CM035435.1, from coordinate 9,582,385 downwards.
GGACACCTTAACAAAGGTCTATCCCATTCCGTGGAAGTAGGTGCATCTATGTATTCATCTAAGCTAGATAATACTTTTTGTTGCCCCTTTGTTACTTTGTAGCCTCGAGTACAAAATGGACATGGATAACGAGCAGATGCACCTTGCTTGCAACCTAACATGCATTTGATAGTTTTTAAATCCCCACCCAAGTGCCAATCTATCTCAAAATCACCAAAGTTTTCTATGTGGAGCTTTGTACCATGAATTTGAGAAAGTATTACTTTAGTGATCCATGGGGTCCTACTAAAAATCCATGAAAGAACATCATTGGATTCTTTAGGTACTTCAATAGCACCTAACCACCATATTTCTTTCTCGGATTGAACACTATATGTAGACTTAGAGCTAGAGTTACAACTTTCATCAGATATGGCATTTCTCATAGCTTCATTCATGAGTGTCAAACTCAATCTCTCCATTCGTCGTCCCTTTATAATCTGGCATTCATCTAACTTCAATATAAACTGTAATTTGGTATTACAATCTACATAAATGAGCAAAATCTTTATAACATCAAAATACAATGTATATCAAGGTAACAATAGTGCACATACCTGGTATAGTAGATTTGTAAAATTGAACCATTGCCTCTTGAAGCCTTTCCAAATCCACGAATATGTTGTTGTACTTTGTGTAAGGAAATCCATTTCCAACTGCGCTTTTCAACTCTTTTTTGGATGTAGATAAATGATAAATAGACATAGGCATAATATCCTCTATATATAAGTAGTTTCCAAGAATACTAGTTATATCTTCATTGGACATTGACTTCTTTAGCGATACCTTGTAAGGAGATGGAAACATATTCTGTAAAATAACTTCTCTTTCTAATGAATGCTTCAAAAGGTTGTACAATGCAGTGTATCCTTTAGTACTAATTCCTGCTTCATCACATACCATGTGCACGTCTCTAGGAGTGATAATATCTTGTAACTTTTTTGTGAAATCTTTAATCACTTTCTTCTTGATAAGGTTTCCTATCCGTGACTCCAAAATACTAACCACCTGCTTGTTGGTCAAACAAGAATTTAGTAACTTGAATTGATCCTCTGTTGTTGATGATGCATTAACATCTTCAACGAATGACCTACATAACAAGAAATATATATATATATATATATATATATATACATATAAAAGTCTTCCAAAAAGAGAAACAAATACAAGCCAAACCTTATTGCAAAAACTCGTCGTTTGCGTGCTCCACCACCAATTGAAAGAGAGTCAAAGGATGTTAATGATCGTCTCCTACGTCGCATCCCAAGTGGAGTCTCTCTCAAGTGTTGGACAGTGTTTTGAAATTTCTCAATTGTTCTCTCCTTTTCTTCCATATGCTTTTCAAGCTCTGCAAGCTTTTCTTGTAAAGATATGATTGTGCTTTCAAAAGTGACCAACCTTGTATGATTTAGTTGATATTGTTGAATCCAATACTTAGTAATGGCAGTTGAATGTGTAGATAATCGTTGACAATAACCTAAGAGCCCAGCTTTACCGGCACCGATGAACTGAAGTAAAGTTGAGAGATTATGGAATGTTGGATGGTAAGAAGACATTGGATCAGGAGGGTATAATGAACCATGAGTCCAAAGATCAATATTCTTTTCTCCAGCTTCACGACGCTCATTTTGAGAGTTCACATCATTGTTGCATTGTGTATTTGGAGCAAACTCTCTGGGCACACGAACATGGATACTTGTTGATGCTGGGGCATGAGGACGTCCTAATGTGAGGTTTGTAATAGGTGTCAACACCATCTTTTCCAACAATTAAACAATACTGAGAAAGAGACCAGAAATTTGTTTGGAAGAGATGCTAGAGCATGATTTTCTCAAGAAAAGTTTGTTTTCTTGGATGAGGATGGGTCACAGTGTGTTTTTCCACTGAGAATAGCCAAAAATGTTGAAATTTTGAAAAAGTCATTTTTTGGGTGAAGAGTAGTTACGGATTTGATGATGTGGCACTCTACTTTTGGAGGGATTTTAAAAATATTGCTTTTTCAAAAGGAAAATTAAAAACTAAAGTAAAAAAAGGTCACTTCTGACATATATATTAAAAAATGAGCCCTTTCAAGTAAATAAACACTGAAATTGAGACTTTAAAAAAAAAAACATTTTTTTATTCCCATACATGCTCGAGTTTGATGATGTGGAAAGTAGATTCCCTTTCTCTCTCTCTAAAAGAAGAGAGAGAGGAGCCTAGTAAGCCTACTCCAGCCTACTAAAAAGTGCCGTATTAAATGCACTTTGTCCCCTTAGACAACAGCAGAATGAGGCTTAATCCCTAAAAATTAGGGATCCTTACAAGGCCCATGCAGGGTTCACCCTTTTTCCTAATGAAACCTTTTTCAATATATAACATACCTCTTTTGTGTTTCATACATATTCAAGTGTAGTTTTACTGCAATACTTTGGTGGAAATTACTATGAATATTTTACCACATCAAAGAACATACATATGGTAATATGGTAGCTTCAATTCTAGAACTGAATCATAATGTCTCAGAGAAATACACAGAAGTTGTAATCAGATTAGAACTCACTAACTGCAAGTTATAGAAGAGCACACAAAAATTTATCGTTGATTCCTAACTCATAAAGCAATTCTAACTCATAAGCTAGCACATTTTCCAAGTGATATGGAAGCAATTTCTTTCATTTCATTAACTATGACAAATGAATTTACTTCATTAAGTAATGTAATATCCATCAATTCTCGACTTCAATTGGATGTCGCATGTGTCTCTACACTAGTCTCCGCTTGTCTGTTGTTGTAATTTGGATTGTCAAAAGCTCATGAGAATACGTAGACTAAGTGGAGCCCATGTAATGAGAGAATAAGAGTGTTAGCTCTTGCGCAACAGAAGTCATGATCTAATGGCGTTTGAACATATAACAGTCTTTTGGTCATATCCCTTTATCCCTATAGATCTTATTTCAAGTATCAGCTAAATAGTTATAGTTCTCAACAGTTAACAAAATCTACCCTGCGCTAGATAGAATATAAACCAATGCTTTTACTCATTTAGAAATATGGCGTATACATGTGGTTCAAAATTTATGTGTGCGGGCCTGGAATTTCATACATAATGTATGAGAGAGATGGAAAATATAATTCAGGAATAAAAGTCATGATAAATACCCAACCATTCAAAAAACCATATGACATAATATTAATCGAAGAGTAGTGTTTAAAACTTTTCGATAGCAGCGCACCACTATATGACTTAAATGGTTTCTCATAAGGACAAAAGAGGCGACAAACTAATATCTATCAGATTTGTTATCACGAAGGATTTCCACTAATAGCAATTACACGCTCGACAACAACACATCAATTGATTTATTAAATAGTTTAACATGACACTTTGATAGCGTAGTTTCCGTGATTGAACAACATTAAGATTTCCGCACAATAACTAAATGATGTATCGAGTATCGATAAATTTTATGCATGGTCATTCTATCAATTCTATTCATCATTCAGTTATTGACATCACAAAGAAAAGCAAGCGAAAGCTTATCTCAAAAGCGATGACAATGCTAATGCGAGTATTGGCCTTCTTCGCTTCTCCAGCAGTTCTGTGTCATATGCTTCCTCTCCCACAGTCGCACACATCCCTCGATTTAACATGCAATTCTACCTCCTTCTTGCTCGTGTCCTCCCGCTTTTCAATATCATGTGCTGCCTCCTCTTTTCCTTCCCAGTAAGCTCCAAAAAACTCTGATAATAACTCCCTTCTGCACATATGTATCCTTGAAATCCCTTTGCTACCGGGTTGCGTGAAGTGGACCTCCCTCTATGCAGTATTGGCTCCCCCTCTTTGAAGATAATCACTGATCGACAGCGCTCCATGAATATGGCCTAAATCCGATAGCACATCGAGGAGCTATGCCAGAACTGTATCTAAACTTCGAGTCTTGTCCCCTCCCTTAGACCTCTGCGAGAGAGCTTCTGTCCCATGCCTCTGCAAGAGAGCCCTGAAAGCTACCTTTTTTTTTATTAATCTGTACTGCATGCCCCTTCTACCGGAAAGAAGCTTTGTGAGCTGCGACCTCCTCTCCTTTCTGAAAAAGAAAAAAAAAAACAATCCCGCTTTGTAGTTCTCCTTCAAGAAACTATATCTCCACCCGAATCACCCGAATGCAACGCAAAATATTATGTTCTGCTAGTCGACTGTAACATTTCTTTCTCTCGAACCACAAAACTGCCCTCGTTCTCATGTAATGGACTTAAAAAAAAACTCTCGGCGGTACATGGTGTACATCGTCACATCTTCTTCAAGTCCATGACTTTAGATGGATGAAGATATAATCTTCATGGCATCCACCCCCTTCAAACCTGTGTGGCCTCTGGACACACCACTATCAACCCTTGTATCCACAAGTCATTTTAAAACTCAAGTACGGTGAAAAGAATCAAGTGCATGGGCATACACATCATTGTGTCTATGCACGGCCATGTAGTGGGCCCTATACATGCATACTCTAAGTGTATCAAAAACATAATGGTGCACTAAAAGAGGTGATTAACATTCGATTATGAGGCTTCTCACTAATTCTAAAGCTCAAATTTTCTTGATGTATTTACAACTTATTTAGCGTGCAATCGGATGTGCACGTATCAATTTGAAAGCACATGTGCATTTATATTTTCCAACATGCATACTCTAGATGTATATATTTACGATCATGGTGCAAGTATGAAAATAGGTTTTAGGATGTTTTTTTCTAAAACAATCTCTCCACTCATAACCTTCATTCCCAATTACAATCACTCTTTATCTCACTCAACTCATCTCACTTTCACTCAAGGTTCAACATGCTTTCATTTATAATATTTACAAATATCTCTCATGTGGAAATGAATGTGCACCTATGGGGATTAAAACATGTGCTCTTCTCAACTCAAAATATGCACACTTTATATGCAATGCAGCTCAAAATGGTGCAAAAAGAATCAGGGTTAAAGGAAGAAAGCTCATGAAAAAGACTTTCTAAACTTCGCACTTTGTTTCTCATCTCCATTGTCTTTTGCTTGATCGTTTCCCGCACTCATAAACTAGACACAAGATGAGAAGCATTAAATCCAAATAAACATATATACATAGGCAATCCATGAAAGTATTTCACGAAAATCTATCTGCAGTAAAACATGAATTAGAAACTGAAAAGTAGTTGCCTTTTGTATTATCCAATGAAATTCAAGATCTTCAAATGGTTCCAATCCTCTACACCTATACTCATAAACTCATGAGAGATATAAGAAATCATATTCAGTAGCATTATTTGAAAAAAATTCATTCATTTGAACACTAGGTGCATCTGTTTGATTTGAATTAAATTCAAAATTTTCATCCAACATACATTCACTTTGTGAAGACAATTCATTTAAATCATCTAACTCTTCGCACTCAAAATCATGCAAACCCAATTTGGCATACATCAAATCAATAACATCATCTTGAGCTATAAGATTTTCATGCATTCCCATTGAAAAATAGCTCTCCATAATCAATCAAACTCAAGCATTCATCATACTGTTCATCACATCACAATTGTTCACATACATTCAACTCTTCATCATGCGAAAGATTATGTTTGATAGAAAATTCATCATGTTTTTCATTCTCCTCTAAATCAACCCAATCTCTCTCACCCCCTCCTACTTCTTGAGGAGTACTAGTGAGAATATCCTCAACTCGTAAAGAGTCACTAACTATTGCCCTATCTTCCTCTTTGTGGAAGGCCTTGACACGTGCTTCACTAACTTCCTCAAAACTCAGGTTACTCAAGTTCATAACATCACTAATGGTTGAATCATTATATGACTCACTCAAATCTTCTACCCAAACATTCTCTTGTTCTTCAATCAACGCAACATCATGTACTTTTTCATCATCTCTATTAATTTGATGCATGCATACCAAAACCACATCATCAAACTCACTTTCTAATTTCTCATCATCCTTACTAGTCTCACCTTGACCTATCTCTTCATCTCTAAAAATGGAAATGGCTTCTTCACACAACTCCTCACTCAACTCCTCTCTTGCCTTCTCATCCTCAACTCTTGTATACTCTAAATCTACTCTAGATTGATGAGATTCATTAAGGGACACAAGGTTGACTCCATGTTCAATTTTGCCTTTCATAGTCTCATTCACACAAACTAGAGGTCTTGGAGTAGGAATTGGTAAAATATGAGTATCCTCAATTCTATCTTGCACTACATGTGACCTCGATCTCTTGCGTCTCAAGAGCATTGATACATCCTTTTGCACTCTACTCCATTCCCTAGTCAATCCCAATGGCTCGGTCAAGTCTTCCAACATGTCACCTAGCTCTAAGGTCAAATCAGGGTCTACACTCTTAATGAAGAGCTCTACTTTCTCATATTCCAAAGCATCTTGATCATTATTACTCAATTGGTCAAATCGCTCTTCAAATTCTCAAAGTAGCCTGATCACCTCAAGGCCTTTATTTGGAGTATCCACCCATTCTCTAAATGCATATCGTGTGGGCATGGCTAAGTCCTCTAACTATTACTCTTCTCTTAGCAGATTCTTAAATTCACTCCATGTGTGGGATCTCTCTTGAAGAGCATAAATGCTAGGTTTGATACTAGGCATTACAATCCTTGCAAATTCACTAAGCTTCATAGCCTCACTTACACCATGGAGGTCCATTTTAGTATTATAGATTTACAAGAACTTGGTTATGTCTTGGCCATTAAAGAATCCATACTCTTTTGAACTCGCCTCTAGGGCTCTTATCACTCCATCACTATTTGTGGAAATCCTCTAAGATTCAGCCAACACTTGAAGCAAGGTGCTTAAGGATCTTGGATCTAATCCTAAGGCCTCCATCAAGGTCAAATCTTGATCAAATCTTGGTCAAAATCAAAGTCCTAGTCAAACTCAACACTGAAGTCCTCAAACTCTCATCCTCAAGTCTCTCACGCTAATGGTCAACTCAAGTCATCTCAAGGTCAATCTCAAAGTAAGCTCAAAGTACACTCAAAGTAAAAATCCATCCCCCTATGCATTTCATGTCGGGTTCACCTATGTGGTCCGGTTCTTGCGTGCTTAGGGGTGCACACAGAGTGCGGAGAAAGTGACCTTGGTGGATCAAGCCAATCGCTAGAATTATGGTGCATGCCGGGTGCTTAGGGCAAGCTCAAGTGATCTCGTTTCTATGCTTACTTGGTCAAAGAGGGGCACTAAGAAGAAAAATACTTGTAAAGGTATTTATTCACAACCACTTCTTTTGATAAGACAAATTCATGTTTCAGTTTCACTTAAAAGATAGGAAAGCATTCATTTTTGAAGAAAACAAGGACTCTAGGAGCGGTTTTAACTCTAGATTTTGTTTTCCATTCCAAACGTAGTAGAATTGAATGTATCACGAAGATTAAAATTTATTTGCAAAGTTTATGTTTATACTTATGAAGGTTAATCAATAAAGTGAGTTGAGAAACACTATAACATTTTAATCTTTATGGAAGGATCGTGAAATGCAAACCTCTCACACGGCTAGAGTTTATCCTTGGAATCACTTATGGGGTTCGTAAGTAACTTCCTACTACAATGAGAGCAAGTTTTCAAAAATGAATTTTCCATTATGTTTTCTTTGAAACGAAATTCTGGGCAATTGAAGTACTCAATCCTTAGACTTTTAAATATCAACCAAAATACCTTTTTCAATATATAACATACCTCTTTTGTGTTTCATACATATTCAAGTGTAGTTTTACAGCGATACTTCGGTGGAAATTACTAGGAATATTTTACTACATCAAAGAACATACATATGGTAGCAGCAATTCTACAACTGAATCATAAGCAATTCTACAACTGAATCATAATGTCTCAGAGAAATACACAGAAGTTGTAATCAGATTAGAACTCAATAGCTGCAAGTTATAGTAAAGCACACAAAAACTTATCCTTGATTCCTAACTCATAAAGCAATTCTAACTCATAAGCCAACAAATTTTCCAAGTGATCTGGAAGCAATTTCCTTCATTTCATTAACTATGACAAATGAATTTACTTCATTAAGTAACATAATATCCATCAATCTTTGACTTCAATTGGATGTCGCATGTGTCTCGACACTAGTCTCAGCTTATCTTTTGTTGTAATTTGGATTATCAAAAGCTCATGAGAATTAGAGTAATGAGAGCATAAGAGTGTTAGCTCTTGCGCAACAGAATTCATGATCTAATGGCATTGGAATATATAACAGTCTTCTGGTCATATCTATTTATCCCTATACATCTTATTTCAAGTATCAGCCAAATAGTTATAGTTCTCAACAATTAACAAAATCTATACCCTCAGCGAGATAGAATATAAACTAAGGCTTTAACTCATTCAAAAATATGGCGTATACATGTGATTCAACAATACCATAAACATGTGTGCGGGCCTGGAATTCCATACATAATGTATGAGAGAGATGGAAGATATAATTCAGGAATAAAAGTCATGATAAATACCCAACCATTCAAAAAACCATATGACAGAATATTAATTGAAGATCATTCTTTAGAACTTTTCGATAGCGGTGCAACATTATATGACTCAGATGGTTTCTCATAAGGACAAAAGAGGCGACAAACTAATATCTATCAGAATTGTTATCACGAAGGATTTCCACAAATATCGTTTTTATCGCTTGCAGCAATTACATGCTCGACAACAACGCATCAATTGTTATATTAAATAGTTTAACATGACACTTTGATAGCGTAATTTCCGTGATTGAACAACATTAAGGTTTTCAAAGAATAACTAAATTATGTATCGAGTATGAACAAATTGTATGCATGACCATTCTATCGATTCGGTGCATCATTCAGTTACTCACATCACAAACAAAAGCAAGTGAAAGCTTATCTCAAAAGCGATGACAATGCTAACGTGGGTATTGGCCTTCTTCCCTTCTCCAGTAGTTCTGTGTCGGATGCTTCCTCTCCCACAGTCGCACACATCCCTCAATTTAACATGCAACTTTGCCTCCTTCTTGCACGTGTCCTCCCATTCTTTGATATCATGTGTTGCCTCCTCATTTCCTTCCCAGAAAGCTCCAAAATACTATGATTATACTTGCCCTTCTTTGCATATGTAGCCTTGAAGTCCGTTTGTTTCCGGGTTGCGTGAAGTGGACCTCCATCTGTGCAGTATTGGTTCCCCCCCTCTTTGAAGATAATCACTAATCAACAATGTTCCATGAATATGGCCTAAATCCCATAGCACACCGAGGAGATATGGCAGAACTGTATCTAAAATTGGAGTCTTGTCCCCTCCCTTAAACCTCTGCAAGAGAGCTCTTGTCCCATATCTCCACGAGAGAGCCCCCGAAAGCTACCTTTTTTTTATTAATTTGTACTACATGCCCATTCTACCGCGAAGAAGCTTTGTGAGCTGCAACCTCCTCTTCTTTCTGAAAAAGAAAAAAAAATAATCCTCCTTCATAGTTCTCCTTCGAGAAACTATATCTCCACCCGAATCACTCGAATGCAACACGAAGTATAATGTTCTTCTAGTCGACTGTAACATTTCTTTCTCTCGAACCACAAAATTGCCCTCGTTCTCATGTAATGGACTTCAAAAAAAACTCTCGGCAGTACATGGTGTAGATCGTCACATCTTCTTCAAGTGTGTTGATTCGGATTAGTTCTAGATTGACATGTTAGTACAACTTTTGAAGCATTTCTTTTGCCTACATCGTAATCACATGTTCAAAATAAAGAGTGGTTTTAGCTTTCACTATTGTCATCTGTCAGTAAACTCCTTTCTGAGTATTTACTATATTGTGCAATTATTGCTATCTGCTTGCTCACATAAATGTTAAAGTGTATATTTCCCTAAGGAGAACCTCCCTTGAGTAGGCAAAGTACTGGAAATGCATGTTGAAGGCTCTTGTTAAAAGTAGATACCCAAGTACCTCCTCTATATTTTGGCACACCCGGTGGGATACTTGCATTTCTGTGAGAGGCCCTAAGCATAGTAAATAGTCCATTTCCATTATTTTTTGCCCTATTGCATCTTGCAAGTAGGTACATGACCCATATGCGAGCAGATAAGGAACCTCTTTGTGAACGAAGGAGCCTTAAAAAGTCAGCTATATCTTCGACTAGTGAACCAACATCCCCTCTACCTCCTTTGAATTTATGCATTGGTTTGGATGCGACTCCACTGTCAAGAGAAAAGCATAGGAGAACATTAGACTTCTCCTCAGATACGTCAGAGCAAACACAAGTGCAAATGGAGGATCTCTCTCATTTACTCTCCAGAATCAATATCAAGTTCCCTACCTTCAAGGGACAAGCCTATGAGGATGCTCATGATCATGTGAGGAGATTTTTCTCCTTATGCCATGGACGAGGTTTGCAGAATAGAGAGGATACAATTTGGTACTCTTCCCATCCACATTGGAAGGCCTTGCTGACAAATGGTACAGTCAATATGCAGATGGCCATTTTGCTACATGGGAGGCTCTGAAGACGGCATTCTCACAGACATTATGTCGAAGCAACTCCTTGGAAAGAGCTCTAGATCACCTAGAGAACCTAAGGCTAAGATCAGGTGAATCGTTTCACGAACTTCACACTAGGACAAAAGCACTTGTTGCACGTCTGCCACATGCTCCAAGTGATTTCGTTTTTAAGAAATGGATAGAAAAAGCTCTGCCCAGGTCATCTCAACAGAAGCTCTGTGAGTCTCTCAGATTGGATGCAACCCTTAATGATTTTTTTGCAGTAGCATCACGCATCGAAGAAGCTAGGCAACATTTCGAAGCAAAAACACAACCAAATTATGTAGCAAAACTAGACCCTATTGGGCAACTGAGGAAAGAACTGAAGGCATGGAGAATGCAACAAAATCACCAAGAGGAGAAGGTCTTGCCACCACTGCATCGCACTGATGATGAAGTAGCCAAACTTCGCCGTGAGTTAGAAGATTTGCGGACCACTCAGGATATAAAAAGGCAGATTTCGTGTACAATATGTAACAACAATGGAGCTTCGAATGCTAATTGTTCTAAGAGGGTAGGCTGTCAATTTTATGGAAAGGATGGCAATGAAGCTAGAGACTGTTACTACCTCAAGGGTACACAGCAATGAGGTAACCCTCAAACCCTGGCTTCATATTATGCTAGTACTTCAAATGCACCTAATAGAGAGGAGAATCGCGAAGCCTAGATATAATAGTCCATTAATGTGTTATCGTTGTGGTGAGTATGGCCATATGAAAAATAGGTGTTCCCTTCCAAAAGATGCACCTCCTTGTCAGCATTGTCTAGAGGCCAAGGATCACTATACCAAAGATTTCCCAAGAAGCCTCCTCGCTCCAATTCACATGATTGCAGTCTCCCCACAAGTGGAAGGTATGAACACTTAGTCTTATGTTGTTTCATCTTCATCAATGCCCATGATGACTGGAGCCAGACAAGCGGTAACAACCCGTATAGAGGAACAAGAAGGACTCGAGGATAAAGAGGAGGAAAAGAAGGTTGGGTGGAAGGGCCAAGCAAATATTGAAGGATCTTATGAAAGGATGGCTACTTCACTAAAGGACCAACCAACAAGTCTGTAAGAAGAAAAACATGTGGTAAACATTGAGCAGATCTTGAAGGGTATTCATCATAAGGTTAGTCTGTACGAACTCATCAAGATGGATTCAAAAATAAGGAGTGACTTATTAAATATTATACACTCTGCTCACTTAAGCCTGCCACCTAGCATACATGGTTTCATGGTTGATTCTCCCCCTGCACCCGTGGTAGACTACCAAAGCTCAAGGTTATTTGTTTTTATAAAGGATGAAGCGCTCATAGGTGTGATCGTAGATGGAGGCTCTGGCATCAATTTGATGCCAAATTTCACAATGGGGAAACTTAATTTGAAGCCCACTAAGATGGAACCATTTACAGTTACATTAGCGGATCAACATCGGGTTGTGCCACTTGGGATTATTGAAAAGGTACTGATGATAGTATAGGGTTGTCACTTTGTTCTAGACTTTTTTGTTATTGCACTTCCAGAGGAGACTTCTTACCCTTTACTCCTAGGGAGGCCTTGGCTAAGGCAAGCAAAAGCTTTTTGCAAGATTGGGGGAAAAACAAACTGTGGATTTCAACAAACACCAATAGCCAACTGCAACTACATTTGGAAGAAGGATTCGACTTAGGGAAAAGTATACTGTGGACACTCAGGTAATGCCCTCTCTACCCAAGAAGAAGATACATTATTGAATTGGATGATGGAAAGTACAGTGTTGCACGGTGGAAATCAATGAAATAGAGGAAGAAGTTGAAGATGAAGGAGTTGCAAGAAAAGGCCATGAAGTTCACAAGGAGTTGGAGAAGGAGAGTTTGCAAGAGAATACAAACTTTGAAAGGGAAACAAATATAGAAGTATGGGCAAAGGAGAGTTATGAGCCTGAGTGCAGAGAAGACCTTCCTTTTTTTGATATACCTCAAGGGTGGACCCGATAACATATGCAGAATATAAGTTAAATTCCACTCCTGCATACAGTGCAAATGATTTCTCAAGTAAGACTAGTCCTGAACACTGGTTCAAGAAGTAAATCTAGGGGATGAAGAGGACCCTCAAGTAGTCCACGTGGCCTCTTGGCTATGGCATTATCCCCCTTTACTGCAGAAGGTAACTTCTTTACTTTTTGCTTATAAAAATGTCTTTGCATGGTCCTACAAAGATCTAACAAAAATACCAGAGGAGCTTGGATTACACCGAATACCCTTAGTTGAGGGAGCCATGCTTGCAAGAAGTAGGTTGTATCGACTCAGTCCAAAGTATGCAGAGGTGGTAAAGTTGGAAATCACAAAACTAGAAGAAGGAGGTATAATTGTTCCAGTAGAACATCCCAGGTGGCTTTCTTCTATGGTTATTGTACCCAAGAAAAATAGTGGAAAAATAAGAGTCTGCATTGATTTTCCTGCCTTGAAAAAGGTAACTATTCAAGATGGATTTCCTCAACCCTTCACAGAGCAAGTACTTGAGGAAGTAGTTGGACACACTTTGTATAGCTTTCTCGATGGTTTTAGTGGCTATAATCAGATAGTGATCCATCTTGATGATAGGGACAAGACATCCTTTGTTACTCCATGGGGCACTTATGTCTACACCCGCATGGCTTTTGGCTTGAAAAATGCACCAGCTTCACTTAATAGAACAATGTATTTGATATTGGGCACGTGGTTAACAACTTTTCTACACATTTTCATGGATGAGTTTTCAGTGTTTTCAAGCACAGATAGAAGAACAGTAGTTCAAGATTTCCATGATCATTTGGAAAATCTAAAGGAAATCTTTGAGCAATGTCTCAGAACAGGTTTGAAGTTAAATCCTACTAAATGTTACTTTTTGGTAACTAAGGGCACTCTCCTTGGTCACATAGTATCTGCTGAGAGAATACGGTTGACCCTACAAAAGCTACTACTATTCTCTCCATGCCTATTTCGCAAAACCCAAAGGAAGTGCAAAGTTTTTTGGGTCATGCAGGATACCATAGAAGATTTACACGAATGTATTCAGAAATAGCTAAGCCCTTGTCAAGGCTTAATAGTAAAAAGGTTCCTTTCTCATGGAGTTCTGAATCTAAGAAAGCATTTTGTGAACTAAAATTGAGGTTATGTACTACTCCACTTTTAAGTGTTCCTAACTGGTCATTGGAGTTTCATGTGCATACAGATGCCAGTCTTCATGTTGTTGGTGTGGTTTTAGCTCAACCATCATCACACAAGGTTGATAGACCTATCTCCTATGCTAAGAGACTACTCACCAAGGCAGAAAGAAACTACAGTACGACCAAAAGGGAAGGTTTGGCTATTGTATTTGCTCTTCAAAAGATTCGGCATTACCTTCTTGGTGTACATTTTATAGTCATATCAGCCCTTGAAGTACTTGATAAACAAGCCTAGAGTGGCTGGAAGGGTTTGGAGATGGTTACTCGTGTTTCAAGAATTCAACTTTGATATTCATATTAAGCCAGGAAGGGAGCACTACATGGCAGATCAAGTATCGAGGACTGCAATGAGTGAGAAGGCAATAGGAAATAATGATGAATTGTTGGATAGTAATCTCTTCCTAACAACAACTCAGGCTAAATGGTATGATGGAATTCTCCATTATCTCACTACTGGAAAACTTCCAGAACACTTAACACCTATAGAAAAGAGAAGATTACTCCTCAAAACCAAAGCATACTCACTTATAAATGGGAATTTATATAGATATTGTCAGGATGGTATCTTGAGGAAGTGTGTTTATCCAGAGGAGGTAAATCTTTTGTTGGAGGCAGCACAATGAAGGGCATCAAAAGGGGGAAGAATTGGCTCACATAATTATCCACAAAGGATTATGGTGGCCTCATATCTACCGGGATGCGATCAAGTTTGCTAAAGAATGCCACATTTACCAGAGATGTGCTCCTACGCCAACCAGATTGAATTTCCAACCACTAATCATATCTACAAGATGGCTTCCATTTGAACGATGGGGTCTTGATTTCATAGGACCAATTAGCCAAACTGGTCAACCTGGGGGTAAGAAGTATATTTTAATGGCCACATGTTATGCAACTAAATGGATAGAGGATAAAGCTATTGTGGACTGCACAACCTTAAATGTAGCTAAGTTTTTATATAAATGTATTTTCTCAAGATTTGGTTGCCCACTGGAAATCACTAGCGATAGGGGCGCACATTTTGTAAATCAATTGCTCCAATTTATATTTGATAGGTACAAGGTTTTTCATAAAAATTCATGTGCTTACTATCCAAGGGCAAATGGCCAAGCAGAAAGCTCCAATATGATTTTGATTGGATTGCGGTAGAGGTTCATCGACCTTCAGAATAAGTTAAGACTAGAGGATTACCTCCTCGCTAGTGGTGCCCTTGCCAAGTCAAGAGAATTTTGGGCTGGTAAGATGAACAAGCCAAATAAGCACATGTTTGACTTGTTAAAAAAGAAAAAATCTAGAGATTTTGCTCCTTTGCTGAAAAGCTCTTCTGGGGGGTATACCTCCTCTACCTTGGAGAACCTGCAGGAGGCTGTTTGCTTCTTTAAGAATGTTTTCTCCATGCCTCCCAAGAGAGGGGAGGACATGTAGCATGCTAGAGCCATGATTGCGCTAAAGAGGAAGAAAATGATCTCTCGCAATCTGGCTGCTATCTTGGACCTCCCCTTTCTACCGGCGAGGTCAGAGAAACTATTCAAAATTTGAAGCCCTGTAAGTCGCCTGGATATGACCGTATTCCTAACGAGTTTTTTCGGAACTTTCTACCTTCTTGGTGCCAATCATTCTCTTGATCTAGCAAGAAGCCATTAGGAGGGGTTCTCTTTCTTTCTTCATCAATTCTAGAGTCATCAAGCTGATTCACAAAAGAGGGCCCAAGGAGGACCTCAATAACTGGAGACCTATCTCTTGCTTGACTTCTCTCTATAAAATTTTTGCTTCCTCGCTTGCTCGTAGACTTAGCCCCATTATGGATGACATCATTCTCCCGGAGCAAAAAGGGTTCATAAAAGGCAGGTACATCCTCGATGCCATCATTTCTATTTGGGAAGGCATGGAATATGTCAAAGAAGCCAACTTGGACACCTTCTTCTTTAAGGTTGACTTTGACAAAGCCTATGATAGGGTGGATTGGGACTTTATTTTGTATCTCTGCATGATGTCGGATTTGGGAGAAAGTTCATCAAGTTCACTAGTATTCTCTTTGGAAATGCCAATTCCAGGATTGCCATAAATGGTCAAATTTCTGATTCCTTTAGGTTGCACAAGTCTATTTGCCAAGGCTGCCCTCTTGCTCCCCTTCTTTTTTCCATATGTAGTGGCCTTTAGATGTTTGCCGACGATACCAATATGATAACCCTTGCTGATGAGGCTTCGGTTGAAGCTTTGCTTTCTTGTTTGCATACTTTTTGTTTAGCAAGTGGGTCCTCTGTGAATCATAAGAAAACTGGTTTTTTGTCTACTAACAATTATGCTCCAGCCTCGATGATTACTCATGGATGCTCCATCATCCAAAAAGGTGAAGTTTTCCATCTCTTGGGTATTCTGATGGGTTTTGGTATTTCTTTTGAGTAGAGGTGGACTTGGGTCCTTCCTAAGTTTAGAGATAAAGTGTTTAAATGGTCATCTTTACAACAAAGTCTTGCTCATAGGGTTTTTGTTTTGAAGCACTACATTCTGCCCACCATTACTTACTTCCTTGCTTGTTGGCAACCTAGCAAAAAGCAGCTATCGCAGGTTATTGTCCTCTCGAGGAGGTTCCTCTAGGGTGGCACGTAGGATTCCAACAAGGTCCCTAGAGTTGCTTGGGATGTTTGCTGTATGAAGAAAGAAGAGGGTGGGCTGGATATTATCTGCCCATCAAAGATGGCTACTCAGCTTGCTGCCAAATGGATTGTGAGAGCTGCCACCTATAATGATTTTTGGGCATGTTTAGTGAAAAGGAATATAAATAAATTTTACATTGTTGGTTGCAAAAGTTGGAATAATTTTGACTTGTGGGATGTCATCTCTTCCCCATACATGTTCTCCCCTATAGGCAGTAAGCTGGTCTCCTCTTTTTGGAAGGCTTGGATGAAAGTTAAAGGTATGTGCCAAATTCCCACTTCATTTGCCACTAACTTCTCCTTTCAGGTACAACAGTCTGCTTGGATTGCTTGGAAGGAGACCCCCCCTCCCTGATTATCAACTATCCATTAGAATGAACAAATGTTGTAAAGCTAGCTTTGCCAAATGAGCAGATTTCTTCAGAGGCTAATCAGTGTTGAATCCATTTATTCTACTGACGGCCTTTCTCTTGCTTGTAAATAGATCCTGATGAGAAAAGATTGGAAGTGCTGGACATTTTGGCTGGATGCTTTCTTGCTAGAGTTATGGATATAGGTGTTGTTGCATCTGACATGTACATACACTACAAAGCTAAGTCCTTTATCCTCATTGCCAAGATCACTCCCAAGCTGAACAGAAATTGGAGAGTTCAATGGTCCCCTTCTCAGTGGAAGTTCAGATTCTTGTGTATTTGGGCCTTCCCCCTCTCTATCAATTAGTCATGTTTACAGTGGCTTATTGTGCACAAAGGAATATGGACCACAGAGAGATCTAGCAAGATCAATATTGAGTATGGTAAATGCTCCCATTGTGGTGTACTCGAAGATCTGGCGCATCTCTTTATCAATTGCTGGCAGGCTCAAACGTTTTGGGCCGTCATCAACCTTTATTGCTCATTTAATGGCCTTCCTCAGCTTGGGTACAGAGAAATTCTCCTTGGTGTGTGTTATAAGATGGATATGCTCCTTTGGCACTTGATCAGGAATCACATCTTGTGGTCGAGTCGGAAAAGTAGATGCTCTAATGTCTTTTCCAATAAACCCAAAGATTTCAGATTCTCTTGTACTACTGGCATCCAGAAAATTTTGTATTCTTGTAACTCTGATGTGGCAGATGCTCTTGATAGAGAAACAAACACCCATGATATTCAAAGAAAGCACAACTACAGGAAATGGAAGTATTTCCTGTGTAAGATGTATTCGAGGAAAAGAAGTCAAATGTATGACTTCTTTGTGGCCATGATGTAACCTGGCCTCTGTGGCCACTGTTGTGTCTCGTGTCCTTTACTAAGGTGTATGACCTGGCGTTATACCCCTTTGTATTTTACCTTTTCTTAATTTTAATCTTTCTTGTTTTGTCAAAAAAAATAACCAGGGTAAGGAGTCAGAGGGGAAAGAATAACCTCCCCAACCTGATAACAATTACATCATACAAGCATTAATGTACGAGTCCATGAAACTGATCATTCTATCTTTGTCACTGGAATGTAACTGAAGAAGTTTTCTTAGTTATAAGGATACTTCTTAAAAATATACATGGGGTTCTTATCCATCAAATGCCCACTAAGGGGAGTATTACTGCAGAAGTGAAGAAGCCTCCTAATCCCAATTAAACAGGAGAAGAGGAAATTTTTTTCTTTCCTGTCATACACTCTACTTTTCCCGTTCTTCCAAATAGCCTAGAGAATGTGGGCCCTTAAAATCTGCCACAAGGCAATGTCCTTCATATTGGTTTCTCCAATAAGCAACTCTCTGAAACCAGGTGTCCTGAGACCAGAAGTCTTATAGTAAAGGTAAATGATTTTCCAAAATCCCAAGGTTGCCTTACATTTAAAGAATAGATGTTCGAAATCTTCAACTTTGCCACAAGCTTTACAAAGACCTGCATCAATATTATACTTCCTAGCTTTGCTACTAGTCCAAAATCCTTTGTGAAGGATCAGCCATAATAGGCAAGATTGCTTGTTTGTCATAGGAAAGGCCCAGATGGTCTGAAACCTATATCTCCATTGTAGGTGGGACCAGGTTAGTCCCCACTTGTTATTCAGAAATCCATAAATGCTATTGATGTTGTTGTGAGAATGCTACTGATGTTGTCAAAGAAAGGAAGCTGCAGCTCATGAGGATGAGAGAAGATAACCTTTGGGAAAAGTCTGTGTACCTCTTAGAGGTGGCCCAAGATGTTTTCGTTTTGCCAAAGTGGAACTGCAAAAACTCATTCAAACTTGTTCATTCTTCTCAAAGAAAAATGGCAGATAAATATTGATAATCCATGGAAACAAGCTACAAGGAAGTAGATACAATAAATCAAGGGAGTAATATCAGAAGTAGAATAGCACCATTTGTGCTAACATAACCAAAAAGAGCAGATACAATAAATCACAGGAGGAATATCGAAAGTACAGAAAGTCAAGACAGAAAGAACACATCGAATTGCATTCGAAGCGACAAAAATATTGGATCTCTGCACATAGAAGGATGCTTCAATGTTGGCCCCTAGACCAGTAATAATAAGATGGGTCGCACATGAGCAGATGGCGTTTTGCAGCCTTCACGTCGTCTTGGAAGTGCATCACTTATTCATTCTTAGTCCAGGACATTTGTACTTGGCAACTTGAGCCCTTTCATAGCCACCTCCTCTGTCTTTTCATGCTGCATTTGAGAGCATGCAAAGGACCAAGGATTCATCTATAATTAGGACTCGTGTGCTTTGATCAATATATTGGTGGTCGAGAGGCATATCAAAAAACAAATCTTCGTGCAATCCTCTAGTTTTCATTGACTATCAATCCTGACACAAATCGAGAGTGTGGGTTCATGGTCCTTCACACATATTTTATGTTCTACTTGAGCCTGAGGTTTTGAGTGTTTTTGTTGGGTCACATTTCTAGGACTAAATGATTAAGCGCATGAGCCTCTCAGTCCCGTGTGTGACTCATTATCACAATTTGGTCTATAAACAATGCTTATGCCACGTTTCGATATCCTTTTCGTTTCTTTCATCTCTCCATTGAGACTATATCCTCCATATTCTGAGCCCTTGAATCTTAGACTATCCAAGGCACTCCATTGCGTCTGCACATCTGAGCACATCAGAAGCAAGTCCACCACAGTCACTTTCACTTTATCTCTATTTATTTATGAATGAGTCTCGTCATGGCAGACCTACCTCAGTCACTCATCGTGAGGACTTGGGTGGTTCTCTCATCCATACCCCAAAATTGCAAGCCGAGTTAAGAAAAAATTCTCCCTCATGCGTTTCTTATTGCAGCAACAACCATTAGTCATAATTTGACCTGAGGGTGCTTTCTCTCCAAAATCTGGACCTCTGCACGTTCAAAGCCAGTCTTTTCAATAATCCTTGGCTAGAGACCTGTTTACTTGAGTAGAACTCAGCTTTGCATCCTAAGGTCCTTTACCCTGGGGAGTTCGCCAAGTCTAACCCTTCCTTTCTCAATGTTCTTGTCCCAAAATTATCAATTGTCTTTTCAATTCATCCAGCGATATAACGAGAGCCTCAATAGGTTGTACCATTTGTGTGATTGGATTGTGTGTAGTTGGATCAACTTTTTGGGTGGTGGGGTAGCTTGCTACACTTCTTGTGGTGTATGATTGCAAACATGATACATAGTCTTCTCCTCTCTCGTTTTGAGAGCTTCACATAGTCTTCTCCTCTCTTGTTTTGAGAGCTCTGTTCCTCACTCTTGTCACCTCTCGAGAGTTTCATTCCTTTTGAGTGAGTGTGCAAATATAAGTCCCTCTATGCATGGTCCTTTGTGCACGTTCCTCTCTACGTGTGCTCTTAAAACTACTCTACCCGATTTTTTTTTTATTGACTAAGGATCGCAGAAACTTTGCTTCCTCATTCTTTCTTGCTGTGAGGCTTTGAGATATCTATGATATATTATCTTTTCTTCCTTCATGAGTCGCTGCTCTCTCCTTATGAGTAGATTTTAAACACCCCGTGTGCCTAACCTTCCCTGCAGCTAGTTTAGGTTGTTCCTTTGATCTAATTGCCCTATACACACGTAGATTCCTGTAGATAACTTTGACATGCCTTTTCTCAGCATCCTATCATATGGAAATTTTTGGAAGCTCACCGAAACTAAGAATGATTCCCGTGAGATTCAAATCAACTAGGAGAGGAACGCCGTGCTTATGGAAAAATGACTACTACATGTGTATCCTCACTCGAGACTCTAGGATAAGTAGGCCAAGTGATCAGGAGAGCGAGGACACCAATCTTAGCATGTTTATCTTGCTGCCTGTCATCTAAAAAAGACTTTCTCTACATCCCCAGTATCGATTCCATGCACCATATCCCATTCCAAGTCCTAACCTGACATCATGTACAATAGATTTGCACCAGCAAGAGCCAAACTTGAAAACACAATACTATGACAATTTCGAACGAGGATAAAGCTATGACCAAGGGGCGAATAATCAGCAAGAGATATGAGGAGGAGAATAATGTGAGTTGTGTGCATAACTAACAAGAGAGTATAAGCAGTAGGCATTAGAAAGAAGGAACGTCTAGGTTCTTGCCACTCTCTATGCTCACGAGTAGACATTCTTGTAGATAAAGATTGTATGAATATACCTTTTTCCCAAGCTTTTCAAAATTTTCATTGTTTGCCTCCCTTCTTCCAAACTTGTTGAGAATCTAATGAAACTCCATTGTTTGTTGTTGGTAAACCCCTAAAAGATACTTATTCACACATGATTAGAGAATGAACAACATAGTTAATGAAAAATATGAACTTGATAAACTAAAAGCTATTTCTACTCTACTCATGACTTGAAGAATCACCACACATGGTAGACTAATCACCCAAAAGGGGGATCTGTATCACACCAAAAATGGCTCATCTCAACAAGTTATTGTAAACCTTGCAAGCTGCAAATGCTCACAAGAGCGTAATGAAATGAAGAACTCAACAAACCATCATGAAAAGCTTGCCTACATTTCACTTTCACGCCATAAACCATCACGTAAGTGACAAGAGAATGCTCCTCGGCAATGGTGCCAAAAGTTGTTGATGTTGCAACATCACAACTCATACTTCGGGAAGCATCTCATGAGACCCAAATGTTTGCGTAGGAACACTCAGCAGATGTAATGGCGCTTCGTCAATGCACAATTAACAACATAATTAACAAGAAGACACGACATAACCATTGCTTGTGATGCACAGAATCGCAATCACAAGCATAATCACAATGTTGTCGCACATCAACATGTCACAAGCATTAGACAAGAAGAGAACAAGTACGTATGCACATCATGACAACAAGAGAGCAAGAGTCTAACTACAAACTAGAATTATCTCATTACTTCTAGAAAAGCTCTCCCAAAAGAGGAGGCGGAGACCTCTTTATATAAAAAATGGCAAAAACGCATGCTATGTGGGATTTCTAGACTGAAAGGACAATGAATCCCACTTATTCTTTAGTGTGGCACTCACACACACCTATACAATAGTGCTTTATTAACTGAATGAAAGGTACAAAAAGGTACAAATGATGATGAAAATAGAGTGGATCCAAGAAGTATATGTTGTAACTTCAACAATAACCATAACCATAAACATAATCATAACCATAAGCATACCCAAAACCATAACCATAATTATAAATGGAACCATAACCATAATGATGCCCATAACCATAACCAGCACCATAACCTTTACAATAACCATACACATATGCATACAAATAACCATAACCATAAAGAAAACCACAACCATACCCATAACCACAACCATAACCATAACCATAACCATCACCTTCACCATAACCATTGGTACTACCAAAACCATAACAATAACCATCACTATAACCATACCAATAATTACAAGCATTACCATAACCATATATATAACCATAACCATCTCCATATTCATAAGCATACCCATAACCATAAGCATACTCATAACCAAAAACCACAATTGTCACCATTAAAATACGTACAACAATAATGATCCATGCAATTATAAATGAATCAATGCTACATTATAATCACCATAATGATATCAATAAACATAGCCATACCCATGCACATAACCTTAATCGTAACCATAACCATAACCATAACCATAACCATAACCATAACCATAACCATAACCATAACCATAACCATAACCATAACCGTAACCATAACCATAACCATAACCATAACCATAACCATAACCATAACCATAACCGTAACCATAACCATAATTATTCCCTAAACAATAACCATAATCATAACCATCACCATCACCATAACCATCACCATAACCATAATCATAACCATAACCATAACCATAACCATATCCATAACCATAACCATAACCATAACCATAACCATAACCATAACCATAACAATAACCATAACCATAACCATATCCATAACCATAACCATAACCATAACCGTAACCATAACCATAACCATAACCATACCCATAATCATACCCATAACCATAACTATAACCATAACCATAACCATAACCATAACAATCACCATCCCCTTAACCACAACCATCATTCTAACCATAACCATAACCATAATCATAACCATAAACATAACCATAACCATAACGATAGCCATAACCATAACCATAACCATAACCCTAATATAACCATAACAACAAGCATAACCATACCTATAACCATAAACAAAACCATAACCATAACCATAGCCATAACCATAACCATAACCTTAACCATAAGAATATCCATACCCATAACCATAACCATAGCCATAACCATAACGATAAAGCAATCATAACCATAACCATAACCATAACCATATAACCATAACCATAATCGTAAACATTACCATAACCATAACCATAACCATACTCATAACCATAACCATAACCATAACCATAACCATACCCATAACCATAACCATAACCATAACCATAACCATAACCATAACCATAACCATAACCATAACCATAACCATAACCATAACCATAACCATAACCATAACCATAACCATAACCATAACCATAACCATAACCATAACCATAACCATAACCATAACCATAACCATAACCATAACCATAACAATAACCATAAACATCACCATCACCATAACTATAATGATAACAAAAACTAGAACCCTAACAATAACCATAAATATAATAATAACTATAATCATAACCATAACCATAACCATACATATATATATACACACACACACATATATGCACACACACACACACACACATATATATATATATATATATATATATATATATATATATATATATATATATATATATATATATATATATATATATATATATATATATATATATATACACACATGAATACTCTCTTACTATCATCATCACCTAAAATATAAGTTTTAGTTAACCATAAACATAACAATGGTTATATCAACCATAGCCATGACAATCGCCATAATCCTAACCATATCCCCAATCATAAACATACGCATAACCATAATCATAAACATAACCAAAACAATATCCATAACCATGAACATACGTGTAACCATAACAATACCGATAACTATATTATATCAGTCTTTACCACTATAGAAATATCATGAACCATACTTGTAGCCATATCCATAAGCTTCATCATAATTATACTAAAAAACATAACTATTATCATACCATAACCATAACCATAACGATAACAATAACCATAACCATAACCATAACCATAACCATAACCATAACTGTAACCATAACCATAATCATAACCATAAACATAAACATAACCATAACCATAACCATAACCCTAAACATAACCCTAACCATAACCATAACCATAACCATAACAAAAAACATAACCATCACCATAATCATATCCATAACCATAACCTTGGTTTCATGCTTGCCCGACCTCTTTCACCTTCCCTATCAACACGAAGAAGTTAACTTTGTTTGGAACTTGCCATTTGCCAATAGTGCTTCTCCGAGCAAACGTTGGATGGCTATAGTTGAGAAAACTCGTCAAATTTTGCTTAAAAATCACAACATGCTTTACAATGCGAGGTGGAGGTAGAGAGAGAAGCACTATCAAAGGCTTTGGCATCTACAGGAGGAAGTGAATAAAGGGAATTACCAATACCAAAGAGGACTATGGAAAATCAGAGGCATGCTAAGATACCGAGAACAAATTCAAAGGAAAAACCTACAAGTATACTTTAAAGACTGGTGGGTAGAGAAGGTCGGCAAACCAACTAAAGATATGTTTGGCATCCTCAAGAGGAAGCAAACAAGAAACTCTATCCCCTTTGTGATAGGAAGTAATGGAGTGCAATGTAGAATAGAAGAAGAAAATAGTGCTATTATTATTGAAAACTTTACTCAACTCCTTGGGGCCTCGACACCCCTTTCTACCCACAAGCAAGATAGCATGGCGACCTTCTCGAGAGCCTCTTCCTTGCAAATACCACATAATATGAAAGTCTCTCCTTGATGCACCCATTTCAAATAATGAGATTCTTGAAGCTATCAATATGCTTCCCAATGGGAAAAGCCTAGGTCCAAATGGCCTCACAAATGAGTTTTTCAAATCCTTCAAATAGGTGGTAGCCACTCCACTGTGCTTTGCTTGGCAAGAAGCGTTGGCTGTTGGTGCACTCCCCCAATGCCTAAACAATGGTGTCATCAAGCTTATCCATAAAAGAGATAAGACCAATACGATTGGAAATTGGCACCTAATCACAATGCTTCAAATTGCGTGCAACATTCTAGCGAAAGTAATTTCCAATAGAATCTCTTACCACTTGAAGAATTGGCTTAGTGAGGATAAAAAAGGATTCATCAAGGGTAGATCAATATTGGAAGTGATCATTGATATTTGGGAGGGTCACAATCTTGCTGAAGAGTCTAAGCATGTCATATTCCTTAAAATAGACTTTGGAAAAACCTACGATAGCCTAGAATTGTACTTTTATTTCAAATCTCTTAAACACCTTGGCTGCAGTAAAAAAATCACTAAGATGATTGCTACATTTATGGGGAACACATTGATGCGATTTAATATCGATGGTCAGTTATCATAGACCATCAGATTAAAATGCTCTATTGGGCAAGGCTGCCCACTAGCCCCTTTCCTTTTTGCTATTTCCATGGAGAGGCTCATTGGTCTTGTGCATCATCACATGGAAATAGGCCATATTAAAGGTCTCTCTCTGCCTCTCAACTAGGGCCTGATTATCATGAGACTATTTATAGATGACATGAACTCACTTGTGCAGAATGATGTGACAAACATTGAAAACTTTTGGGGGTGCCTTAAACTTTTCTGTGCGGCATCTAGTTCCAAAATAAACTACTTGAAAACCATAAACATAACCATAGCCATAACCATCACCATAACCATAACCATAACCATAACCATAATCGTATCCATGACCATAATCATAACCATAACCATAACCATCAACTTAATCATAATCATAACCATAACCATAAACATAAATGCATCGTAACAATAAACACTACTATAACCATGATATAACTATAAACATAATGATAAACATACCCATTACATTAACCATAACCATAACCACAACCATAACTCTAACCAAAATAGCATAACCATAACCATAATCATACCCCTACCCCTAACCAAAAACATAACCATAAGCATAGCTCTAAACATCACCATAACCACAAACATTGCTATAACCATAACCATAATCATAAACATAACCATAACCATAACCATAACCATAACCATAACCATAACCATAACCATAACCATAACCATAACCATAACCATAACCATAACCATAACCATAACCATAACCATAACCATATCCATAACCATAACCATAACCATAACCATAACCATAGCCATAACCATAACCATAACCATAACCAAACCATAATCATAACCATAACCATAACCATGACCATAACATTAACCATTACCATACCCATATCGATATACATAAACATAACCACAACAATAACCATACTCATATTGATATACATAACCATAACTAAAACAATAAGCATAACCCTAACCATAACCACAACCATAACCATAACCATAATCATAACCATAATTGGTTAACCAACACACCATAATCATAACCATAACCATAACCATAATCATAACCATAATCATAATCATAACCATAACCATAACCATAACCATAACCATAACCCTAACCATAACCATAACCATAACCATAACCATAACCATAACCATAGCCATAACCATAACCATAACCATAACCATAACCAAAACCATAACCATAACCATTACCATAACCATAACCATAACCATAACCATAACAATAACCATAACCATAACCATAACCATAACAATAACCATAACCATAACCATAATGATAACCATAAACACAAGGATAAGAAAAACTATACCCATAAACATAACCATAATGAGAGCTATAACCTTAACCATAATTATAAGCATAACCATGATGATAATCATATCCATAGAAAAAAGCTAGCAACATAACAATAACATTATTGATAGGAATAACCATTCCTATAATTCTAACCATCATCACAACCATAACTATAACTAGCACTATTATCAAAACCATGACAATAAGCCTCATAAATACCATAGCCATATACATAAGCATAAGTGCAAGAATAATGACAAGCATATGCATAGGCATAATCATAAGCATATGCATAATCAACAAAACAAGGACACCCATAACCATATGCATATTGATAAAAATAAACATAAACACAAATCTAAAAATAAGAAATAAACATAACGATCATGATCATATCCATCATAGTGACCATAATAATTATAATACCCATTGCCATGAGTATTCCCATAGTGGCATCAATAATTGTGCCAATGCCCCTAAAGAAAACCACAAAGATAACCATAGCCATAACCAAAGAAACAACTATAATCGTAACCATATCCATAACCATAACCATTAGCACAACCTTAACTATAATCATCACCATTAGCATGACCATAACCACAACGCTAACTAGAACCATAACCATAACCAAAAGCATAGCTATAAATATAAGCATAATCATAAACATAACCATACCATAACCATAACCATAACCATAACCATAACCATAACCATAACCATAACCATAACCATAACCATAACCATAACCATAACCATAACCATAACCATAACCATAACCATAACCATAACCATAACCATAACCATAACCATAACCACAACCATAACCATAACCATACCCAAAACCATAACAATAAGCATAAGCATTAACGTAACCATAACCATAAAAATAACCATAATCATAACCATAACGATAACCATAACCATAACCATAACCATAACCATAACCATAACCATAACCATATACATAAACATAACTATAAATATAATCATAGAGATAATTGTAACTATAACCATAAGAATAACCCTAACCAAAACCATAATTAGAACCATAACAATAATCATAAGGATAACCATAATCATAAACATAACAAAAATTGTAACCATAAGTATTTCCATAACCATAACCAAAAGTAGAACTGTAAACATAAAAATAGCCATAACCATCAGTGTAAACATAACCATAACCATAGCCATAACTATAACCATAACCATAACAATATCCATAACCATATCCATACCCATGACCATAACCATAACCATAACCACAACTGTAACTAGAAACATAACCATAGGCATGACCATAACCATAAATATAAATATAAAAAAAATCATACCCTTTAACAGTAATCATAAAAATTACCTTAACCATAAAAATAAGATAAAATATGAATGTGACCATAATAATAATAAAGATTATAACCAAAACCATATTCACTAGCATAATAAGATACCCATAAGATAAGCTTGACTAAAGCATAATGTTAATGATAATCACAAGCATATCATAAATGATAATGATAACCATAATCTTAATAACAAATATAACCATAACCAAAAACATAACTATAATCATCACCATAACCACAACCATAACCATAACCATAGCCATAACCATAACCATACCATAACCATATCCATAACCATAACCATAACCATAAACATAACCATAACCATAACTATAACCATAACCATAAGCATAAAAATAACAATAACCATAATCTTACCCATAAGCGTAAGCATAACCATAGGCACACCCATAACTATAACCATAACCATAGCCATGGCCATAACCGTACACATAACAATAACAATAAACATCATCATAACCGTAAATATAACCATAACCAAAGACATAACCATAACCACACATACATACATAAAAAAAAACGCACACACACATACATACACATACATTCTCTCTAACTATCACCATTACCTAAAATACAAAATTCAGTTAACCATAAGCATAACAATGGTTATAAAAACCATAGCCATCACAATAACCATACTCTTAACCATATCCATAATCATAAACATACCCATAATCATAAACATACCCATAATCATAATCATAAACATAACCAAAATAATAACCATAGCCATTAACATACCCGTAACCATAAAAAAACAAATAACTATACTATATTAGTAATAACCACCATACCATATCATGCACCATGGTTGTAGCCATACCCATACATGTAATCATGATCAGATTCATAAGCATAACTATAATCATACCATTACCATAACTATACCAATAACACAAACTAATCATAACCATAACCATAACCATATCCATAACCATAACCACCACCATAACCATAACCATAACTATAACCATAAAAATAATCATAACCATAACCATAACCATAACCATATTTATAATCATAACACTAAACATGACAATAACAATTACAGTAATCATAACCATAGCTATAGACATAACCATGACCATGACCATAACCATAATCATATCCAAAAATGTAAACATAAACATAATCATAACCATAGCCATAACCATAACCATACCGAATGCCATAACTATAACAATAACAATAACCATATCCATAACCATAACAATAGCCATAACCATAACCATAACCATAACCATAACCATGACCATGACCATGACCATGACCATGACCATGACCATGACCATGACCATGACCATGACCATGACCATGACCATGACCATGACCATGACCATGACCATGACCATGACCATGACCATGACCATGACCATGACCATGACCATGACCATGACCATGACCATGACCATGACCATGACCATGACCATGACCATGACCATGACCATGACCATGACCATGACCATGACCATGACCATGACCATGACCATGACCATGACCATAACCATAACCATAACCATAACCATAACCATAACCATAACCATGACCATGACCATAAGTATAACCATAACCATGTTTATAATCGTAAAACTCAACATGAAAATAACAATAACTCTAACCATAACCATAACTATAGCCATAACCATATCCATGACTATGACCATAACCATAATCATATCCAAAAACATAAACATAAAGATAATCATAACAATACCCATAACCATAACCATACCCAACACCATAACTATAACAATAACAATAATCATATCCATAACCATAATCATAACCATAACCATAACTAAAACCATAACCATAACCATAACCATAACCATAACCATAACCATAACCATAACCATAACCATAACCATAACCATAACCATAACCATAACCATAACCATAACCATAACCATAACCATAACCATAACCATAACCATAACCATAACCATAAATATAACCATAACCATAACCATAACCATAACCATCACCATAACCATAACCATAACCATAACCATAAACATAACCATAACCATAACCATAACCATAACCATAACCATAACCATATCCATAACCATAACCATAACCATAACCATAACCATAAATATAACCATAACCATAACCATAACCATAACCATAACCATGACCATAACCATAACCATAACCATAACCATAATCATAACAATAAGCATAACCGTAACCATAACCCTAATCATAACCAAGATCATGACCATATCCATAAACATAAATATAAACATAACCATAACCATAATCATAACCGTAATGAAAACCCTAACCATAACCATAACCATCACCATAAACCATAACCATAACCATAATATCTACCATAACCATAATCATAGCCTTAACAGAAAACATAACCATAGTCATAACCATAACCATACGTGTGACCATAAACACAATCATAACGATAAATATAACCATAACCATAACCATAACTCTAAACATAACCATAATGTTACCATAACTATACCCATAACCATAACAATGGCCATACACATAACCATAAACATAAGAATAACAATGCCCCTAACCAAAACTATAACCATAATCTCAACTACAACCATACTCATAACCATAGCCATAGTGTTAACCATAAGTATACGTTTTACCATGATGCTTACCGTACCCATAAAAAAGTAATCACCATAATGATATAATTAATTATTTGAATTATCATTGTTGGAAATGAGGTTGGCCCATAGCTCATATCACAGGTCCATGGTTCCATAGGTCCAACATCTACAACATAGAATCTAGCAAACTTCCAATTGACAAAACATGAACATACCACATTTAATCATACAAATGATGAGACAAAGATAGAGAGACACTAGACAACATGTGTAAAGTGTTGCATAAGCCAAGGCTTACTCACACTATCATAGATACCAATGTTCAATGTACAACATGGGAGCAAAACTCTCAACCACTCTATGTGATGAGAAATAGATGGATCAAACTAGGTATCCAATAGTGTACACATCAAGCAATCAGTGCTTGACAACAAATATAGCATGAACTGACTTTGAACCTGCTATCTCATGTCTTCAAAAACCTGAAAACATACACTAGGATCCATATATTTGCATTTACCTTCCAAAAGGATTTCTCAACATACTTCATTGTGTCATGTAAATACACTAATCAAGAACTGAATCTTGGAACCTGTGACTGAAAACTCACAACTTAGTGTATTATGAACACTGCTGGTTCATCTCTGACTATACTCAAGTCAACTCAACTCAACTCAACTGAAATCAATTGAAGTCAATTGAAATCAATTGAAATCAACTGAGATCAACTCATGAGTCTCATTAAAAAAATCTATGATGTCATCATGTCTTCATCCTTCTTTATCTGTAAATCCTTCATACCTCTTTCCTTCAGAACCTGGTATAATAATATATGTGCGCACTTCTCAAACATACCTCTCTGAAATATCAAGCTTCTCTTCAATAGAACTCTAGAACCTTCTCCTGAACAGGAATACCCTAATAGGAACTTTCTCCAGACATTCTCCTTCTTCCTTCTTCTTTCAAAGCTGGAACATAAAGAGAACCTAACAAAGGAAATATAGGAATACCTGAAATAGGAATACCTCTAAGTATGACTCTGCACTCTTTCACATATGACTAAGAATAAGTCTTCATGTTTCATCATCCCTCTGGATGATTTAACACTAGTATCCAAAATTCTTCAAATATATCAGACTTTATGAAATCTCGAACGTCTTCCTTCATAAATCTGATCTTTAGTGATCAATACCTCTATCTGAAACAAAATCTCTGAACCCTTTTTATTAGCACTGTAGTTGCTAATAGCTTTCACTGTAAATCTTCAGCTTCCCATATTGTAGAATAAGGTTAGATGATCTTAACATAACAAAACCCTGCTGAAAGCTTTATAGGATTCATAACCTTCTGCAACGTAACAAGTATCTTCTTCTATCTCGATGCAACCCAAATCTGATAGAACCTGAATCTTTGACTTACTTTCTCCAATGCTAAGAACTTTACAAACAAAGGATAGACAACTGACTCATAAATATTCAAGATCTTTCATGATCATTCAAGATCATCCAAGATCATACTAGATCATATAAGATTATCCAAGATCAATGATCTCTCTTGTGTAGAATTTGCTCTCATCAAACCTTCATGACCGAATGTTTGATTTGCTACCTGAATGTTTCTAAGTGTCCAGGCTTCTTACAAAGTTGTAAAACTTTTATTCAAACAAATCCTTCTTGGAATCGGAAATTCCTACTCAAAATATAAGTGGACAAACTTCTCACCTTGAGAACTCCAAAAGCTGCAAGTTGATACTTCATCTTTTCATATTCTACCCGGGTGAAATGTGATAGTACCTGCTTGATTTTCTTTTGGCTAACTCCACTTCTCAATCAAGTAATAGGATCTGATGGAACAGCTTCTTGAATACAAGCATGTATCCAAAAATCAAGACAATTACTAAAAGTAGATTCTTCATTGACTTGTACATCAACAAATCTGAATTTTTTGAAGTTTTCTGAGAATACTGAATATGAGGTAACCTTTTCCAAACATAAAACCTCAACCTATGTCTTCAACATCTACTACAAAAAACTCTTTTACCCTAAGAGTTAGATAAAGAAGAAATATACTTCTCTACAACTTGTCATATACCAAGTAGCTTTGTATTTACATTCCAAGAATTCTTTGAGGGAACATATAAGCTGCCTGCTCAAAAGCTTCAACTAAAATATAACTCATACATATATGAGTCAAAACATATATCTGTTGCTTTCTCTTTCTCTCAATGCAATTCTTTGTTAAATCTACTAAAGCATGACGAAGTGAAATGCAAAACAAGAAAGTACTTCTTCTTTAGACTATCTTCACATAAGATGTTCTCGTAGACTTGTCTTTGGATGTAGAGGATAAAATAGGAAAAGTATATGGAAAGTATATAAGAAAAGGAAGCCTTGCTTTTCTTTTGGAAATGATGGACTTTCTTCTTCTGCATCTTTCTTCCACCTGATGATGTCAACATCTTCAAACTTCTCTTCCATACCTTTTGTTCTCTTCATCTTGAAGTAGCAAGCACTCTTGACTTCTTTGAATGAACTTTTTCTCTTTCTCTAGTACTAAGAGTAAGAGATAATACAAACATGGTATACAAATGGAAGTGAATATAGAAACATGTTTTATCATCTCCTCATATCTCTGAATCAAAATTCTGTTTCAAATGATTGAAATGACTAAATTCAGCAATCTTTTGTCTGAATGATGAATTACATTTCTAGAGTTACCTCTGTAGATATCTAGATTACATTCTGTACCTGGATATCCAACCAACTTACAATAGAAAATTGGCTGAAAAACTCATCCCATCTCCAAATTTGTCTTCTTAGATGAGCTTTCTTGCCATGAAAGAGATGTGTCAAAACTCTTTAGAAAAACCTCTAGATACCTGTTTTAATGTAGCCTTGAACTTTCAAAAGATGAAAGTGTATAAAAGCACTCCTTGAATCCTTCAAATATCTTCATAACTGCTCTTCTAAGACATGACCTGCAAATGATAATCTGATAGTAAAAACTGATACTTGTGATTTGATGTTGATCTGATTCCTTCATCTTCTCTAAACCATTGTTCTTCCTTGAATTTGAAGTAGTCTTCTCTTCATCAAGTCTTGGTCTTCAAACGATACTTTTGTAAAGTATTTGCATACTCTTCAAAAAATATTCGGCTGCTAACAGATCATCAACTTCATACTCCAGACTCATGAATACACATGTGACTGATCTGTCTAATTCTCAAATCTCTACTCATCTAGATTAAGTGTGTATGTCAAATGTCAAATGTTAGAAGATGCTCTTAAATCATATGTTGTAAACCTCGAAGATTGGAAACATGTGAATCTGAATGAGCCTGAATGATCTGATGCCAAAGTCCTAAAGCTTTCATAACAAAACCTTAGAGCTCTGATACCAAATGTTGGAAATGAGGTAGGCTCGTAGCTCATATCACAGGTCCGTGGTTCCATAGGTCCAGCATCTACAACATAGAATCTAGCAAACTTCCAATTGACAAAACATGAACATACCACATTTATTCATACAAATGATGAGACGAAGATAGAGAGACACTAGACAACATGTGTAAAGTGTTACGTAAGCCAAGGCTTACTCACACTATCATATATACCAATGCTCAATGTACAACGTGGGAGCAAAACTCTCAACCAGTCTATGTGATGAGAAATAGATGGATGAGTGAATGTACAAATGTAACAAACATATTCAGATGTATGGACAGAAATCTGAATATACATGAGATGTGTGACCTTATAGGTTATAGAAAAGTGAATATGAGTGACTGAAAGAGGAAGGATCAGTGTGAAATTGATAATCAACAAACCCTCATCTAACCTTAGGCTATGGAAGACCCTAAGTCAGATACGTGTGTGAAAAGATCACATACTTAAAAAGTAGAAAAGAATGCTAACAAGTTTGCTGCCGGAAATCCTCAAACTCATGTGAACACACCTTCTCAAATACCTCATTTAAATATGCATAAAGCATAACCGTACTAATTCTCTTGTACCTATCCCGAATAGGACTCCTTCTGATATGGATGTTACTGCCTCCATAAACACCAAGTAGTACCTGTGTGCATAAAGAGAATATGTACCTGAATCCTTAACATAAGATGCAAATCTTATTTTAACCACCATCCCATGTGTTTGAAGTAACCCGAAATCTTCATGTAGAAGACAGTCTTCAAATACACCATGTAGATGGCCGATCCTCACCATCAAGCTGCTAATGACCAAGTCCTCTCTCCATGAACACGAGATAACCTCCCCTCCATGAGCAAGAGTGTGAACACACTCTTCTCTCCAAGAAGAACTCCATAGCCGCTCCTCAACATGCTTCAAATTAGCACCATGGCTGCCCCATGTGTTAGAAGAAACACCACCTCTATTGAGGTCCAAGCACCAAGTCTTCTGTTGAACACTAGGTGAAGGATGCAATAACATGAGCCCAAGCTCTTGTTATATAGTTTTTGTTGATCCCTCCAAAAGCTCTTCAAATAACTACGTTCGCATAAAGAAAAAGCAAATAGTGATCGTATTCAAAAAATTCACGCAACTGTTATCGCGTTGTTCGCATTCGTCTTGCTTTATTGAGAAAATCTTGAAGACTAAAAAATAGTTGCGAACACACTGCCGCTCAGGGGATTTGAACCTGGGGCGTTGGGACAAGTGATATTAGATTGTACACATGCTGTAGCAAGTGTTTGACCAATAAGATATGAACAAGTGTTGACAATTGGCATTGTTTCCAAAAATCATATCTGCATCTTGTACAATCACCATAACCATAACCACACATAATATAAGCATCACCTAAACTATAAGTTTTAGTTAACCATAAGCATGAAAATCATTATAATAACCATTGCCATCACTAAAACCATAACTCTAACCATATCTGTCATCCTAAACATAACAATAAACATAATCATAGAACTAACTTAAACAATAACCATAATCATTAACATACCCATGAACTTAAACATACCATTAAGCATACTATATCAGTAATAACCACCATAAACATTTTGTGAACCATAGCTCTATCCATACCATAAACTTAATTATAATCATAGTCATTAGCATAACCAAAATGATACCATAATCGTAACCATAACAATAACCATAAACATATTTGTTACCATAACCATAACAATAACCATAACCATATTCATAATCTAAACACTAAACATACAAATTACAATAACACTAACCATAACCATAACTATAACCATAACCGTAAGCATAACCATGACCATGACCATAACCAAAATCAAATCCAAAAAGATAAACATAAACATGATCATAACCATAACAATAACGATAACCATAGCCATAACCATAACCATAACCATAATTACCATAACCATAACAACAACCATAACCATAACCATAACCATAACCATAACCATAACCATAACCATAACCATAACCATAACCATAACCATAACCATAACCATAAGAAAAAACATAATCAGCACCATAATCACATCCATAACCATAACCGTAACCATAACCATAACCATAACCATAACCATAACCATAACCATAACCATAACCATAACCATAATCATAATGATAACCATAACCATAAACATAACAATAAGCATACCCAGAACCATAACCATAATTATAAATAGAACCATAACCATAACCATATCCATAACCATAACCATACCCATAACCATAACCAAAACCATAACCATTACCATATCCATACACATATGCATACAAACAACCATAACCATAAAGAAAAACACACCCATAACCATCACCTTCAACATAACCATTACTACTACCAAAACCATAACCATAACCATAACCATAATCATACCAATAATTACAAGCATTATGATAACCATATACATAACCATAACCATATCCATAATCATAAGCAGACCCATAACCATACGCATAATCATAACCAAAAACCACAAGTGTCACCATTAAAATAGGTACAACAATAATGAACGATGCAGTTATAAGTAAATCAATGATACATGCGTAATAATCACCATAATGATATCAAGAAAGAAAGCTATATCCATGCACATAACCATAACCATAACCATAACCATAACCATAAGCATAACCATAACCATTCCCTAAACCATAACCATAACCAAAACCACGAGCGTAACCATAACCATAACCCTAACCATAACCATAACCATAACCATAACCATAACCATAACCATAACCATAACCATAACCATAACCATAACCATAACCATAACCATAACCATAACCATCACCGTAACCATAAACATAACCATAAAGATACCATAAACATAACCATAACCATAGCCATAACCATTACCATAACCAATATCGTGACCATAACCATACCCATAATCATAATGATATCCCTAAATCGTATTCCAACCCTTAAGAGAACCATAATCATAACCCTAATATAACAATAACCACAAGCATAACCATACATATAACCACAAAAATAACCATAACTTTAACCATAAGAATAACCATACCCATAACCATAACCATATCCATAACCATAACGATAACAACAACCATAACCAAAACCATAACCATAACCATAACCATAACCATAACCATCACCATAACCATAACCATAACCGTACACATAACCATAACCATAACCATAAACATAACCATAAACATAACCATAACAATAACCATAAACATCACCATCACAATAACTATAACCATAACAGAAACTAGAACCATAACCATAACCCTAAACATAATAATAACTATAATCATAACCATAGCCATAACCACACACACACATATATATATATATATATATCTATATATATATATATATATATATATACATACACACACACACACACACACATATATATATATATATATATATATATATATATATATATATATATATATATATATATATATATATATATATATATATATATATATATGTGTG
The DNA here is from genome assembly GCA_020310875.1 of Ceratopteris richardii. Lineage (NCBI taxonomy): Eukaryota > Viridiplantae > Streptophyta > Polypodiopsida > Polypodiales > Pteridaceae > Ceratopteris > Ceratopteris richardii. The sequence continues at coordinate 9,544,718 of CM035435.1, read as the reverse complement.
TGTGTGTGTGTGTGTGTGTGTGCGTGTGTGTGTGTATGTATACACACACATACATACTCTATAACTATCATCATCACCTAAAATATAAGTTTTAGTTAACCATAAACATAACAATGGTTATATCAACCATAGCCATCACAATAGCCATAATCCTAACCATATCCACAATCATAAACATATGCATAACCATAATCATAAACATAACGAAAACTATAACCATAACCATGAATATACGTGTAACCATAATAATATTGATAACTATACTATATCAATCTTAACAACTATAGAAATATCATGAACCATATTTGTAGCCATGCCCATAAGCTTCATCATAATGAGACTCGTAAGCATAACTTTAATCATACCATAATGATAACCATAAGGATAACCATAACCATAACCATAATCATAACAATAAACATAACTATAACCATAACCGTAACCATATCCATAACCATAACCATAACAATAATCATAACCATAACCATAACCATAAACATAACCATACCCCTAACCATAACCATAACCATAACCATAACCATAACCATAACCATAACCATAACCATAGCCATACCCATAACCATAACCATAACCATAGCCATAACCATAACCATTACCATAATCGTAACCATAACTTTTGATGTTGTAGCATCACAACTCATATTTTTCAATCTGAGAAGCATGTCATTGGACCCAAATGTCGCGTACAACCATTCAACAAACATGATGGTGCTTCGTTAATAGGAAATTAGTGACTAAACTACGAGTGAAATAAGAAGAAGTTAATCACATGCATAATCACATTACTAATCAATGCACTAGTGCATCACAAGCATAAGGCAAGAAAGAAAAAAATACACACGCACATCATAACGATAGCAAGACCTCTTTTGGCATTGTAGAAACTAGCATAATCGCATTACCTCTAAGAATGCTCTCCGAAAATGAGAGGTAGTGACCTCATTATATACAAAATGAGCAAAATCCATGCTATGTGGGATTTCTAAACAGAAAGGGGAATGAATTCCACTTATTGTCTAGTCTGGCACTCACACACACCTATACAAGAGTGCTTATTGAACTAAATGAGAGGTAGAAGAAGGTACAAGTAATAAAAAAGAGTGGATCCAAGAAATATATGTTGTGTCGTCAACATTCCCCCCCTCCTAGAGCTTCTTTCCAAGTGTGGATCTTTTTCAGAACTGTGATTTGAAGTCCTTTTGAGTCCTTGGTCCTTTATTTGGAGTGCTTCGTTCTTTCTCTTTACTTCAAATTTGCTTTTGTTCTTGTGTTGGAGTTAGCCGCCGGTCCTTGGTTCTTTTGCCTCTTTTATGAATATGTGAATGCTAGGATGCTAGATGCTTCTTTCTTTTCTTTTCTTTTCTTTTCTTTTCTTCTCTCTCCTCTTTTTTTGTTTTGGTTATAGGGGTACATAATGAAAATGTCATGATGTAATGTAATGACATATACAATAATAGATGAATGTAATTCATCTCTTCTTATTCCATGTGTATGAGTGGGGACTAAGAATGCATGGGTGAAAAAACAAAAAAGTGCCTATGCATGGTCTTGTGATGAGACCCTATCTTATGCATACTCTAAAAATGCATACAAAAAACAATGGTGCAAAAATGGATGGATCTTGAGAAAAATGCTCAAGGGTGAGGCCATGATGAGACTTTCTCCAAATGTCCAACTTCAAGAACCTTCTCTTTTCCATCAACCATTTGAAATAGATGATACCTTTGTCCACCAACCTGAGAAAAGAAAAATAAATAGAAAATTTTTGCAATGTATGAACATGTACTCTCTTTGTGTGTGGGTTAAACTTAATGTGCCTAATGCTTTGCCTTTTGATGAGGCCCTATCCACATGCATACTTGATGTACATCTTGAATATATGTTGTGCAATGGGCAATGTTGGGTTTGATGCCCATGGATGCTGCATGAAGAGGTTTTAAGCCACCAATATGTCTTTGCTTTGTTGGTCTTCCCCTTGAAGTTTCTCTTAGGATCTTTGTTGAGTTTAGCTTGATTGCTTTGGATGCTCTGGTTGGAAGTGGTCTTTCTTGAAGATAAGGCATGGTGGGTTTAGACCATAGATTACAAAGTCTAGTGTGAGAGGGTTGATTTTGTACAAGGGATTTCTCCCAAGCACTTGGAGTCCTCGATTTCTCCATTTGCCATGGTTTCTTGTTACTTACTCAAAGAAGGATTAGCTAAAAACGCATGAGTGGAAAGACTATTTTGTGGATTAAAAGCACAATCTTTGAGTAGATGATTATGTTCACAATCCTTACAATGATGATAATCATTAGGATTTCCATTAGACACACACATAGGGTTGGACATAATAGATGGGCAAGACACTTCACATTCTTCATGATTTTGTTTAACAAACCTTTGAGTGCCAATAATCAAGTCTTCATCTCTACCTTCCATGATAAATAATGTTTCCAAAAACTGCATATCATCCACCATAAGAGGCAACACAACTTGACCCATGCAATCATAATTTTCACCATTCATGAGGATAAAAGAATGAGTTTTTGGTTGAATGTTCTCAAAAATAATAGTCACTAGATCAATATGAATCAAATGATATTCACAATTATGGTTGATATAAACACTCATCTTTCTATGGTCATATCCTATTTTCATATCCACAAAAGTATTGTTATATTCTTTTGTTGCAAATATGGAACCTACCCCCTTGGCTATTTCACCCATTTCCTCGATTCCTTGCAATTTGTCTCTAGATATTTCATCCTTATGTGAGATTATTTTCTGCATTTCATGTTTGTCTCCTTTCTCTTCATCAATCTTATACCACTTTCTTCTCTCTTTTCCGTTTTTCTTTCCCATGTTCAAACAAACTTTTAGTTTTTTGGAGTGTTTTTTAATATTTGTTTTGGGTTTTTGTTTGTTTTCTAAATGTTTTTTGATATGTGTAAATAAGTTCCTAATGGGTTCTTCTAACAAGAATCAAAATGAGGTTTAACATAGTATACATATAGTGCGAACTTCAAAGGACACATAACAGGAAATAAGCCATGCCCTATGCGTGTAGACTCCATGTCATAATCTCTAAAAACTCAAAATTAATCAAGCTTTGAGCAAAAATTCCCATCATTCTTGTGGGATAGCCCTAGAACATTAAGTGTTGAAAACATCCTATTATTTCACTCAAAAGCATTATTACATCTCAAAATTTATAAAGGAGGTTCATTCGGCCAAACCCAAAAATCAATATTGAGAAAAGACTATCCTCTTTTCTTCAATGTGTAAAACCCCTTAGTTTCTAAACCAACTTTACTTTAATCCCAAGTTTTCTTGTGCTTCATCTCACAATAGTTTCGACGTGTCATGACTTCCTTCACTCTCTTGTAAACCCTAAAAAAGCTCTTTTTGATTTACCTCAAAATGCTCCTTAATGCATGTGATTGAATCAACGTAGTTAGCATACACTAATACCAATCAAGCAATTAGCCAGAAAAATGACACATCACTCATTAAATTAGCCACACTTATGCTTAGCACGAATTACTTCCAAAGTTGTCATGGCCACATCCTATGAGACTGTACACAACTTGTTATTTGTTAGTTTGCAATATGCTAGGTAAGACTCCCCTAGTATCTAGCTCTGAGAAGCATCAAATGCATTGATTACCGAAGTTAGTAGATTTCCTCTTAGTCGACAACACTATTTAAAAAATATTATTGTTTATAGCCATGCCTACCTAACTGGCACTGGGCAGTCATGCCATTCCTTCTATTATGGTGTCATTCAAGAACAGCTAGTCTTCCCCCCTTCTATCTCTCTCTCTCTATCCCCTCTCTCTCTCTCAGTTACTGATGTGCGTAGCTCTCTTGGATGGCTGGTGGGTATTACCTCATCTACAGCACTCCCAAATTAGTATAATGTCCAGTCCTACCGAGCTTAGTGCAAGGATTCTTTAGTGATTTCTGGCCCGCCATGAATCATGCATTTCTTATCTCATTAATCATCTGCAACAGCATGTTGTCGACTATCCATCTTGCCAAAATTAAATGATCTTAATGGGCAACGAGCGATGATGTTAGGCTAGCTTTGCTAAAGTATTGTTCACAAATGGTGAATTTCTTCATTACACGATCGTTGGTCACCAGGCGCAACGAAGAATTTGGACATGTTGCATGTGCCAAACTTACACGCTGCTCCTAGTTGCCAGGTGAGGGTAGTGTTCATCGGCAGCAACCCCTGGCTACCAAATTCCATGAACATTTGCTGCTATGAGAGCACACAAGCCGCTGCATATTGATCCGTACCTTCTTGTATCAGAGAGAAAGGTTCTTCTTAGTGACTTGGTTTTGTTCAGTGGTGTATTTTATGGTGATTCACGTACAACCTGATTGGCACAAGACTCCATCAAACCTCTTGAAGATTTACATGGTGAAGCTTTCTTATGCTTAGAATCTTTTTAGATTCCTCATTTAGCATCCTTGTGTCACTAATAGTGCCATACCAGACACGTGGTTGCTAAAATGCTATTGTAGAAGGTGTTTGATTGGGTTGTAAAAAACGATGAAAAGGAATAGTAAATTACTCATATAGAGCCATCTTGTTTTGAGTGGGACTTCTGATTCTATTCTCTCTGTGTCATTGATGTGAAGCCTGGGAAAGGGGGTCCTCTAGACCCATTTTTTTATGAACATTCATATTAGAACTGCTATGTACTCAAAAGCACTTGTGTTGCATATCATCTGAAGAAGCATCTTCTGAGCTTTCCAGAACTCTTGATATCCTATAACTTGTATTACATATTTAGGTTTGAAACTAGGCATATAGAATCAACCTTGCCGCCAAGATACCTTCCACCACACATATTCAATCAATAAAGTGTTTTCTTCAATCAATAAAGTTCTCTTAGAGTGAACATGGCAGGAAGACTTTGGCATGGATCATCACAATGTTTTAGCGTCACATAGACTTGCATGGGAATGTCAGAGCATGACAATTGCAATTTTGTTGCTACTGTTACAACTCCAATGCTAACTGTACATTTGTCAAACCCCATACTCCTCATACTCCTTTGTCATGTTTTAAAAAAGAAGCCCAAAGTTTTACGAAGACATTAGCACCATTCCTAACAATCTACATGTCTTAAGGATTACATAATCCAAAAAACCTTGGTGGTGAGGTTGTCCATTTGTCACTTCCATCTGTCCATTTGTAAATTCCATCTGAACTGTTACAAAATCCATCAATCCCTAGTTTCTTGGCAGGTGAGTAGACCTCACATATGTATAATGATTTGAGACTTTTCCTTGACTTACGCACTTCTTCATTTCTAAAGGCAACTTGAAACTTGTCATGACTTACAACATACTTGCAAATCATACCCAAAGATTCTACGATTAGGCAAAGCGCTTCCGAACACCCACTTTTATTGCTTGGTTGGTGCACTTAAAACTTGAATTCTTCTTTGAATGACTGTCCTATATGATATGTGATTCCGTACTTCGTGGTTAGATGAAGACTATTATAGTTAGTACATACTATCTGATGTGCGCAGGGAAGGATTCCCACGCAGCTCTTGTCTATCATACACACAACACACTCCTGATCTTGACATATATGCTTCAAGTCTTGCAACGTAGCGAGCTCCTGCAACAACTATGAGTTAGTATCTTTCAAGAACCGTTGGTTGATTGTGTCAGTAGTATGTACCGACATTCTACTGCTCTTTAGATTAGAAGATTCTACAGTTAATTTCAATTGCTCCAATTCACTCTCTAGTCTTTATATGTCATCTTTGCATCTTAGGAAGTTACTCATCTATTTTCTAGTGCCACTTCTCTTCTTTTCTTTTGGGAGTCCTTGACATTAGATATTCAAACTTCTCTATACCTGGGATCTATAGAAATGCACCTCTTAAACACATCTCACTGTCGAACTTCAGTACCATACTGGAATTGAAGCTTAACACTCAGTGCCCCGAAGTTTTCTATATCAAGGGCAAGGGTTACTTCCCTCTCAAACCATATTCTGGCCTTATCCATTTTTGCAGCATTTCAAAAACGTTTTGCAACTGAAGCAGTGACATAAGGATCGTTGTCGAAATTGTCAATACATCAACTTTCTTTTTGTCTTTCACTAAGGATTTGGAGCCCTTTCGATTGCTTGAGCCCACCATTGCCCACTCTTTGGGCACCCTTGCAAAGCCTTAGCCATACGAAGCTCTGCTTCTTTCTTATTCCCACCTTTGATTTCTACATGAATAGTTGCTAGCCTCACTTTAGCATTCTGTGGATTCTTCAGCCTTGCCTTGGTTAGTACAGCCTAGCTTTGATTAGTCCACTTGCCCCTCCCTCAAGATGTAGAGCACATAGGTAGAGAGGGATATTGTTTAGGCAACACTTGGGACCTCTTGGATATGCATCTCGGCCAGCCTCTGATTGACCTCATCGGTGTTCCAATAGTCCAAGCATCAACCATAGCTTGAATAAGTTAGGAATCTTATCAATGCATTCTCCCAGAAGTTGCATCCCCAACAGTGCATTTGCCCTCTCTAGGTCATGATTTTTGAATTTCTCTCGCCAACCACATCTCCTAGACTCCCATGAGCCAAAGCACTTTAGCATCTCAACAATGTGTGCTTGCTCTTCTGAGAGTAGAATCTAAAGATTTCCTTGTTCCATGGGATTTCTCCAGTTGAGCCGCCTTTAATTATACACTCTTCTTTCCCTTGAAAATAAATAGTGCATGTGCATATATTGTTCTTACTGTCTCAATAGATCCCCCTTTTTTTGCATTCATCTATATCAACAATCCGTTTGCGATCTTCTTCCTCCATTCCCATGCCAATAGTAGTTCGGATCATAACCGGACATGTTGCCACTAAGCCAACTCTTTCAACAGCCTCGACCTCTTTCGTCCATCATCTCAATCTACATCAACACCACAAGGATCTCATTGTCCTCTCTATGACTTTGGACGCTATTTCACTGTTTCCACTGGCTTCAACGCTTCCACATGTTCCATGAAAAAGAGCCCAAGGCTCTTCAAAGACTTCTAATGGCACCATAGAATTCTCTTCAATGTTATTGTTCTAGGGAATGTTCTATCCAAATCCATACGCCAACATCTTGTTATCCCAAGCTTCTTTCTTAAATAATCTCTCAATGCTCCAAGACAACACTCCTTTGGAAAGGTGGGTCTGATCATGTGCCTTAGCAAGTTCAAATTGCAATGATGCCAATTCTTTGCAGAGAATTTGTAATAAGTTCCACTCTTTAGTTAATGTATTCAAGATACCGTTTCGTGCACCCATTAATAGCCATTACTTCTTGCCACATCAAGTCATAGAGCACATGTGCATTGTAATAACTCGTGTATCTACTTGCTGGCACATGCTTGCTATGTCTCTTCTTCCTAGCTTTAGATTCTCGACAGCAATTCAGAGCCCCTCTCCAGCAACAGGTGTAGATTTAGCTTATTCAACATCTATCCTTGCTTGGATTGCCCCTCTTCCCTCTATGGACATCCTCATCACCAGCCTTCATCTACTCCTCATGCATTTGCCATGGACTTTGCCTCTCATCATATTCCCCCATTCTAAAACTCTTCTTAATTTTTTTCTTCTCCTTTTTAGACACTTCTCCCCTTCTCCCCAATGTCAATCCCTTTATATGCAAGCTTCTATAGTACTCCTTCATGGGTGTTGATTAAGAGGAGAAGAGGGTTTATTATGTGCCTAATAAAAAGAAGGCTCCTTTGAGTTTGGACATGGGAAGAGAATGTGTTTTTATAAATGGAAACCTTTAACGGTGCATTCTATGTGCATTAAGACCACAAGATCATCCCTGGCTATCGGTTGCTTGTTGATGAAGTTGATGAGTCAAAAACCTCCTTGAAACTTGTAGACGAACCCCAAAATAAAACAAATTACACATGTTTAGAGAAAACAACAAATTTAATAGAAAACATCAACATAACAAAACAAAAGATTTGTAAAATTACTCCTATTCTACTCGTAATCTTGAAGAATCATCACACATGGTGGATTAATCACCCAAAAGGGGATCCTAATCAACCAAAAAATGGCTCATCTCAACACGTTATTGTAAATCCGGCAAGCCATAAATGCTCACAAGAGCGTAATGATATGAAGAAGCCAAAAATCTCCATGAAGAGCTTGCGTACATGTCTCTTTCAAGCGATAAACCATCACGTAACTGACAAGAGAACACTCCCCAGCAATGACACCAGCCGTTGGTGATGTTGTAGCATCACAACTCATATTTGTCAATCTGAGAAGCTTCTCATGAGACCCATATGTTGCGTAGAACCATTGAGCAGATGTAATGGTGCTTCCTTGGCACGAGATTAGCAACTAAACCATGCATGAAAACATCATTAATGATACATACACTTAATCACATGCATAATCACATTACTAATCAATGAACTAACGTATCACAAGCATAAGGCAAGAAAGGAACAAATACACAAGCACATCATAACGCCAACAAGAACTCTCCAGGCATTCTGCAAACTAGCATAATCTCATTACTTCTAAGAATGCTCTCCCAAAATAAGAGGTAGTGATCTTTATATACAAAATGAGCAAAATCCATGCTATGTGGGATTTCTAAACTGAAAGGAGAATGAATCCCACTTATTCTCTAGTGTGGCACTCACACACACCTATATAATAGTGCTTATTAAACTAAATCAAAGGTAGAAAAAGATACAAGTAATGAAAAAGAGTGGATCCAAGAAATATATTTTGTGTCGTCACACTAACCATAACCATATTTATAATCATAAAACTAAACATAACCATAACAATAACACTAACCATAACCATAACTATAACCATAACCATAACCATGACCATGAACCTAACCATAATTATATCCAAAAACATAAACATAAACATAATCATAACCATACACATAACCATAACCATACCCAACACCATAACTATAACCATACCAATAACCACATGCATAACCATAACCATAACCATAACCATAACCATAACCATAAACATAAACATAACCATAACCATAACCTCGACCATAACCATAACCATAACAATAAACATAACCATAACCATAACACTACCCATAACCATAACCATAACCAACACCATAACCATAACAATAACCATACACATATCCATACAAATAACCATAAGCATAAAGAAAACCACAACCATACACATAACCATAACGATAACCATCACCATCACTATAACCATTACCACTACCAAAACCATAACCATAACCATCACTATAACCATAGCAATAACCACAAGCATTACCATAACCATATACATAACCATAACCATATCCATAATCATAAGCATACACATAACCATAAGCTTACCCATAACCAAAATCCAAAATGATAACCATAACGAAAACCACAACTGTCACGATTAAAATAGGTACAATAATAATGATCAATGTAATCATAAATAAATCAATACTACATCCATAATAATCATCATAATGATATAAAGAAACATAGCTATACTCATGTGCATAACCTTAATCATAACCATAACCATAACCATAACTGTTGCTCTAGAACGATGGTAAGCACCATGTTAAGAAGCTCCACCTCCTTAATGTCAATCCACGGAAGAGATAGGAGTGATATGACGATCGTAAATGCGAGATGTAGTGAGAGTGAAGGTGAGAAGCCTAAAGATGCACCCACACATATACACACACAGGTAATAGACAAGCAAAACATTAGGGAAGATTGAAAATAGATTATATTACTTAAGAACACTCTTACAAGCTCAAAATAGCTCTAAGATCTTCTCTACTCATACAAGATACCTAAAAAATGAGCTCTCTAGCTCTATTTATAGTTTTTAGACTAGTTTTGACTAGTCTCACATCTAGTTTTTGGCATAGTTAAAAGTAGGTACTATGTACTATTTGAAGGTCTATAGGAGATCTAAAAATAACCAAAATTGGTAGGCTCATTCTACCTAAGCTCTTCAAGCTCAAGGACTCCTCGGCTTGCACAAAATGGAGGTTCTAATTACAAAAGTGGTTGTTTTATGTTACATTTCATACAAGAGTGATGAAAATCACTATAAAGGGTTTTGGAAAAGTATTATAAAACATATTTCTTTGAAAAGATAATCCTCTTGGCTCCCCAATACTTCGTTGTAATCCGCCTTCACATACTTCCTCGACGTCTATGCCTTTGGCTTCTGCCAACACCCCCCTCCCTCTCAAGCCTATCATCCTCGAAAGAACCTTGTTGTAGGGTCTGTCGGATATAGTTTTATCGGAGGTCATGAGCGAGGGTGTGCTCTGATATGCGAATACCTCTTGTAAGATCTGTTTCAAGTTTTTCCCAATCTATGGGTTGAGGTTCATCTGGTGGTGGAATTTAGTAGTGTGTGGAGTACACGAGTTGTTCATAGGCAAATAATTGAAGTAGGTGTGTGGGCCTGCTTATGAAAACCTCAGAGTGGTACTCCTAGAATCCGGTAGTAAACATCTCTTCAAATGTCATTTTATAGCATGCCGGTAAATACTTGATTTGACATGCCAAGCATAGCACACCCGGAGCGATGGTGTCATGCTCATATCATACGCTAGGTTCTGATTACCATGCTCGAATCTCGGGGTGTTAACGTGTGGTGCCTTGATGCAACGGAAGATTTTAAAGACAATCTACATCATATCAAATATTTTGGCAGTCATATGTGTGGCAACATCATCCATGCTATGTATGCACAGGAGCAAGTGGCGAATCGTGACCATCATGTACGGACGATGGGTGGTTCATGGAGTAGAGTGAAATAGGGGTAGTTAAGCCAGTCCTAGCACTGCTTATTATTCTGAACTTTGATTGGGAATGCTTTTGAGGAGTGGCATCTTGGGATCGGTCCCCAACATGGGTTATACTTCAAATGCAATGGTGCCTTGACCCATGTGCTCATCATTTCTGGATATGTTTGTAACAACTCTTGGCGCCAAGTTGATTGGAGGATTTCACCGCTCTGCGCTTTCGGTGGCAGGTCATCAGGCTCAAACTGAGTTGCATGTGATGGTTTCTTGCCTGTCTCCTTTTCGATCGCCAATTGATATTCTCACATTAGCTGAAATACGGTTTATATTCAAGCTCATGGTCAAAGATATACCTTCGAGGGGCCAAGTGAGCGAAGTAAGGTGATTGTAAAATGTGTTCCTCTATCATAGCCATGGCATGTAACTGTGCCTGCACCTATGTTGAGTGTGTCTCTCCAAGGTCTTCTATACTCTTCATCCATGTGGGGGTCGGGATTTAAAAAGTGGTTTGGCCTTCAGTCGTGACACGTCCACGTGGGATGGGTTGTGGTTCATAGGCCTCCTCATAAGTTTCCTTCACCGGGATAGACACAATTTCTTCTTCAGTTGGGAGTTCGGGTGGGGAATGAGGCTTGGGGGGCTCAGAGAAAATAGCAATCTGCGCTTGAAGAGTAAGTACCTGAGTATGTAACATGTTGAGTTCCTCTATGATCTCTAGAGGTGTGGCCTTAGGAGCTGGTCAAGGGTGCTATGCAAGTCTTCCCAACGATAGCAGTTTATGGTCATCTTTGAGTTTCTGATATGCTTCATTCATATTGTCATGATCTTACAGGAGTCTGGCATGATCTTCTAATAATATCTTCATAGATTCATAGGGTGCTACTTTAAAGCGGTCGGGATTGAGGGGTTCGTCAGGCTTATCTAAAGCTGCTTCCAAATTCTCTCTGTTCTATTCCTACAATCTTTGATTTTCTTCTTTGGCCGCTATGAGGCGGCATCTTAGCAGTCCCATGTTTCGAGTGAGAGTTGCATTTCGAATGGTTTGAGCCCGTAATAGGTTATCAATATCTATAATGGCTTTCTTCGTCTTCTGTTCACTTTGTAGTTCGAGTGTATGGTAGGCCTTGCATAGCTCTTGATAGCACACATTAAGTGAGGTGTTCTAAATGGATAAAGAGTTCAATTGTGCTTGTAAATCTATGGTTTTTTGTTGTAGCATTTGGTAGCTAGTCCCAAGAGATGCAAACTCATCTCGAACTTGTGTCATGCAAGAAAACATTTGGCGTAAGGCGGTGTCGATTGTGGGCGACAATATTAATGGTGGATATGGTGAAGATGATGTGGGTGTGGGGATGGATGCAAGGGGAAAGGGAAATAGGGATGGAAAAGTGGATACAATGGTGACTGTGGTGAATTGTGACGTGCCTAAATGTGGTGGTGAAATAGATGAGGTGAGTTATGGTGCGGTGGGTGGTGAGATGTCCATGTCACTAGACGTGGTGTCGAGTGCGGTGATTGTGAACAGTGGAGTGATAGTGGGTGTGTGAGTGGGTGTAAATACAGGATTTACAAAGGTTGAAGAATAATTTACAGATGGGGTTTCTCGTATGGCTTGGTGAAGAGGAGAGGATAGAGGGAATATAGTGGGGCGGGGAGGTGAAACGGGTGAGAAGCTCATTGGAGGGGGAAATGGGAATAGATGTATTGGAGGGATGGGGAGATAAGGAAAGGATGGAGTGAGAAATGGATTAGATGGAATGGTGGGAGCTAGGGAAGAGAGTATAGGTGGGAGGGTTGTAGGAAGAGTGGGTGGGATTAAGGCAACTAGGGCTTCTGCTATGGCACCATCAAGGAACATGGATGGTCTAGGAGAGGTAGGGTGTACAGGAGAGAATGGAGGGACGGGAGGTGAAAGAGGAGCAGGTGATGTGGTAGGTACTTCGATGGTGGTAGTGGTAGTTGCAGCAGAAGGATGAGGTGGGGAGTCGATGACTATGGTCACTTCTTCAATATGGTCTTCTAGAATAAGTCATGCTTCCTTGGCCTGGTGTGAGGATTGGGCATCCGTGCGTATGCGAATATACTGACCCATTTTGGATAGCAAATGGATTCATCGTGGGTCAAATTTCGGTAGTGGTTTCCTCTGCAAATATCATAGGGCTTCATTGGTGCCGACTGATTTAACCAATTCTCTGAAACCTTGAATGTAAGCTTCTTTGAATCCTCTTGTAGCAAGTTCCTATTCAAAAATTGCTTGACTTTCTTCTTTAGAGAGTTGTATGCGTGCGCAAACTACTTGCATGGTGCGATATAGTTTCTTGATTGCCAAAATATAGGCAGCAACTTCAAATTTGTCGTCTTCATGTGTACCTGTGTCACCTTGAGCTTCTGTTTGTTGCTCTTGTTCGTCATCCTACACATTCTCTTGAGAGTCGTGGCTACCTTGACTGGCTTCGTCATCACCATCTTCATTGTCAGTTTCTATCCTTTCTCCTTTTGAGCTAGAGACTACTTGCTCTTGTAGTTGATCCGGGGTGTGGTAGGGTAACTGGGTTGTTCATACTCGTTTGAGAAAAATTGCCCTTCTGAAAATTGAAATTTGCTGGATAGGGCATCATGCATTTTAAACAGTCAGAAGTGGTGCTAATTGGTTCTGCTTCCAAGTTAGGTATAGGGAAAGTGAATGCTTCCACACCGATAGTGGTGGGAAGGTCACCAGTTGTAGTGGTAGGTTCCTGAACTGTGGTTGCTTGAGAAGTAACAACACTGCTAGTGCCTTCTATGATAACAGGTCGTGAAAGGTGTATACGAATTGGTTGTATAGGTGCAAGGGGGTTTTGTAGGAGACTATTGTGGGAACGGCTGAGGTGATGGGGACTCTGGAACTTATAAGCATGGGATAGAACCACACATGCATTTACCTGCCCGTCCCTTGCTAGCTTTCTTGGCCTTTTGGTTCATTGCTTTGAATAATTTTAATTCTCTCTAGTCATTGCACGTTCTATACGCAAATCATATGCCAAATGCATGTAAACAATTCGAGTCAAAGCGCAACAACCATGGATGACAGGTTTTCTTTCCCATCTCTATTGAGCTAAATACAATTCCTCGATAAACCAACTAGCCAGATCTATGGCTTGGGGCCCAATACAAGCTAAGTATAATCCAAACCAAATATCCTTGTGAGGAATAGTGAAGCGATCGTGAGTTGGGAATGCAAAGTGTTGCAGACATATGTGTAACGGCTTAGAGAGTTGCGGTGTAGTGGTCAAAATGTCTTTCCATTTCATAACATCCCCACGTTTCATGCGCTCTCAAATCCGCCTTTTGCACTCTGCGGGTGTGTGAGTTCCGTGGATCTTAATTGCTACCCTAATGAGATCTTTTGAAAGATAGAACTTCTTGTATGGTGGGTCATTTACAAAAGATGGGAGAATGAAAGTTCTAGGTAAGTCCTTGTTCTCAAAGGCCTGAAGTGTAGTTATCAGATAGTAGCATCTATAAAAGTCTGGAGAAAAATTGATACTTGCCCCACTTATGATTGTCAAAGGCATAAAAAAAAAAACTTCATCCGCCAAAGGTCTTGCTAAACCTTGAAACCAATGAAAATTGCGGTGAACATTTTCGGTGTATCCCTTAGGAGGGTTGTCAATCGGCATTGGTCTGAGAATCCTTGAAATTCAAGTGGTTGTGACATAGGATGTGGCTCATCCAGTAAGTTTCCATCATTGACCACAGGTACACTAGGGCAAGCCTCAGACGGTCCTTCTATCTGCATGATGAGTGATGCAAATGTGGAGGAGATCTACTACAAAAGATTAGCACATTAGCATGGAAATTAATCATGATCCCACTAAAGTGAGACCGCAATCCTTTTCCGTAACCGATGTGTAACCCGTGTAGCCGAGTGTTGTGAGGTGGTTTATGGAATGAGGTTTGCAAAACTAATGCACGTCTCCACACACCTACATGCTTTAGATAGTGCATACATTGCTTGATGAGATGTTATTACAAGTGATGTTGGGTTAGTGCGGTTGAGTTTATACAAAGTTCAATTGTGAAAGAATCATTACAAGGGAGTTGGTTTTTCGGGGTGCGAGAAATATTATACGACGGGTCATGAGGAGGCTTCTAGATGCATCTTGCCATCGATTTCCTAAGGGTTGGTGAGTGGGTAGTATACTTCTGCTGAGGGACAAAAAGTGATATTGGATGTTGTGGGGTTGATGGGTGAAGCGATTTTTGAGGGTTATATGTTACATGGCTTGTATGTTGAGCTATGATACACTGTTTAGGTACCCAAATCTACATGGATGTGGGTCGATTTGTCAAGTACTTCTTGGCAATCCAAATCTATCGAAGCTTTTTTGAGGTCGAAGAAGGTCGAGTAGATGTTGAATATGGCCTTGGATTCTGCTAAAACTTCATCTTATTATTTTCTGTGTTGTTGGAAACTGTCGCTGTTGTCTGTCGTTTCAGCACCCATACTTGTCTCAAGCTACTTGCTTTATGATGCTGATACTGTTGCCTTCTTTGTGTCGCCTGGCACGGTCATTGGTTTGGGTTCCTCACTCGTGATTGACTCCTTCATGGTTTGGGTTGAGAGTTCGGGTTGACACTCTTCTTTGGAAAAGAAGGGAGGTCTAACACTTGCAAAACTTGCCCATTAGAAAGTGTGACATTATGTACCATAGATCTAGGCCAGTCCGGAGTAAGTGTGGAAGGATGGGCACTTCAGGCTATAGTGCCCATTTGGCCGTTGATGCAATCCACCTGACCATTGATGTAACCCACTTGATCGTTGATGGTCCCCATTTGACCCAGCTGTTGGGTGGTGATCCCTTCTAATTTGCAAGAAGATGAGGGGAGAATCTGTTGACATTCTTCTGAATGGAAATTTTCTATTGCCAAGCCCGCGTGGGTTGGTGTAGACATAACATGACTTATCTGGCCAAAGATCTTCTGGTCCTCTTTTGCATGCAATTCATATGGTCTAGGGTTACATACCTCAGGTGGAGTGTTGTTAGGGAAGTCAAGCGGTAACACTTGCTGCTACTCTAAGGTTCGAATATGCAAGGAGAATTGTCTAAGATTAGGTCCACTGAGTGATCGTATAGCCAATCTTGGCGAAGGATTAGGGGTTCTATTAGGTCATCATCATGGCACACTAGGAGCTTCACTATCATGGTCACCTCGTGTATGAAGATAGGAAGGTCCACCTCACCCATGCAAGGGGTTTCCATGCCTCTTAGCCCTATGAGGTATGCCTCGATTGGCCGCATTTGTATTCGTGAGTCCTTATAGTGGGACCATCTAGTCGCACTAGTTGTAGCACCTGAGTCAATTAAAGCCCTTAGCTCATAGTAGGGTTGTCGTGCTCTAGCCTCACTGTAATGAATGGTCTCCTATCCACTATGCTAGGATGGGTAATTGACTTTGGTTGGCACATGGCCATGGAGTATCTGGGTGTGGTTTCCAGATGGTTATAATGTTCTCTCCTAGTCCTTATCTTCTCAGCTTCATGCGCTTAATGCATTACATAGCTTCTACCTGAGCTTCTGCGCATATTATCTGTTCTTTCTCCTTACGCTTCTTTGCCACTATGAGTCTTCTAAGCATATCCTTAGTGAGAGGTTCCTGATAAGGCTTGACTTTACAGCCACTAATGTAATTAGGCATTATCTCACCTTCTAGGGTGGCTAATTGTACTGTGCCACTTGTCGAGACTATGTCAATGATCATAGGTCCATAACCTCGCTTTTCTAATTTCCATGCATGTTGTTCCAGCATATACACTATGAATAAATCTCCTTCTTTTAAGCCTTTGTCTTTCACATGTGCATCAAAATAGGCTTTTTGTCGCTTCTTTGTGGCATATATACTTGCTACTGCTTTCAGCCTAGTTTCTCCCAATTGTTCCAAGTCCATTATCCTTGATGATAATTCATGGTTGGTCCACTGATGTTCTTTTGCAACCTTAAGAGTGGGTATCAAGAAGTCCAAAGGAAGCACAACATTTTGATCAAAAACCATCTGAAAGGGATTTACATTGAGTACGGTCTTGTAGGCCACTCGATATGCCCAAACAGCGTGATGTAACTGTTTGTCCCAATCTGAATGTTTGTTGTTCACGAGTTTCCTCAACACAGTGTAAAGGATCTTGTTTGTACTTTCTGCTTGAAGATTGGCCTGAGGATGATATGGTGCGGATATCTTGTGAATCACCATAAAATCCTGTAACAAATATTCAATAACTTGATTTAGAAAGTGAGTTCCTCCGTTGCTCACTAGCTCTATAGGCATCATTCTTTTTTGTAGCCTTAGCCTCTACCGATTTGGTAAGATAATCTATAGCAATTATGATGTATTCAGCCTAAGTACCTTTTGCAAGGGGGTTAATGGGTCCTACAAAGTCTACACCCCACTTAGAAAATGTATGTCCTCCCATCATGGGTTTCAATGGCATTTTATCTCTACAAGTAGGAAATGCTAAGAGTGGGCCACCATAATCTTGCAAACAATATGGCTTTGATTATCCTACCTTGGTGTGCAATCTCTAATACGCTCAAATAATCGCTCTCATGAACACACTGTCTTAGGTATCCATATATTCCTCGTTTTTATAGATTGTCACCAATAAGTGAATAGTCTTGAGCTTCCTGCTCTAGACTTCGTTGACATGCAAAGCTCATTCCTTGAGGGAATGGTTTCGTCCACAAGTATGTCATTAAAGGTTCACTCCATTCTGGTGTGAGAGAGATGTGATATAACGTGGCATGTTCTACCGATGGTCTTTCACAACAAACAGGGCATTCTCTACACAACTTGTAGACATCTGCTTCCATGCAAGGCCAATATACTCCTAGTCTATGTAGATTTTGTGTTGCTTTAATGCACCTACATGTGTTAATTGAAACCAATTCGCATGTTCTGATTCATCTACACAAGCAAGAATGTTCTGTTTATCCTCTTTATATATACTTCCTGCTATGATTTGATATCTTTGTGACTTGTTGATTTCTCCTTCTTTGATCCTAATCCTAGGATTCTTGGGTCCACATGTGAGAATAGGGAGAATAGGCTTAGCCCATTCTGGTACTATCTCAAGGTTAAACAGGTATGCGTCGGGTAATTCATCCACTATTCCTTAAGGAGCTTCTCCTGAAGTTAATCTTGAGAGGTGGTCAGCTCTAAGGTGTGTCTTTCCCTTCCTGACTACTACTTCAAAGTCATACTCCATGAGCAATAGAAACCATCGTATAAGTCATCCTGTATGACAAGGCTTATTGACTAAGTACAGTAATGGTTGATGATCCGTGAAGAACTTGAACTTATTTTCTACAAGTAATGCCTGAATTTCTCTACGGAATAGATAATTCCTAACCCTTCTCGTTCTGTAGTGGTGTAATTTCTTTCTGCTTCATTCAACTGTCTACTTGCGTAAGCTATGGGGAGATCTATATTACCTTCATTCGTGGGTTGTGCCAACACACATCCTATGGAATAGTTGGATGCATCCACATATAACTATGCTTTGGTCTACCAGTGTTATAGTGAAATTGGCAGGACTTGAAGGGTATAGTCCAATCTTTTTCATGGTATATGCAGGCATCAAGTTAATGCCAGAACCACCATCCACAATAACTCCTTGAAACTCATGTCCTTTGATAGAGACTGTTAACCGAGGGCTCTTGTAATCTCGCTACACTTTTATCTTTAGGCATAACAGCAGCCTTTGCCACTAAACTTGTTGTGGACATTTCATCAACTATCTCCAAGAGTTCTCACCTGAATTTCCCATCCATCTTTATTAATTCAAAAATACTGACCTCCTTTTTCATGGACTTGAGTAGTCTGGAAGCTTCTGATTCCTTAAGAGCATGGGCTCCATTTGACTTATCAAACTTCTCATGAGCCCTGTTGAATGCGTGCCCAATGGCATCACTCGTACATATGGGATCTCCTTTTTGCCTTGTATCTGCACCTGTGGTGGCCTTGTCTTTAGATGTCTCTTTGTCTTTGTTCAATCCATTAATTCTTGATTCTAGAGACATATCTACTTGAGCCTTCCCTGGTAGATGGTGATGGCTCATTGCCTTGATCTAACATTTCTTCTTTTTTCACAAAAATCATTTGAATGTGGGGCCCAGATGAAGATGCTTGATTCTTAGGACAACAATTAGTATAGTGGTCCCTAGCCTCTGGGTAGTTCCTACAAGGACGGGCATTTTCTGGGAGAGTGCACCTACTTTGATAGTGCTCACATTCTCCACATCTGAAACAAATAATTGGCCTCCTTGGCCCATTTCCAAAGTTATCCCTCTGTCTAGGGTTGTAATTGTTACCTTGATTGGGTGCAACCACCATCACATTTGCTGGTGGTAAGGGTCCTCCTTGTGTCCAATATGTTGTTGCAAGCATTCCTCTTGATTGGCATTCTTTGGCCTCATGACCGGCTTTCTTGCATAATTGGCAAGTCACACTTAACAAGGGACATTCACTTACTATATGACCTTGCTTGCTACACATTCTACACCAAAGTCCACTCTTGATGCCACCTCCTCTAAGTTCCTGCAACTCCTGTCGCAACTGAGCCAATTCCTCTGCTTGGGCCTCCTCCTCCTTTTGGAGCTTTAGTGCTTCAATCTCCCTTCTCAATTGAGTAACAACATTCTCCTCCTCTTTGTAGGGCTTATTCCTTTTTAAGCCCTCCAGCTCCTTCCTTAGCTGGATTACTGGATCCTCCATTTCTATGGAATATTGTAGTTGAGAAGAAGTTGCTCTATACTGTTGCCTTATCTGCTCCAGTCCTGTAGCTGTGTTGATGAACTCCTCTATGGAGGCTGTAGGCACACTAATTCCTTGCTTTTGCATTGGGTGGCCACTGGAAGTGTCTTAGCTAACCATTTCTTAACAAAAAAATAATGTGGTGGGTCTGGTAATTTAGCAATCATTGCCTTGGACCTAGTCACAAACTCTAGGAACTTTTCACCTAGACCCAATCTCAAATTCTCTAATTCCTCAATGATGATCTCTGCAGTATTTCCATGCTGAAATGGATTTTTGAATGCATCTTTCATTAGGTACCAAGTTGTAAAATGGTTCTCCGCAAACTGGCTTAACCATTTATCTGCTAATCCTTCAAATGTGGCAAGGAAGAGTATCAAAAAGCCATCCTCCCTACCCATTAAGCTGCTAGTTTTGCATAGTGCCAAAAACCTTCTAATATGCTCGTCCAGATCTTCCTGAGCTAGGCCTTTGAAAGAAGGAAATTTTATATTTAATCTTGATAGTAAGGTTTCCAAGTCTACCTGACCAGCCATGCTCCTTACTGATGAAGTTGATGAAATTGGATTAGATGATCTTCTAATAGCCTTCCTTCTTGTTTGCTTGCAGTTGACCCTCAATGTTTCGGACCGGGTCACGGTCATGGGCTGTTCATAGCCCTCTTAGTATGAAATAATTGATAAGAATATGCACCTCTTAGTCCATTGAAGTAGTACTGTCGACCCTTGAGTATTGCTTCTCCAACTGCAATATATCTTCTCCTATGCTCAAATCTCCTTGGAGGTCCCACCGGACGTGCCAAATTTTGTTGGGGGATTCTTGGACGAGAAGGGATTTCAGTGTTTGTAGGAGAAAAGGAAAAGAAAAGAAGAAAGACACACACTGGAAGCCTCTGTCGATTGATTATAATAAAACAAATACAATGTGAAGCACAATACACTTCAATGCTACTGTGCAAAATCCCATAGAGTGCTCAATTACAAAATACCAAATACCCAAAGTCTTGTGAAGTCTTGTTGCTGTCGGACTCCTCTTCACCGAACCTCCACCTTCTCCAAGCCTGCACTTGTGCACACCTTGCACCAAGCTTCCAATAAGGGGGAGGGTTGGACACCTTCTGTCGGCATGCGCACACTGCAATGAGACTTTGGGATCCATGGGGGACTAGCTTAGCACTTCTCTGCACACTTCCTTAGTCACCTTTCATGCACACCTTGCACTTCCTTCTCTACGTCGCACACTGTGTGTCTCTTGCACTTCTCTCTCTTGCTTCACTTAGACTATGCTTACTCTTGCTTACACTTAGAATGGTCCAAGAATAGTCCTTGCCTTGATTTGAGTGTCGATTCACGTACGCTCCTAACTGCAAGAGTATCTTGGTGCTCACTTTGATGTCCCAAGATTGTCTTTACAAGTGGCAGCCAACGAATCCCTGTTTTGTCCTGTAGTGACTTTAAACTAAAACAAAATTTTTAATTGGGGGGCCATACTTTCGCTTCGGCGTACGTTGCCGCTTCACATACCTTCACATTTTCCTTTTAAGTCTTCACTTTTTCACATAAGAGAGAGTTCACCTGGACCTTCCAAAACACTTTAAACAACACTTTTGAACCTTAGGGAAATTAGAAAAATACCTCTGCAACTTGCAACCACTTTCTCCAATTCACCCTTTGTGGACAATTACTTGTGCACTGCCTGTGCACTTTGACACCTGCATTTCACACACTTTGACTTTGCCCTTGTTGACTTTGGCCTTGAACATGTTGACTTTGACCAATTTGACTTTGACCTTATGACTTTGACTGTATTTGACTTTGACTACAATTGACTTTGACTGTAGTTGACTTTGACCAATATGACTTTTGTGGGCTCAATAGAAACCCTTCAATAACCATACTCATAACCTATAACCATAATCATAGCCATCTTTGTTGGAGTTAGACTTTTGCAGAAGCATGAAAACAGCACATGGATGAAGAAGAAGTTTGGAGCACAACACAAAATATTAAATGTATTACTACTAGAATGTGCAAAGATAAGTAACCCATTAGGGGGATAAGTGTTGTGAAACAACAAACTACTACCTAGCAAAACCACCTCACTAAGAGAGAGCACGTCTCCACCACCCAATTCCACTCATATATATACCTCTAGGCCAAGGGGGTGCATGTCCTTGGGGTTGGCCAAGTGTCCAACCAAGTGTCCTCATGTGGACACTTTCCAAAGGGTGATCACATGCCTTCTAATTTCCCAAGGTCTATCACATGCCTTCTAAATCAAATGAGGATTCTTCTCTCACGTACACACAAGGTGGCTCCTAGAGAAGCTTCTCCCAAGACTAAGGTTCCCACACCTTAGGATAAATCAAGCCTAAGGTTCTAACCATTGAATTTGGGAGCTCATATAAAATAAATACCTCAAGGGTTAAAACCAAGGGTTTCACCCAAAGGTTCAAGGCATATTCCAAGGGTAATTCAAGGGTTAGACCAAAGCCAACATACATCATATTCTAACCTTTAGAATCCATATGTTTAACCCTCTAAACCCATGAATTATACAATATTCTTCCCCCCTTTAATGTTTTCGTCCTCGAAATGCGTGTAGCTATAATATGTGAAGTATTCCCCCGTGCACCATGATCTATACTCTGAGCATGGTCATATTTCTCTTTAGATTCATTTCCATTAATCAGATAAAGGCTAATCCCTACCTTAATTTGAAAGGAAAGGAATCAAAATCCATGCCCAAATCACTTTCTCTTAGTCCACCCAAATGTACATGCATGCCCTGTACATATGGACTAGTGAGATGGGTGGACTTCTTTGGTGGTCTTTTTATTTTGGCACTTTCACAAACCGTGAGCTCCATAAAATAATACATTTCAGTACACTTTGTACTTCCCTAGAAAGTTATAATTTTAGGAGTCTATGATAGAGATCTTATCTCTATCTTGAAAGGGCCAGAAACTAGATTCATCTTCCACTTTCAACAGAAAGGAGAGGAATCTTCAGATGTTCTAAACTTAACTTATTCTTTTATAGTCCTTTTCAAATACAAATATACTTTATTTGTATTTACCAGGACTTAGCTAAAGATATGAACTTAGCAAAGTGGGTCTATTGAGTCCTTTCCAAAACATGCTCAATAAAATGAGGAGAAATACTATCTTCTCATTCCTTGGCAACTTAGCTGGACTTATTTCAATCATCCAGGTTTTCTTGAAACATAAAGTTCAAGTATTCCGAATGACAATATACCTAATTTTGAAAGTTCATGTCTACAAGTGGATCCCTATCTTGATCATCTTTGATTTTCCCTAGATTAATTCTGAAAATAGAATTTAATCCTTTTGACATTCAAGACTTAGATCCAAAGATGACTTTAGGAATTTGGAATTATCAGGTAGACCATTCTCTTGGGTCTCTACCTCATTTGTTTATCTTAGCTTAGCCTATTCTTCCAATGAGAATCAGTACTAAGTATCTTGAACCAACTATGGTTTAGGTGGTTATGTATACTAACCTCAAAGGTCATCAAAGCTTTGCAAAGAGAAACAAATCCGATTCCTTCAAATCCTCAAAATTGAGGAAAAATACTTCATCAAGACACCCTCTAGATTTTCTATTGGATGGAGTTTAGATGATTCAAGTTTTAGAGCTTTAGTTCCAAGGTCTTGCAAGAAAGATACCTATTTCTAGGCATCATATCTTAGATCTTGCTAGGAACATTCTTGAATCACTTGTTCTCACCAAATATTCAAAAGAAGATCTTTTTCATAGATCATTCTTTCATTCAAGGCTATTATACTTGAATAGGCCTGACTTACTTTTGGACTTTAACTTCGTAAACTCCCAATATTCTTTATCCTCTTACTTATCCAAATTTATTGTTCCACATAAAATTTGGTTATGCATTTTCTTAAGAAAAATGCATCTGCTTAGGAGGATAAAGGATAGCCTTTTCTAGGGTAAATTTCATGTTCATTCTATTTACTCTTTTGTTCATACAACTAGCTGTATGAAATTGGTTCAAGGAGGTACATTTCTACACCTCATAATAAACCTAAGACCTTAAACTAAATGGTCTTATCTTTAAGGCTTATCGTGATGTTTCCTATCGGATCTTGAGCCTATTTTCTCTCTGGCCATCAGAGAAAAATCTCAATGGGAGTTAGTTCTCATTATCCCATACCACTGAGTTCTTTCTCCAATCCATAGACCGACATCCTTAACCTTTCCACATTCTTTGCTCTTATCTTTTCAATGCTCTCTAATCATTTATCATGATCATGAATTCCATCTTGGAACTCCTTGGCATCATTTTCATGAGAGCAAAGACTAAGGTTTCTAATGTCAATTAATTCAAAGGTCTATCTAGGTTGACCTTTGAACTTTACTTGGTATCGAACTATAAAAGGTTTTGATCCTTTTGACCAATGTATGCCTCTTGGATTATCCAACCATAAAGGGTTGGATATATTTGACCAAGTTAGGTCACGTGGCTTTCTCAAAATTCCTCTAGCTAATTTAACATGAGATAAGATAAAGTCTTTTCTCCTTTAGATCCTTTTTTCAATGATATTTACCCATGGGATTTTCTTGGGATCTTCAACTCATACCTTCACAAGTTGATATCTTTGCTTAAGTCTTCAACATCATGTTTATGTTCTTCAAACCATTAACTATTCTCCTTTTAGGGATCAACGATTATATGTCACTCTTTTGACTTAAGCAAGTTGTCATGCTTAGTGATCCAAACTTTGGATCTATCTTTATCCATTCTCAAATACCCTGCTCTAAATACTCTTCAAGTCCTTGGCTAGCTTACCTTAGTTTACTTGCCAAAATGGAATTCTTAAATGAATTCCCTTCTTACAATCTGGTTCTTACTGTGTTTGAGATTTAACTCAAACACTTGGATACTTGGACATCCAAAGTACTCCTTAACTTTCATGAAAGAGTTAAGGAATATCTTTTGCTTAGAAGTATCATATTGATGATACCTTTCTTCCCCCCTTTAAGGAGTTTTCGTCCTCAAAAACTGCAGGAAACTGATGTTGATTTAATTTCCTATCCAAATGGGAGGTTCGTTTATGATAAATCCTTGATTGAAAACGTTCTCCAATATCCTTGAGCTTAAGCTTCCATTATCTTTAAGTTTAGTGTCCCATACCACTAAAACCACTTAAGTGACATTGTAAACCTCGACGTCCCATACCATCCGATTTACAATCTCACCTTAGTGTAGATAACTTTAGCTCTTACTCAAGGATTAAACTCCATTCAATTTATTCTTATCAAATACAATCAAAATCTTTGTAAGTTACATTCTTACAGAGTCTTGATTTGTTCTTGAAAAGACTTTGACAATTAAGTTTTCATTGAACTATTTCCTTGATTAGATGCAATCACAGTTATCTTTGTTTATGTCATTTTATAATAGAGCTAGTATTCGCATATTAGATATTATGTATTGACATAGGAAGGCATCTGTATTAAAGGATATAGTCAATCATAAGCTTTTTTAAATGGTTACCTTTTTAACCAACTTGATAAATTGTTTCTTACTCATAGAGCACATTTTGGAGTAGAGGTCTTAAGAGTTTCTTTCAACCTTTTAATCTTCTTCTTCTCTAGATATGCTTAATGAGTTACAATTTTTCACTCTTGAAGCAATTTTCTCAAAGCTCCAAATGGATCCTACCTCTTGCCAATGAAGGAAGAAGCTTATTGGGGAAGAAAAGAACGCTTAAAAGGATAAAATGGTTCAACCATTTTTTTCCTTACTATGTCATTTTACAACATTCTCTTCCCCCTTTAAGTGTGATCATTGTTTTCAATGATCAGATGTTGAAGTTCCTATGAACTTCTTAACATCGTACAAAAAATTATCCCATGTGTGTAGGGTCTCATATAGGCTTCTAGTTTTTCCTTTGGATTTTTTTCAATCCAAGTTCTTATTACTAACATTTATGGTTTTAAGAAGAGAAACTTGTTGAATTTGAAGATTAAGTGCTTGGCCTTGCTGATCAGGCATGCCATGGGTATTTATGGAACTTGAGGGTCCATAAGTAGGACTCAAAGTTTAAAGTTCCTCTTCCTAAATTAAATTTCGTTGGCTTTTGGATCAAGCCAACATATAAAAAGCATAAAAGTTAATGGGCATAATCTCAACATACCATTAAACTTTTATGCTTTTGACTTCATATGAAGAAGTCATTTTTTTGTCTTAAACCTTAAACTTACTACTTGATTTCTCTCTTATTTCCCATTAACCCATGCATATGTGATTCAATATACCGTGTATGCCAAGAACCGATACATCTTTGATTGAAGATGCTTAGCATGCATAAGGTCCAAGTACTGAACCCCTCCTTAAAGCATGCATGGAACTCATACTTAGAATTCCATTTAATGCAAGGATATATGTTGAAGATACCCATTCATGCCATGCTCTACTATGATGAACTTGATATGCTCAATATCTCATCATCTTTCCAACGTAAGTCCATTCCATGCTAATCTGACTCCTTTTTAATTTCAATTATGCCTTCAATGCATCATTTAAATGAATCATTCTATGCATCGCTCGATGGGCATTAGCAATTCACTTGTTTTATTTGAAATGCATTGCTCTAGAATGGTTACATAAATGAGAAAAATGAGCAATAATACTTATCTCCATTATAGCTTTGTCCATCCTTTGATCCTTTGCAAGAGGAAGCTTGCTCATTTGAATACTTTGAAAGGTTGGACTATTACACCTCTGGTTACCGTGCATGTCTTTCAATAGAGGGACCTGAGTTCAAAACTCGGTAGTAACTCAAATGGTCCTTGAAAATGTATCTCTTCCTCTTTCAAGATTTACCTACTTAGTGTATGCCCAAAGTATGCATCTATATTTGCAAAAACTTCAAGGATGCACGAATGCATGCTTACACCTTTTTTTTTGTGAACAAGCATGTAAATAAAAATCCTTTACCACATCACATAAGAAATGAGTTCAAATCTCATTCAATGAATACCATAGTTACATATATTATGAATTATATGCATATTCAACGCATGTCGATAATTAAATGGATACTTTCTTAAATCAATGATACTAAAAGAACTCTTACTATAAAGTATCCATTCATTCAATTGCATATGTATCAAATGCATGATGAATTCAAAAAAAAAAGGTACTTAACTTTTCTTGCTACGTGAAGACCTTTCCATGTTGTAGTTAGAAACCATCAATCCACATCCCTTCTTTCAGCTTTAGTACTTGAAATATCCTTGCATAATCTCCTCGCAAGTTGGCTCAACCCAACTCTCGAAATTAGAATCAAACTTTAAAGCTCGAATTTATCTCAGAAGAGAATAAAAATAAGAGCTCATAATGTCTCCATGAAATAAAAGACGTTCGGAGCTATTGTCATGTGCAGAGGCAAAACGCAAAGCCTTTTGAAATGGGTAGAGACTAGGGAGCTACGAAGGGCAGGAATCCCATATATGCGGGTTTTTGGAAATCTGCGCTTAATATATAGAAAGCGAGACATACGATTTAATCAGTACTTAACAGAGAAGTCCAACAGCAGCCGCGTACGCTATCACTCATTGGGTTATCATTTGAATGCGTGTGAGTGTGTGGGCAGACTCACGATGTACACGGAGGTTGATGTACTAACTTTCTTGTTAGATCGGGGGGTTCACATGGCCCAGCTTTTGGACATGTGAAAGCAATTGAATGCACCCTTAAGAAGGGGTTTGAACGAGAGAATTCTCGCGAGGCAGAATCAATATCCTAGTAACTCGTGAAATATCCTAGTAACTCGTGAGACTATATACATTGGATCAAAGTTGGCTCTTGATACCAATGTTGTGAAACAACAAACTATCACCTAGCAAAACCACCTCACTAAGAGAGAGCACGTCTCCACCCATCTAACTCCACTCATATATATACCTCTAGGTCAAGGACTCCACTCATATATATACCTCTAGGCCAAGGGGGTGCATGTCCTTGGGGTTGGCCAAGTGTATCCAACTCCACTCATATATATACCTCTAGGCCAAGGACTCCACTCATATATATACCTCTAGGCCAAGGGGGTGCATGTCCTTGGGGTTGGCCAAGTGTCCCTCATGTGGACACTCTCCAAAGGGTGATCACATGCATTTTAATTTCCCAAGGTCTATCACATGCCGTCTAAATCAAATGAGGATTATTCTCACGTACACACAAGGTGGCTCCTAGAGAAGCTTCACCCAAGACTAAGGTTCCCACCCATCCAACTCCACTCATATATATATACCTCTAGGCCAAGGACTCCACTCATATATATACCTCTAGGCCAAGGGGGTGCATGTCCTTGGGGTTGGCCAAGTGTATCCAACTCCACTCATATATATACCTCTAGGCCAAGGACTCCACTCATATATATACCTCTAGGCCAAGGGGGTGCATGTCCTTGGGGTTGGCCAAGTGTGCATGTCCTTGGGGTTGGCCAAGTGTCCCTCATGTGGACACTCTCCAAAGGGTGATCACATGCCTTTTAATTTCCCAAGGTCTATCACATGCCGTCTAAATCAAATGAGGATTATTCTCACGTACACACAAGGTGGCTCCTAGAGAAGCTTCTCCCAAGACTAAGGTTCCCACACCTTAGGATAAATCAAGCCTAAGGTTCTAACCATTCAATTTGTTAGCTCATATAAATAAATACCTCAAGGGTTAAAACCAAGGGTTTCACCCAAATGTTCAAGGCATGTTCCAAGGGTAATTCAAGGGTTAGACCAAAACAAACATACATCATATTATAACCTTTAGAATCCATATGTTTAACCCTCTAAATCCATGAATTATACAACAATAAGTAACCCTCCTAAAGAGGGAAAAAAGTGGCCACGTGGTCTTATTGTGTTCACAACGTGGTCCTATTGTGTTCACACACATTAATACCTAAATATAACAACAAATCCCCCCTTAGAGTGATGCAGTGATCAAGGAGTTGGCACTCATGTATAAGGAAGTACCAAGCTATGTGGAATCAATCCACAAAAGGAAGTAATCCCAAAGCTTTTCGAAAAGCTTCAAACTTCTCCGTAGGCAAAGCCTTTGTGAAAAGGTCTACAATGTTCTCCTACATGGGCACATATGCCAAGCAGTTCTCACAGTTAGAGAACCTCCCCCTGTGATAATGATAATGCACCTCAATGTGCTTGGTGTCAGCATGGAGCACAGGGTTTCTCGCAACTAGCAATGTGCTGTGATTGTAAGTGAATATGGTGGTTGTAGAAGACTAACCAAAACCCAAACCAGCCATAAGGCGTCTAAGCCACACACACTCACTAGTTGCTGTGAAATCTTCCCTATACTCAGCCTCACAACTCGGAGTGGCCATAGTAGGCTGCTTCTTGCTTAACCAAGATATACATGAGCTACAAAGAATGAAGCAAAATCCGCTACTAGACACATGAGTGTCATAGCAACAAGCCCAGTTGTGACCCTTGTCAATGTACGAGAGAACCTTGAGACAATCACAATTTCCTATTGCACGGAATCCTTCTACTAGAGCCATTTCAAAAATGTGGTTGAGGCTTTACTGGTCCAATTAAACCATTGGTAGCAAGAACGGAAGCACTCTATGTCTTAACCTGCACAAATTATTGTAGCCAATGGTGAGAGGATTGGGCTACTAAGCAAGCTACAATATGCACAATAGCTAAAAAGCTTCAAAATGAAACCATTCCCCAGTTTGGTCCACCTCTGGAATTAGTGTCCAATAGGGGCACACATTTTTTGAACCAATTGATTATGGAAATCACTTTTGAGTACTAGACAAAGAATAGACTCAATTCACCCTATTATCCTCCCACAAATGGATTAGCAAAAAGCACAAATAAATTTCTTCTACACATGTTGTAGAAGATGTTACCTAACTCCACGGACCACTTGGAAACTATTCTTTCCACATTGCTATGGGAATATCGGACATCATATAAGATTTGGGTGGGCAGCACCCCCTTTAAACTTCTCTATGGAAAAAAAAGCGATCCTTCTATTCCACTTTGTAGTTCCAAGTCTCCGGATTGTGGTTTAGAAGCAAGTAGTACTAGAAGACTCCTTGACATATGGGATAGATCAGATGTGTAAGTTAGATGACCAATGATATAATATTTTCTTATTGCTACAAGGGGCATAGAGCCCGCAAAAGAAACAACATGATCGTAATTTATGAACAAAAATTTTTAGACCCAGGGACTTAGTGTTGTATTTCCATTCAAAAATGAACCACAAAATGGGAAAATTGAAAATTCGGTGGAAAGATCCATTCAAAATCCACAAACTATGCGGACTTGGTGCATTCCAATTGGCTATGTTGTTGAGAAAAGGGTGCCAATGATTATTAAGGGGTCCAAATTATAGCCCTATCAGGCATCCAGAGGGTAATTTTGCAAATCAATATATATATATATATATATATATATATATATATATATATATATATATATATATATATATATATATATATATATATGTGTGTGTGTGTGTGTGTGTGTGTGTGTGTGTGTGTATTTTTGGCAAATGGAAAATAAAAGTGCATCCATAAGTGGCAGAATAACTACTCAACATGCAAATCATACAAACAATTAATGATGATGATGGTGGTGTCTTCTCAAATCTGATCCTATGATCCTTATTATGAGAGGTATAATGAGTATAGAATCACCATAGTAAAGATATCATTTAGGGTAATCATGATGCAGACCTGGCACTCTGAACTCAACACATAGGCAATAAAAGGCCGAGGACAATACAAAATCTCACTTATTTGGTGAACTTACAAGCAAAGCATCAGCAAGCTTCAATAGTTAGCAGATGCAACAGTAGCATAGCCATGGTTGTCACCTTCTCTAAGGTGCACCTCTTGAATATACCAGAAAGCCTTTCTCAAGGGCAAAAGGATTGGTTCAAGTGTTGTGGGTTGCTATAGTGCACCATGTTGGACTAGCCGCGCATTCACCCACACCCATGCACAAAGAATATGGCCAAGAAAATTGCAAAGTAGACAGATGGAGATGACCTCAACGTCCTAGAGATAAGCATACAAGTAGGGAGAGAGAATACTTTTTCATTAACCCCAACAGTGATAGTAGAGTGACTTCATGTCACTAGCATCGGTATCATAACGAGGACAGAGTTGATAGATGCAGTTGAAATATGTAGACTGCTAGCGAAACCTTTTTTTGGTGAATACAAGCTTAGACAGCTTCTATACGACAACACATTAAAGCTCTGAGTATTACGTATGACAATGATTATCAACATGCAGGCCAAACCTTATGGATTGTCATAGCAACTCTGTGCATTGATGAAAGAATCAGCCAAAAAGAAGGTTAATTGGGATGAGATTATATTCCAAAAATTAAAGGTAAGAAGACTATTTCAAATAACAAGGAGAACAATTATCGTAGTGTGGAATAAAAAATTGGAGTCCTATTTACCTTTTTTATCTACGTAAAATTGAACATTTCTACCCAAAGAATGTATACTAGTTACGGTGGAGATTTTTTCCAAATCTTGAACTAGGTTGCATTTATTCCATCGAATAATAAAAAAAATTGAATATGTTCGTTTTGTTTGGGTTGTCTGAATAAACACCAAAGAAAAACGGACAGGGATAAGCTTTTGATCGAAAGGATTTTGATCGAAAACCTTTTCGAATAGAAAGTTTTTGATCGATAGGTTTTTCGATCGAAAACATATTGACGAAAACGCATTCCATATAGAGCTCTAATCCTACCATAGAGAATTTTCTTCAAAGGTAAAATTAATGTTTTCTTTTTCAAATTTGAAAGTACGTATATGCATATGTGTATGTATGTGCATGTCATACACACATATGCATACACACACAAACATGCACACATATACACACAGAAACATGTACACATGTACACACAAAATCATACACACACATAGACATATACACACACACATATAGATACTTGCACATATACATACACACACATATACACACACATGCATACATACATAGATACATGCATACACACACATGCACATACACACATATGCATACACACACATACATATACACACATGTGCATACACACATATATACACATACAGAAATGCACACATATATGATATGCATGCAGACACATTTACAAATGCACACATATGCATGCACACACATACACATATAGATACTTGCACATATGCACATATACACATAGATATAGATACTTGCACATATACATACACACATATAGACACACACACAGACACTCACATGCATACAATACACATATATAGACACACACACATACACTCACATGCATACATACATGCATATGCATACACATACATATGCATACATACATAGATGCATGTATACACACATGCACATACATACATACACATGCATATATACACATGCACATACATACATACACATGCATATATACACATGCACATACATACATACACATGATCCCTTTTTAATGGCAATTTCTACCTTCATACTCAGCTCCAAATCAAGCAACCTTCAAATTAAACTACAAAAATATAAAAAAGTAAAAATTCATTATTATATGCTTAAAAAAACATTAAATTATATCATAAAAAGTAAAATCTTTTATTACTTGTTTACATCTCTTTTGTCGTAAGTATCAAAAGTTTGAGTGCATACGTATTTCTATCAAAACTTGGCCATAAAAAGTTCCCCTTCATGCTATTATCTCAATAAGTTAATTTCTTTTCTCCCAAGAAGTCCCTCTTGATGCAATTGTCTTCATGCCAACATCTGAGCTAACAAAAGGTTCGTGTTGTATTAATACAATACAACTTCCTAAAGAAGATCTATGGATTTGTGAAGCTATATTTTATTGATAGAACAGGAACCTTCTATTAGTTGATATACATTGTCCAAGATGCCATTGATCTTCACTTATTAATACCTCTCACCATTTGCTTAGCTCAAAATCAATTAGGCTTCAAAATAACCTATAAAAATATAAGGAAATAAAAAATCATTATTATATGTCTGAAAAAATACTAAAGTATATCATAAAAAGTAAAATCTTTTCCAACAATTGCAATAGTTTATTATTCACAACCATACACACACATATACATGCACATACACAATCATCTTAGATTTTCAGCTACAATCATATAGCATAGAGGCACATACACATACACATACACATACTATTGTGAAGTAAGAATCAATCTTGATTCAAACAATCACAATACATTTTTACTCACAATCATACACACTATACATATACTATTAAGAAGTAAGAATCAATGTTGAGTCAAAAAATCACAATCATACACACATATACATATACTATTAAGAAGTAAGAATAAATGTTGAATCAAACAATCACAACAGATTTTATTCACACTTATACACTAAAATATTGATTCAGACAATCATAAAACATGTTGACTCACAATCATAGACACACATACATATACTATCGTGATGTAAGAATCAATGTTCAGTCAAACAATCATAAAACATGTTTACTCACAATCATACACACATATACATATACTATCATGATGTAAGAATCAATGTTGAGTAAAAAAATCACAATAGTTTTCTTTATGATTTTAGTACTAAAGTATTTAATATATGTAGCAAGAGTTTATACCTTGTTCTTTTTAGAACACTCTAAGTTCGTAAAAAACAAAGTAACTCTTATGCAAAATGAGTCTAGTTGTATTCTTTTATAAAAACTTATTTTACCAAATTTTTCGATCAAAAGATTTGGACTCATAAAATTTTTTATCAAAAACTTTTCGATCGAAAGCGAGTTCGATAAAAAATTGTCAAATTATAGTGCAAAAAGTATTCATTCATGTCTGAATAAGCTCACATGGCATCATTTTTGAATAATGAGGGGTTGCCATAAAATTCCTAATTATTCACAAATAAACAAATTGTCGAATAACAAATAATGCAACCTAGATCTTGAAGAAAAGAGTTGTTGAGCGCAAACTCGTGGAAGAAACTTCACAAGATCAAACTATAGATGACATAGATGAAGAGGAGCAATCTCAAAGGCAAAAAGTGGAGGACAACCAAAGGAAGGAGGCTGAACAAAAAGGTGTGGAGGAAGAGGTAGAAAGAAAGAGGAGAGAGGAAGAGGTAACAAGGAGAGAGGAAGAAGCAGCAAGGGAGAGACTAGAAGAAGAAGTAGAAACCAAACACCGTGCAGAAGAAGAAATGAAAAAGCAAGCTAAAGCAGAGGTGGAGAGACTAAAAAAATACCAGGAGTAGAGTGATCATGCTACAGAGATATCTTGAAAGATTCTGGTACTTCATATGTTTACCTCTTGCAAGCTTAGACATAAATGGAAACAAAGTGATGGCAGGGTAAAGTTACTCCCATCAGATGCAGTGATTATATCTATCCTTGGATGTATCCCGATGAACCAACCAGACCAAAAAATCCTAAGGGATTTAGTGAGAGGAATACAATGGAGTGGGGTCCAAATGGATGAGTTGTAGAAAAAATATGTTGCACTCTCTCAACAAAAGGAAGAATGAGAAGTAGAGAAAGTAGAAATGATTGTAGAAACTAGCCGACTTAGGGCCGAAGGGAAACAAGCCAATCACTTTCGATAATATGTTAGAAAGATTAGAGAGTATAATACTAGAAGTAGAGGGAGCGGTAGCTAGTTATCCAACTGCTAGTCAACAATTACTTGATCCGAAGGAGTTTTTTGAAGCAAAAATCCGATTAGCTGAGGAAAATATAGAGGAGATGTTCAAAGAGCTTTGGTATGATATAGAAATAATTATGTTTCATGAGATGTAGAATAATGATGATAATTTGTAATTCCATTTTGTAAAATTAATGGGTTCAGATCTAGGTGCATGCCAATGTTAATAATCGGAATGGATGACCACATTTTTTAATGTACTTTGTAATAGGAAGGGATTATTTTTACAGAAAAATCGGAACATAAATACTACTAATATTCCTCAAGCTCGAGGACTCCTCGGCTTGCACAAAATGAAGCAGGAATAATAAAAAATGGTATCTACAACGGTGTGAAGTGACTAAGATCACTATTTGGGAATTATTGCTTCATGAAAAATTATAGGGCCTATTTGCCAGATTTGTGTTGATTTCTTTGCATACTTGGTCCTTCTCTTTGTTCTGAATCTTTGTGTTGGCTTCCTTGTCTTGTAAGTCCTTGAGTGCCCTTACTGCTACCAACACCCCCCCTCTCTCACGTCTATCGTCTCTGATAGACCCTTGCTGAGCTGAACATAGGATGTAGTACTTGACGACATATGTGGTCAAGTGGTGCTCTTCGAGCCTCAGTCCTCTAGCTAAATCTGTGATTAATGCATCCCAATCAATTGGCCGGGTACGTTTGCATGTGGCATACACAGCTTGTCGGAGTGTAAAGCCTACTCCATAACAAATAAATGTAGCAGATGAGAGGGTCTCGGTATAAATATTTTTGAATGATAATCCTAGAACCCTGTGATGAACATTTCTTCAAACATTTGTTTGAAACACGTCGGGAGGTATTTGATTCGAGCATGCCATGCATATACAACATTGATGAATGGGCTTGTGCTCATATCATAGACTAGGTCGAGGTTGCCTTCATTGAAGCCCAAGGCCGAGAGGTGAGGTTCTTTAACATTTTTG
Source organism: Ceratopteris richardii (assembly GCA_020310875.1). Lineage (NCBI taxonomy): Eukaryota > Viridiplantae > Streptophyta > Polypodiopsida > Polypodiales > Pteridaceae > Ceratopteris > Ceratopteris richardii. The sequence goes on along the minus strand of CM035435.1, from coordinate 9,509,433 downwards.
AAGGTCCGGAATGTGACAAGCATGAGTTCGACGATTTTGAGGCATATTTGTGCCATGACATCCGGTACATTCTTGAACATAAAAGTAACGCTCATAGTGGTGTGTTGAAAAAAAGTTAAAGTTGCACATATATTTCACAGAAGTCTAAGATATTAAGAATTTAATAATATTTTGTTGTTGCAATGGTGGTTTTGATAACTAGTTAGTTTGTGTAGAGGTAAAATACTATAGGGCCTCTATTTTACAGACCCTATCCATCCAAAGAACCCTGTAGGTCAATCCTGTCATTGTTATCTTTATCATATAGAGTCAGAATGGCTCCACCTACCTACCAACCCGTTATGGCGCGTAGCTAAGACACAAACATATACATCCCAAGCCTATGGTGAAACTAGCTGCAGCTCGTGGTCCTAACCACCCGGCTAGGATACCTCCACCCACCTACTAGCCCACCATAGCGCATAGGTACAATCACAACAACACAATGTTTTTTCTTCTTCCTTTTTTTTTTCATAGTTAATTAATTTACCTCAGTCCTGAGAGTTAGGGAGAGGAAGAAAGGGATTTTTCCCACTTTTCCCACACATGCATGCAAACATACACACTCTAACCTTTGACAGATCAACCACCTCTTCACTCCATTCTCTCAATTACAGACACACATATGTATTCATCGATTTGACTTTTCACTAGGTAACTACAACCGGCTATGCCTTGGTCCCTCATATACCTATCCTTAGATGATCTAGAACGTGGGTCTCCGGGATGTCTCATATAGCGTCAGCTCGTACTCGCATCCCGACGACTTCCCTAGGGTGAGTCAGGCTCAACTTCAGGGGCTCCGTCATCGCTATCTATCGTTAACAGATCTGCCCAAGCCCAAGTGATATCGCTCTCTTCGTTAGACATTTTCCTCGAAGGGTCGAAATAGTAATATCGATCACCCACCCATCCTACATGTCGGATCAGGTATGTCTCAAACCACTCAATATGAAACGTAATATCTAAACCCTAGTTTATGAAGCATACCAGCTAGTGCGCTTGCTCCACATCATATTCGGTCTCAAAGTCGTCGACCTCTATGTCCAAGCGGGCGAATGTTTGGTCCGAGAAATATATCCCCAGCTCGTACAAATAGAGTTGAGTTATTTGATCTGCCATTTTGTTACTTAGCTCTTAATAGTCTCTGCGCAACACAAAAAATAATTAGAAGTCCAAAATTCTTGAGCTAGCAAGAGATAATATTTATGACAACAAAAATCATAGCTAACATATGCGCATGCATATATATATATATATATATATATATATATATATATATATATATATATATATATATATATATATATATATATATATATATATATATATATATATATATATATATATAAAACTATACATCTATGTACAAGGAGTTTACTACGTCCTTCCGCTTAGATCTCGTCTGGCTTCTCCTGTCCTAATGCTAGTTGAAATATGGTTTAACTCGAAGCACGTTAACCTTCACGAGAGCACATTCTTTTCCTAAATCTTGAATTTGCATGGAATCATTGGAGTTGAGTTCCACCACTTTAAACGGCCCTGCCCATCTTGTCTGTAACTTCCCCTGGAATTTGTAATATTTGCTGTCATAGACTAGCACCAAATCCCCTTTTTGAGTCGCATGGGTCTTGAGATTCTTGTCGTGCCTCTCCTTACTTCTTCTCTGAATAGCTTCCAGACTTTGCTGTGCAATAAGTCTCTTTTCTTCTAGCTTGACCAATTGTATGTACCTCTCCTTGAATGACTCTTCCTCTCCCAGCCTGGCCTCGATGGCCACTCTTAATGTCGGAACTTCTTTTTCGATGGGAAAGATGGCTTCCTCGCCATATACTAGGGAGAACGGAGTGCTCTTAGTCGTCACTCGGTAGGATGTTCGATACGCCCACAAAGCTTCCAAAAGCCTCTCATCCCAGTCTCGCCTATGCACAGCTACTCTCTTTGTCAGAATCTGTTCAAGAACCTTGTTGGTAACTCCACTTGTCCATTCGCTCTCGGGTAATATGGAGTGTTTTTCCTGTGTTTGATCTTATATAATTCCATTAATTCCTCGATCAGTTCATTGACAAAATGTGTTCCTCTATCACTCACTATCTCCAACGGGCATTCAAATCGGGTGATAATTTGTTCATCCAAAAATTTAGCTACATCAATAGCTCGGTCAGTCTTAAGAGCTTTGGCTTCTACCCACTTGGTAACATAGTCAGTGTAGACCAAGATATACCTATTGGATCTACATCTTAAGGGAGGATCAATAGGCCCCACAAAATCAATTCCCCATTTTTCAAAAGGCTTAAGAGCCAGCACCGGCGTAAGAGGAGCTGCATGTGCTAATGTTGGTTTGCCCATTCTTTGGCATTTGCCGCATTTTTTGCAGTATGTGTGAGAGTCTTTGAACAGCGTTGGCCACCAATACACAGCCAATAAGATCTTTCTTGCCGTCAGCTCACCAGCAAAATGCCCAGCGTAGGGTTCATCATGCAATGCTCTCAGAACTAGGGTTGCCTCTTCTTCCTCGAGACACCTCCGATAAATGCTTTCATGGACAAAATATCTATAGAGCTGCCCACCAATGATGCTATGGTGTTTTGCCAGTGCTAATAGTTTTTGCTTCTCTCTCTTGCTTGCTCCTGGCGGGTATTTAGTGGTGCACAAGAAATTCACCAAGTCGGCATACCAAGGTACCTTAGCATCAACCTGAAATAGATGTCCAGCAGGAGCATCATCAGGCACACCAGAGATTGGCTCCTCATTAATAATTCAAGATAAATGGTCAGCCAATATGTGCGCTTTGCCTGGTTTGGTTACCACTGTGAACTGAAATTCTTGTAGGAGTAGCATCCACCTCATCAATCGCCCTGATAGCTCGGGTTTATTAATGATATACTTTAGGGCTTCGTGATCCACATAAAACATGAAATGCTTTCCCATCAGGTAATGCCGATACTTGTTTACTGCAAAGATCATCGAGAGGCATTCCTTTTCTGTAGTCGTGTAGTTTCTTTTAGTGCTATTCAAGTTCCAACTTGCGTAATAAATAGGATGGTCCAATTTCTTTTCATCATCTTGACATAGCACTGCTCCCACCACAGTATGAGACGCATCTGTATGCACATGAAATTCTTTCGTCCAATCAGGTGCTACCTAAATCGGTGCATTTATCAATCTCTCTTTGATCAAGTCGAATGCAACTTGACACTCTCCAGTCCATTGATATTGTTGGTCTTTCCTCAAAACATTCGTCAGTGGTGCTGCTATTGATGCAAAATTTAATATAAATCATCGATAATAATTAGCATGCCCCAATAATCCTCTGAGTTGCCGCAAGTCTTGAGGAGGTGGAAGTTGTCCGATTTTTTCTACTTTATCCTCATCAACCACGATCCATATTTCGGAAATAACATGTCCCAAGAGCAATCCTCTTTGTACTCCAAATGTACACTTTTCAGGATTTAATGCGATGCCTTTTTCAATGCTTCTTCTTAAAATAGCTTCGATCCTCTCCATCATGTTTTCATCGTTGCCTCTGATCACAAAGTCATCGAGGAATATCTCCATCCAATCCTGCAAATAGTCTTGATATGCAACTATTATTGCCCTCTGGAATGTGGCCGATGCATTGCATAATCCAAATGGCATCACACGATGTGCGTATGTGCCCCATTCAGTAGTGAAGGTGGTTTTTGGCTGATCTTCTTCATAAATTTGGACTTGATTGTATCCGCTGAAGCCATCTAGAAAGGAGTACAATTTATGGCCAACCACTCTGTCCAAAATTTGGTCCGTAAATGGTAAAGGAAAGTGGTCCTTCTTCGTCTTCTCGTTCAATTTCCGATAGTTGACACAGATGCGAATTTTATTACTCTTCTTTGGGACAACCACAATCGGTGATACCCATTCGCTAAATGCAACGGGATATATAAATCCTGCTTCCAACAACTTGGTCAGTTCCATTTTGATCAACTCCGAGTATATCGGATTCGTCCGCCTAAGCCGTTGACATATCGGCCTAGTCCCTTCTTCCAAGTCTATATAATGCTGACAAATTTGGGGATCGATACCTTTCAAATCACTATATGACCATGCAAAAGCCTTGCTGAAATTTTTGAGTGCCAATTTAATGCATTCTCGTACACCATATGGTAGCTCTGACCCCACGCTCAAGAACTTTTCTGGAAAAACTTCCCATTTTTCCAAGTGAGCTTCTTGCGAATATCCCTCATTCCTTGATGACATTGTGATTGGAAAGTGCTCCCCGATCACGCGTGCATGGTTGGCCAGTAAATCATCGTTTTTTCTTTTTCGACCGCACCCAATTTCTTTAGTTCAACTTTTGCAATGGCTTCCTGCACTTTAGTCTTACTTTCCGCTTCTTTTTTCGATTCTCGACTTCTCCTCAGAAGCTCTGCTTCTAGCACTCTGACCCTTTCTCTCAACTGTTGTACTTCCATTGTCGGATCTAACTCCAGCTTCAACTCATCTTTTGAAGTTCCCTTCTCCAGGGATTGGGTAGCTTTGCTTTCCCTTGCGTCTATACTCAACATGTAGCACTCAAATTCACTGGTATGTGTCAACCATCCTAGCAACTCTTGGTCTGAGTCATCCTTGTAACCTAGTGGGTCTTTGTACTCTCCCACTTTCCCGTGTTGGAGTTTGGACAATTGCAAGTTAAATCCATCTTGTAAAAGGTCCTTGGAAGTTTCCGTGCGCAAGGCAAATCTTACCCGTGCCGTTTCTTGTCTAACCTTTTCCTTTGCTTTCTGCTCCCTTTCCTCAGCTGTTGTCAATTTCTTGCCGGTCAAGTTTGGAGACACTTAAAGTTGTATTCGATCAGCCTTCGGTCCAATTGTGATAAATCCTGTGCGCCAATCGTGCACACATTCGGCTTGCACCAGCCATGGCCGTCCAAGTAGGATCGAGAAGGTGGCCTCTGAGGTCCTTGGTCTTACTATCAGATAATCATCTTTAAATTCTAGACCGCCCACAACTGTGCTTACATTCTTCAAAAGACCTGCAGGCTTTACTTGCGTTTGATCTGCCATCCTCAAGGACATTGGAGTTTCTTCCATGTGGTTGAGGCACAAAGCTTTCATCATGTACTCAGTCATAAGGTTGACTGCAGCGCCACTATCTAACTGAGCCCCAGGGACTGCATATCCTTTAATCTCGACTGTCACAAGTGGAGCATTCGAATCAATTTGCATCGTAATACTTTGAATCATACCTTGGATCTCTTTATCTTGTCTCTTTTTATCTTGAGCTTTCCTCGGCTTCTTAATATATTCCTTGTAGAATTGTTTCCTATATGCAGGTGAACATTTCAGCAATGTGCCAATGTCTAGCCTTACTTTCGTGTCAGCGAGCAGCTTTACGATGTCCACTTCCTCCAAACTTTGTCTTTCCTTCCTACACTTTGGAGCCCTTAATCTTTCAGGGAATGGTGCTATGCCTGGCACAAACTCCTTGGTCACTGGTGGAAGAATCTCTATCTCTTCCCCATCCTCAAACTCTTGCTGCTCACCAAATCCTCCCACTTGGTTTTCAATCTCTCCATGATCAGCTATCTTCTCTTGACTTGCTTCTTCGCTTTTGCCTTCTCGAGGTTTCTTCGAGTACTCTTGAGTCCTTGTGACTACTTCCACAGTTGGCTCTTTATGCGGTTTCTTGGCCTGGTAAGCATCCACAAAGTGCATTGACGAGCTAGAGCCTTCTTGAGGGTTCGGTGTCTTGAACACTACTCCGATCGTAGGAACGTGCTCTTGAGCTCTCAGTGTGGAATGCATCTGAGTATCAACATAATTTGGCTACTGGTCCTTTTTCCTTGCCGGCGGGAGCTCTTTGTTTTGGACAATCTTCATCAAAGTGGCCCTCTCCACTACAATACCTACATAGTGGGGTATAATCAACTGGTTTCTTTTTGTTTGGACACCTAGATTGAGTATGGCCAAAGCCATGGCATCTCCAACACTGGATTGGACCATCTCTTCTTTGATCACGTGTGGCTCCTCTCGGATAGTCTCCTCCCTGACCCTGAGCACCATATCCATAAGTTTGTCTATTTTCCCAACGAGATGTAGGCGGGACACTTTGAGTAGGCAATCCCGTGTAGGATCTTTCTCTTGTATCTCCCAATTTCATGGTCCTCTCTTCATAGGCTCTCTTGTTGTAACATCGGTCCTCCGTGTGATTTGTCCTTCCAAAAAAAGTGCAATGCATTCTAGGTGGTGATCTATCTGTGAATACTCTTGAGACTGTAGGGCATTCTGAAGCCAAATGGCGGTAACCATGGCACTTTCCACACCATATATTTGATTGAAACACTTGATTCGGGTTTGTAGCTACCTCTGGTTTTACTGTGTATGTTTCCTGGGTCATTGTGGCAGCTTTTATAGCTTGTGTGACCAACTCCAATATTCGTTCTTCAGTTAGTGCAGGCTTTATCTCACCTGGCGTGCTAGTGGCAACTACAAAAGCTGGGGTCGTCAATGCGGGACTTCCTTGACCAGGATCTTTCATCGGTATGTTTCCTGGGCCTCCCATTGGCTCGTATAAGAGCTCCATCTTCCTTTGTTGACATAATTGTACTTCCTCCCAAAGCCTTGCTTGTTCCTTAGCATCTATTAAAGTTGCAGGTCTTGTCACGCTGATATGCTGCTGCGCTGTAGGATCTCTCAATCCCGCAATGAATCTTCTCCTCAATGTCTCATCGTTCGGGCCATTTGCGCCCATCTTTCTTACCAAGGTTTTCATTCTCTGAATGTAGTTATCGATGCTTTCATTGAATCCCTGTTGCAGGTAATCCATCTGTTGGGCCAATCTATTTTGGAAGCCCTGTCATCGAAACTTTGCCAAGAAGGCTTCTTTGAGCGTCTGATAAGTTCCACGCTCTTGTGGTGTTAAATTCCCATACCAGTTGGCTGCCTCATCACGAAGAGTAGCCGGAAAGATCCTCAACCTTTGACCCTGGTCAACTACCTCATTGGCCTCACAAGTAACTTCAAATAGTTGGATAAAACTATCTGGATCCTCGTCCCAAGCACTTGAGAACTTGGTGAAGTCCCCCAAATGAACTGAAATCCGTTGAGCCATTTCGAACAGAGGTGTAATGTCAATATCACTTCGATCCCAGAAATTTAGTGCACGCGGCCTCAGGATTCCTCCTTCAAACTTTTGCACTTGATTCGTGACTCTCCTATGGGAGTACACGTTTTTGGCAAATTTCTTCAAGCTAGTCGAGGTCGACTCACCTTGCGATTCCCACCTCTTCCTTTCTCTTTCAAGGGCTCTTCTCTGAGCGCGTTCCTCTCTTTGCGTTTGTGTTGCTCCTGAGGATGAGCTCACGTCGCTCATGTACTAGATCTTGGGTCCACAAGCTCGGCCAACATGTGGCGCTAGGCGAACCTATGGCACTCTCTTATAGAGACGTGCCAAGCTATTCCCGGCAAACGCACCAAAATGTTATGCTTCTTTTTCCAAGAGGATAGATGCTTATTTGTATTCCAATTTTGCCAAAACACTTGGAAGTCAATTGCTTGCGCTGCCTAGACTCCACAAATTTACTTCTAATTGATAACTTGGTGCTCTCGCCCCACTATCTCGGAACCACTTCGCTTACTCCCACAACCATCCACTTCCTCCTCGGTCCTGCTCCCACACATATGCTTACTCTCTCACACTTTTGCACTTGCTTATTGCACACACTCCCCTTCACACTCTCTCTCTCTATCTCTCTCTCTCTCGTCCACTCGTTTGTTTTTCCTTCTAGCTCTTTCGCATCCACCTTCTCTCATCCACACCCACACACCTACATGCATGCACTGAGACACATTTACATTCTTTCCCTTGTACACACACATGCATGTTTGGCCACACATTCACATATATACACCCTCACATGTATCCTCTCGCACACATGCATACGTACTCGTGCACTTTCACCTTCCAATTCCCAATTGCACTCTTGCACATGCACCCCTTGTTTTCCTCACTCTACCCGTGATATAAACATTTAAAACTTCTTGCTTGGAAATAAAAAAATACCATGATAGATTTGTGTATCCAAACGATGCGATCGGGATTGTTGACTCTTCATAGAAGCCACCTTGCATACTCCTATTCCCGATGTGTGCTAATGTTCGCTTAAAAAAATCTCCCTAAATTCCAACAGGGAAACCCGTGCCAAGTTCCTCGCTCAAATCTCCCACGACTAACTCGATGTTACGAAAAACAACAATGTCAGCAGATGGGTGTGTATCAGAGGGAAAGGAACTTATACATATATATATATATATATATATATATATATATATATATATATATATATATATATATATATATATATATATATATATATATATATATATATATATATATATATATATATATATATATATATATATCACTTTGAAAGTTGGGGTTGGAGAGATGCGTGCGAGATCGCAACTCAAGGCACTCGTGTTAAGGTTGGTCATGACACTGCTTGGGTGCATCTATGCCTTGAAGCAGCAGGGCTTTACAGCAACACCAAATTTGTTGAAGCATTGTCTACATTCTTAACCTCCGGGCTAAGTAAAGCCTAACATTTGTACCTACGAAATTGTCCCTGTACGCCGTCAAGAAATAAACAACCAATGCTAATAACATCATGAACGCAATGGATCCATGATACAAATGCTACGACCAGATTATGACATCGAAAACTTTTATCTTCATTTCAGTTAATGATTTGCAAAGATCCCTCACTCTGATTAGACAGAACATCGAGATCAAATCAAGTGCGCCATTGCAGATAAAGATTGACAACAGACCTCCCCTATGTAATCAACCCAAGTGGTTGCACCCCCATCGTCAAAATTATAACGCATCATTGTGCCGCATCAGAAATACCCTTAGCACTCGGAAGCTCCATTTATACTCTCTGAGAAAGCAACTTCTACGGGATAAACTTACTGATAGGTATGCAATGAGCGACCTGGAATAAGAACAACTTCGAATATAAACTGGACTCTGCTCTAAACCCTGTTATCACAGATGTGTATTGATACACTGATCAATAATACATAAAACAGAAGCCTTGACACCACTTCATTTATCCAAATTAGGTGAGATAGGCAAACACAGACATTCAAAACCACACCAAGCAGGGCCGTCAACTACAACGGTATGTTCACTACGTGATAAACCTTATTACAACATATAATCAATAGTAAATCATCTCGTCAGTCACGGATACATGTCCAGACCATTACTGCTACCACCATGTGAACCCAATTGGTTTGCTTCAGCATACATAAACAATGGCATGAACCTTGAGATGATCACTCGATGATGGTGTCCGCACTCGTTGGAGAGATTTGTCAGCCATTCCTCCTTTGTGTGGGCATTCACAGCCCATCGCTTCCCCTGCAACAACCGACTTCTTTCCCCTATTGCTCCGCAGGACCGGCCCCAAAAAAAATTGGCAGCGTTTCCCTCCACCAGCTATCCTTCCACTTCTGATCCCCTTCTTCCCAGCTAGAACAGTAGATGCCTCCCTCTTGCGGACGAAGTCCCCCCCCCTTAAAGATGCAAACTCCGAAAACACACAGTGGCTAGAAAAAAACGAAGCCGCCGACCCCCAGCTTCCCCCCATATATGTAATTTTAAGCGTCCTCCCTCTAGAATTAACAGCCAAAAGCTGTTATACCTTTCTGTTTCTTCCCACCTCTCACAAAGGGTCGCCCCTTATCTGCTATTCCCCTCGACTCTTGACTGCATACGTCCCTCAGAAGGGTTTTCCACCTTTCAACCTTACATACAAGCGACAAAAAAAAAACAACCGATTGTAGACCCCTCTTCCTCTGAATCTTCCAAATCCACTATAGTGTGTAGACCTGTCATCAGAATGCGGTCCTCACGGGGTCCCAAGCATACATTTATCCTGCAACATTGTTGAAAAGATAGGCAGGCCCAAATCGGCCTTGAAAGGCTTTAGCATAAATCTGGTCATGCGTGGCAGCATGCGCCTTACATATACTACAGCATAAATCTGGTCATGCGTGGCAGCATGCGCCACTCAACTACTGTTTGAAAATCTGTCCCATGTATCACGACCAATCCTCTGCACCACCTCCCTCCTTCTACATACCGATGCCCTTTTTGTTCTTCGTTCCTAGAACTCGTGACGTTTCTTCAAAACACCAAGTCCTCCTCTCAATTTCAATGCTCTCTTACTGATTCCTCTTAGATCTTCCCACAAGTGTTCCAGGACGCATTCTCTCTTTCTTCTCTGTAGATGCACATGCCTTCTCATGGTGGCTCGCCTCTAATCCTTGAGAAGCTCTAGATAGATGTAGTATGGTGAAAGAAATCTTCCAAATTCAGAATGCTCTAGCTGATGATATCTGTGTACCTGCTCAATTACTTCTACTCTTGTTGAAGCTATTCAAAATCCGATGATAGCTTCATATCATTTCCCATCAGTTCATGATACCTCCAACGCTTTCATTTTCTCTGAATAGAAGAAATCTTCTCTCCCCCACTGTGAACAATTTTAACAAACATTTCTTCTCCATTTTTCTATTTCGCAATCAAAACCAATATCAAGGGGGCATAAAAGCCATGAGCCAAAAGGTCCACCCTCTCTAGGTGGCAAGCATTCACAAGCTGAGCAAATGATATTGATGAGTGCCTCTCTCTAACAGGCTGCATGTGAGCTTTGATCTTGCCAGCATTCCTCTCTGACCAAGAAGTTGTCATGTAGTTGCAAATACATCTCGTCAACCATTTGATCAATTCCTCAAGTACTTGCAATCAAACAAATTCCCTTGCCAAATACAAAAATATTAGTGCATAAAAAGCAACCATTTCCTGAGCTAACAATTTCCCATATTTTCGAACCCATATACATGATGGATGGAGTGACCGATGATCAAGAGGGTGACTTCTTGAGAGCAAACCATAACTTGTTATCGTATATTTAGAGGTGGAGGGAACAAAATCTGCTTATCCTCTGGTTCTATTGATGCAATTGAATAGAAGTCTAAAATCTAGATAAACACTAAGCATATAATGGAGATAGTAAAGTTTCATTAACAATATGGTCTTAACTACTTCTTCTATTTCTAATTCTTCACTAGTCTCATTCTCGTTGGATTGAGTAGTCATATTCTAAATAGGAGCACATAATAGAGTCTCTAAAATAAAAGAGGTATGTAGGCTATGTTCATTAGAAGATTTACTTGAAGATGCATTTGTGCAGACATGAGAAATAAAGTGCAATGTAACATTTTAATTGATAATTGAACTCTTTAGTGATAATACTAAGATCTCAGAACCAAAATAATCCTATACAAGTGCTGTGAAAAAAGTTCTAATACAGAAACTTTGATGATACTCCTATAGAAATCCTTAGATAAAAAGCCTAGTACAAGATTTTATGTTTCAAATATGATAAAATGAAACTAAGAGAAGCATAAATGCAACTCCTAGTCAAAAGTTCATAGGTTTCATCAAGTCCTTGCTGCTCATCAATCCTTCTTCAAATGTTCTGCAAAAGTAACATTAGGAAACAAAACTATCACATATTACATATTTATATACATACATATAGCTTCTTATGCGTGCATGCATTCCATTTTAACTAAGACACTAGTCCTAGCATTCATTTAGTTAACACACACACACACACACTTCATGCATTCCCTTAGCTAACATACACACACACACACTTATCATTAGTCACGTATGCACATAACTATATTTTTATTGCTCATTAATTAATATTATTTAATAATTAATCTAAACTATATATTACTTATTAATTAAATTATTTTGTACCTATTCTCATATATAAATTCATTATGTATTAAATCAAATATTTTGATTAATCATATATCCAAGGAATAAGAGCATGTTATTTACGTAGAATAAAAATTAGGGTTAATTAAATTATTAATAATCGAAACTGATATATTATTAAATGAAATATAGTACTTTTCTAATTAAATTAATAGCACATATTTGTAGGGTATAAATTCATATATTAATATGTAACCATATACTTTAATACATATTTAATGATTCTATTAGGGTTAAAACACACATATCGCTTTATGAACATAAACTATATGATACATTGATCCCATGCTTATGCATATGATTATATGTATAATTGCTCAATTTTCATCATACATAGACTTGCATTGGCACACGCCTTCAAATGCAATTATACATGCAAAAACATAAGCATACAGACCCATAAACATACATTCTTACCTATCCATCTACATCAATGCACATAAATACATATGGTTCATACCCATGCATTACACACACATGGTCATGATTAATATATGGATACTCATATGAGTTTTTTGCATTCAACTACTTAAGACTTCATAAACATATGCAATTTAGATGACAAGATCTTTGATTACTTCCAGATTTTTAGAGCTTTGCTGTCAGCAGGTACTAAGAAGAAATTTTAGTCAAATCAAGGGTTTTAATCAAAAAAGATTTGAGAGAGATAAAAGTTAACTATCTTGAAATAAAAAATGTTTTTATTTTTCTGCATGTTAGTTTGGATGTGAAAATCTCTCCGACATCTGCCCCCACCAAACCTACACATCGTCCCAATGGGCCAGCCTACAAATGATGGAAAGCAACATCAAATTCTTTGGAAAAAGATTATAAATTGACTTTAAATAAGATGATAAAAATTGCTCGTAAATTCAAATTAAGTTTCTGATAATAAAGAAAATCTATAAAATTATGTAAATGTGAATTGGAAATCATTTCGTTCAATGCATATAGTCAAAAGACAAATTTAGAAAGTCCTATAATATTCATTTAGATAATCGTGGTACTTACCATTCCATTAATCATGTTCACAAGTAAGATTTAATTTATATAAGTATTCTATCTTCTATCTCTTAGTCGTCCGCCATAAGTTACATCTAAGTAATTCATGTGTAGGAGACCTCCACCTCATATAGCCTGCAATACTTTTTACGAGTGATTTCGAGACCAAAATTGAGTCATAATAATTTTTTTCTTTTTCAGTTTCTTTGTATTTTCTTTTTCTTTTTCCATCTTGGAGCATCCATTAATGTACTGCTTGATGTATTTATTTTTCTTTCTTTCTTTTCTTCACAACTTTTTTCTTTAAGGGGAAAGGCTTAACCCTAATGAGAGCTGAGGATCTAGAAGCATGATACAGTCAGAACTAGGATCTAATTTGCTTAATGTTTTCAGAAAATAAAGAAGGCTACTTGTATAGAGTAAATTTACCTTTACTAAGGGTCGTAAGTCAAGTGTTTCTCTCTCCTATCCTCATAAAAAATTAAAATTTCCCTAAATTGGACCTTCAACTTGCATACATATTCCTACTTTGATTTCTTTTTCATAATCTACATAATTTTAATAAATTCCCTTTTATACCAGAAACATATAAAACCCTAATTATGAAATGCATGAAAAGAAACTTTTATATAAAAATAAATAACAATTAGAATCAATTCACCTGATTATGCTTCATCTTCATCTTCATCTTCTTCTTCCAGGAAATCTTCATCCAGCTCAAACTCACTACTTGCCCTTCTCTTAAATAGCTTTATTCTCTTTCCTACAATCACATTTCTTAAAGGTACCATCAAGTTCTCGTAACTTATATGTACCTGTATCAAAAACAAAAACAACAACATATGGCCCAAACCATCATTTATTTAATTTACGACGTGCATCATAATGAGTCTCAAAATTACTATCATATATAAGCACCCAATCCTCACTCTCTATTGGTTATGGCCTTAGTCTATGTTTCTTCTTAAAGTAACTTTTATTTTTCAATCATGATGTTTTTAATTTTTTGATAGCTTCTTTTAAATTTTCATTACCTTGTTTTAATTGTTTAATTCTTAATGCTAATAATTCTTCTCGTGTTACATTGTCTTCCCATTTTAAGCTCATCCACTTTACTATCTGAGTATGAATAGGAAATATGAACTTTTGACAGTACATGAGTTCAGCGGGCATAAAACTAGTATTTCTCGTGTACGTCATCCTATCGCTCCATAGAGCAAATGGTAAGTATTTTGGCCATTTTCCAATATCACCATGGCATGCTTTTGAAATAGCCTTCACTATGGAAGGATGTCCTCATTGAATCTTTCCATTTGCCTCAGGATTGTAGGCAATCGTAAGAGATAATCAAATTCCATGGTATGCAAAGAACTCTCTTGCCTCTCTAGCATTCATCTGGATCTAGTACTACTCTCTCTACATATCCAAGTCTAGATATTACTTCCTCTAAAAGAAATAAGCATACATTATAAGTAATATTAGAACAAACTGCTCGACCCTCAATGTGATTAATTAAATCGTCACGTGCAAGTACTATGTATCTCATGCCACTATTGCTTTTAGGCATGGTCACAAGGTCGACTACCCACTTGTAATGAATATAAGGTGGATAGGTCAGATGTGAAGGGTCTCTATGTTTGACCCAGGAATGTAACTAGCATGCAGTACAAGTGCTCACAAATTCTTTTACAGTTACATACATCTTCGGCCACCAGTAACTTTCTAGAATATTCTCATACGTAGCTACAAAACCCTTATGATTAGCACAAAGGCTTTCATGCATTTCCATCATACCTTGCACTTGAAAATTTCTTAAGCCTAGCAATCTTTGCGGGTTTCTCACCTTCCCTTTAGCATGTTGTCAAAGATATCCATCTTTCAAGAAAAAGTTGAAAGACTTCTTCCTGATGTTCCAGAATCAACTTGAGACCAGCTTGGAATAGGCTGAAACATACTCATATAATAACCTATATCTCTTTGTTCTTCTTCATAGTCGTCTGCTCTAAATCTTTCATACATAAAAGTATATGTCTCATAGTTAATTAAGTTTATATGTTTAGCCATTGCTTCTCTATCATCGTCAAATTTTGCTCGTGAGGGCATATCAACAATGGTAATATGCTTTCCAACAATATGTAGAAAAGATGGATTAATAAACTTTATAAAGGCAATCCATCTTAACATAGCAATATCTGGAGATGAACAGTTAGCAATTAATCCAATTAATGGAAGAAAGTTAGTCTCAACTATTACATTAGCTCCTATAAAATATTCCTTATCTGTTTTTAAAACTGTAACTAATCCCCATAGCTCTCTTTTAATCTGAGGATAATTTCTTTGAGTATCATGCAAGATTTTCACTCCAAGGTGAACTGTGTATCTTTGCTCCTTCTCATCGTCCTGTCCAATGACAGAGCCTATACCAATAGGGCTAGTATCAATGGTTAGGATTACAAGCTTATTTCTTGAATAATTAGTATGTTTCAAGATTGGGGCATTCATAAGCAATTGCTTCAGATGTCTCATCGTTCTAGTATGCTCTTCAATCCAAAATAATTTCTTTCTTTTTCGTAACAAATCATATAGTGGGTTCACAACGTGAGAAAAATGAGGGATCTAGATGACATAAAAGACACATGCACTTAAGAATCTCCTTACTTCACTAACATTGTGACACCTTTTGGAAATTCTACTAATGGCATCTACTTTTGTTGGGTAAGGCATACAACCATAATATCCGCATAAATGTCCAACTATTAGCATTTCATTAACACCAAAAGTAGACTTCTCTAAAGAGAAAGTGAATCCAACCTCCTCAAACCTTTGAAAGATCTTTTGAGAATTAGAAATGTGAGTGGAAACAAACTTTCTACAACCAGATGAATCTAAAGTCTCTTCTTTTTCTTTGTTCACACATGCTTTTATTGGAATATCATCAATAAAAGGCATTGTGACTTTGGGGATAAAGTCATGGAAGACTAGGTTCATAGCGTTCATCATGTCTACCATAAAATTCATTGCTCCTTGTGGTAAAGTACACATATGTACTAGTCCCAAAGGAGTTCTCATCGTGGTCACATCTCTACTTTCAATAGCTAATTGAAATTGATCATATCCTGCATACAAGTCTCCCATTGAATAGATAGAGTGATCGGAAAAGGCCTCGGCAAACTCATCTACAATAGGACCCATTCCTACATTCCTAATAGTGACTTTATTCAAGGGTTGAAGATCTTGAATAAAGCGTAGCTTCCCATTCTTTTTTGGTACTGTGAACCACCCATTGGAATAAGGTGCTGATGATGGTTCCAAAATGCTCATGGCAATCTTCTCCTTTAACAATCCCATTAGCTCAGGTGAATGAGTCTCTAGGACTGATATCAGTCAAAGATTCCAAGGAATGTGTGGTACAGTAAAAATAATCATCAGAGCTACAAGCTTTGGATCAGCACATCCTACTTCGTGTGGAAATAAAGAAAACGCTTTTCCATGTCGTACGATCATCTTTCTAAATTGATCTTTTTCTATCTTTGAAAGAAATTCATCTCCAAATTTAATATATTTCTTATTTGCTTTTGTAAACATATGACCTATCTTAGATTGATCACTAAGAATAGGGTCCTTAGATACTCATTTAAATATATCATAACTATCCTTAGGTAAGGGTTGAGCTACAGGCTTAATTTTCTTTTTGATAGTCTTATATTTAGTATTAATGTTCACTTCATGTTCTAGGATAAAATTAGTTATAAAATCATATTCTTTAATAGAGTCTAGAATAATCAATTTTGATTCTAATTTCTCTTGGGAAGCAATTTCAAGCTCTTCTAACAGAGTAGTGCTTTTTGAAAGTTCAATTATACACTCAATATTTTCATGAGGTAAAATTAATCCTAAATTTCTAAGAGATTGTTGGAGATAGACGTCTGCGGAAGCACGCGAACATCACAAGGAAGAAGAAGAAGCTTGGAGCACAAACACACAATACTGAATGTATTACTAGAGAATGTACAAAGATAAGTAGCCCATTAGGGCAATAGGCGTATATACAAGCCGGGGGAAAAAACCCTCCTAAAGAGGGAAAAAAGTGCCCCGGCGGTCCTAGAGTGTTCACACACATCACTACCTAAATATATCAACAAATCCCCCTTGGGAGTGATGCGGTGAACAAGGAGCTGGCACTCATGTATAAGGAAGTGCCAAGCTATGTGGAAATCACTCCACAAAAGGAAGTAAGCCCAAAGCTTTGCGGAAAGCTTCAAACTTCTCCCTAGGCAGAGCCTTCGTGAAAAGGTTTGCAATGTTCTCCTGCGTGGGCACATATGCCAAGCTGATCTCCCCAGCATAGAACCTCTCCCTGACATAGTGATAATGCACCTCAATGTGCTTAGTGCGAGCATGGAACACAGGGTTCCTCGCAACTGCCAATGCGCTCTGACTGTCAGTGAAGATGGTGGTGGCAGAAGACTGGCCAACACCCAAATCAGCCATAAGGCATCTAAGCCACACACACTCAACAGTCGCTGTGAAAGCTGCCCTATACTCAGCCTCACAACTGGAAGTGGCCACAGTAGGCTGCTTCTTGCTCAACCAAGATATACATGAGGTACCAAGCATGAAGCAAAAACCACTGGTGGACACACGAGTGTCATAGCAACCAGCCCAATCTGAGTCAGAAAAAGCATGCAAATCTGGCGGTAGTGATCCCCCCTTGGGATAAAACAACCCAAGTAGCCTAGTACCACTCAAGTAGCGAAAGATGCGCTTAACCGCTTTCCAATGCGTGACTCCTGGGCAATGCATAAACCTGCTCATCTGTGAAACAGCAAACTGAATATCTGGCCGAGTAATGCATAAGTAAATCAAGCATCCAACAACCTGCTGATAGAGAACAACATCAAATGCATCTCCAGCATCATGAAGACTCAATCGTAAACCTATCTCCATAGGAGTGGCAATAGGCTTACAATCTTCAAGGCCAAAATGCTACAATAATGTGTCAATATATTTCGTTTGAGACAAAGCCATTCCACCATCAACGTGCATAAACTGAATGCCCAAATAGTGATGCAAATGCCCCAAATCAGACATCTCAAATGAGGCATGCAAATCAGCCTTAAAATCAGCAATATGTGTCTCAATAGGACCAGTGAGCAGCATGTCATCAACATAGACAACAATGATTAGAAGCACATCATTAGCACGTTTAACATATAAGGTGCTTTCAGTTGGACTGTTCTCAAAACCATGTGCAATCAGATAGGCATGTATCTTCTCATACCAAGCATGTGGTGCTTGCTTTAAACCATATAATGCCTTCTTTAACCTGCAAACCTGGTTTTCATGCCCTTTCTGCACAAAGCCACGGGGCTGAAAAACATACACTTCTTCATGCAAGTCACCATTCAGAAATGTTGTTTTAATGTCCAACTGATGTACATTCAAACCATGATGGGCTGCAAGTGCACAAATGCTCCGAACAGTAGTCATACGGCATGTAGGTGCAAAGGTCTCATCAAAATCAATGCCTCTTTCCTGTGCATAACCCTTTGCAACAAGCCTAGCCTTATACCTGTCAACTGTACCATCAGGTTTATGCTTCAGCTTGTATACCCACTTAGTGCCAATGGCCTTCTTGCCAGGAGGCAAGTCACATAAAGACCATGTACCATTCTTCATTATAGCATCATATTCAGATTGCATAGCAGCCATCCAATTTTCTGAATTTTGTGCTTCATCAAAAGAAACAGGCTCATTCTCATCACAGAGACTAGATGCAGCCATAGCATAGCAATCTGATGCAAAGGAGGCACTATGAGAGCCTGAACAAGTACGATATGACAAAGGTGCATCTAATTTGCTGTCACGCAAAGTCTGCACCAGCCATTTTGGCATAGTTTTTGCCTGCTCAATATCAGCTCTCTCATCAACAAGTGCATCATGTAAATCTGCATCAGAAATGGAATGATCTGCATCATCATATGAAACCTGCAAAGGCTGAGAAGTTTCCTCATTAGGACCAGCACTAGCCTGTCCACCTGTAAAAAGAGGCATCAAAGTATCATACATGTCTTTGGAGCTAATAGATGTCTCCTTAGTACATGAAAGCAATGGCTGAATAGCATCTTCCACAAAGACAACATCACGGCTAACCAGAATGCGTTTAGTATGTGGATGATACAGACGATAGCCTTTACTTTCAGAACTGTACCCAACAAAAATACATTTTACTGCCTTATCATCCAATTTTCTGCGATGTTGTTCAGGCACTAATGCATATGCCAAACAACCAAAAACACATAGATGAGCAACAGATGGCTTGCAGTCATGCCAAGCCTCATATGGAGTGATAGACTGCAACGCTTTAGTGGGACACCTGTTCAGTACATATGCTGCACACATGACAGCCTCAAGCCAGAAACTATGAGGTAAAGCCTGACTTTTGACCATACACCTCGCCATCTCCATGAGAGACCTGTTCTTCCGTTCACCAACTCCATTTTGTTGAGGTGTATACGGCACTGTACACTGGTGTTTTATCCCACGTTCAGCGAGAAATGCATTAAAATCTGAAGACATATATTCCCCCCCTCGATCAGAACGGAGGGTGCCCATTTTACATGCTGACACATTTTCAGCCAAAACCAAAAACTGTTTGAAGCACATGAACACTTCGGACTTTGCTTTGAGTGGATATACCCATGCATGCTTGGAAAAATCATCAATGAAAGTCACGAAGTAAAGGTAATTTCCAAAAGAGGGTGTCTGCATAGGACCACAGACATCACTATGTACAAGCTGCAATTTCTGCGTAGCCCGAACTGAACCATCTTTTGGAAAGGAAGAACGCTGCATTTTGCCCAAAATAGAGCCTTCACAAACATGTTTCCCAGGTGCCTCAAGTTTGGGCAAAGAGGACACCATTTCAGATTTCTGCAGGCGTAACAAACTAGCAGAATTCAGATGACCAAAGCATGCATGCCAAAGCTTTGCATCTGACATAGCCTGAGAATCATGAACTGCACATGTCGAATCATTCACAGATCTTTCATAGTCTATGAGCTTATACAGCCCACGACATAAAATGCCAGAAGCAATAATCACATCGCCATTTGAGAGATCATGGACTGTACACCTGTCATCAACGAATTTCACAACCAAGCCAATCTTGGCTAATGCAGAAACTGATAACAGATTCTTTTTTATCCTTGGCACAAATAAAGCATCTGACAAAGTGAAATAACTACCATCAGCAGTAGTCAGAATGATCTTACCAACTCCCATAACAAGATAAGAGGGGTTATTGGCACATGTGACAGTATTCCCTGTAGGGGCAAGCTCGAGTGAAGAGAAGAAACTACGCTGCGAGGTAATATGTTTGGTCGCCCCACTGTTAAAGTACCAAACATCTGAGTCTACTGCAGACATGCACTGATCATGAGAAGATGGGTCAAAACTGCAGACAGTAGTAAACGCCCATTCTTCTTCCTGCACAAGATTTGCAGACTCTATTTTTGGTGTAGAGGCCTCTGCAACAACCATTCCAGCCTCTTTCTTCTTTGCCTCTTTAGCAGCCAGTTTTGGACAGTTCTTTATAATATGATCATTTCCTTTACAGTACTTGCAGAACAATTTCTGCTTTTCTGATTTCTTCTCATCTTTATCCTAGTTCTTCGATTGTGCAGCATTTGCAGATTTCTGCTTACTAGTAGAAGAGCTCCACTTTCCTTTGCCCTTCTGACTAGCCAGGAAAGCTTGATCTGCAACACGCATAATGGACCTGTTCTGCCTGGACTGATCTTTTTGCAACAGAACAGAGATTAATTCCTCAAATGACAAGGCATTCGGATTGCCTTTCATCATCAACCGAAGAGTAGAGGCAAAACTCTGATATGAATCAGGAAGACCATTCAGAACGGTCTGCACAAGTGAGCTATCTGGTATAACCTCATCAGTAGAAATCAATTATTCCTTCAGGTCTTTGATCTTTGTAAGAAAACTCTCCATAGAATCACCTTCATTCATGTGCTCACTCTCCAACTGTTTTCGGAGGTAAGCAACACGAGCCTCATTCCTAGCGTGGTACAAAGTGGTAAGTGTATCCCAAGCATCCTTTGTTGTTCTACAAGAGCGAATGTGAGGAATAATGGCATGTTTGACAGACAAAGCTATCAATGCATGTGCCTGGGCATCTCTGCCATCGCAACAAATCTGCTCTGCAGTAGGTGCAACAGAAACAGCAGCACGAACAGGAATCTATGGAATATCATCTTCGACACCATCTTCATCAGCTCCAAAACCTCCAGCACCTGCATTTGTAGTACCTGTAGTCGCAGGTGTAACAAGACATCTTTCAACACCCTGCACAATGTTCCACAGTCCTTTTGCAACCAGTACATATCGCATCATATAAGCCCATAATGGGTAGTTGGTACCATCCAACTTATCCTCAACAGCCAACATACGGAATACATCACTGCTTTCAGCCATGGCCGGTGACTAAAATACCTTGATGCAAAAAATTGACTGTATCTCAAAAAGTTGAACGGAACTGCCCAGACGAGTTCTGCTAGACCTGTAGCAGACTTCGAGACACTTAAACTAGCGAACAGAAACTGGTATATACCTTTGGCACAAAAGGACAAAATAGCCTGTACAAGTGCTGCGATAGTGTGTTCGAAGGCCGAAACGAGCTCAAATCGCGATTTCGACACCACAAAGCAAAGATGTTTTGATCTCGAAAACACCCTGAGTATGCTCACCAAATTTTGTGCGAATCTGAGACTGCAAACGGAGGAGTGTCGACGGCGCCCTAGAAGAAGCAACAACCTGCTCTGATACCAATTGTTGGAGATAGACGTCTGCAGAAGCACGCGAACAGCACAAGGAAGAAGAAGAAGCTTGGAGCACAAACACACAATACTGAATGTATTACTAGAGAATGTACAAAGATAAGTAGCCCATTAGGGCAATAGGCGTATATACAAGCCGGGGGAAAAAAACCTCCTAAAGAGGGAAAAAAGTGCCCCGGTGGTCCTAGAGTGTTCACACACATCACTACCTAAATATATCAACAATTTTTCATTTCCTTTCTAAATGTTTTTGTAAGGTTTTCTTTTCTAATAAGCTGCAAACTAGTCATAGGAGTACAACCTAAAAACTTTTCAGAATTATATACATCATTCCACTATTGACCCACTCAATAGTGGAGTCTAACAAAAATTTTGGTCGTAATATGCCCCATATTCTCTAACAGGTGGTGAATGCTCATTCACATGACTGCACGAGTCAATGGGGTTTCTCTGTAAATTCTTTCTATTTGTGGAATAATTTGGGCAGAATATCATGACTTGTAAAGAATCCATCCCATATTTGGATGGAATTCTTGCATATGCTGAGCCATCATTCATTGCTTTCATTTCCATTCTCATCTCTTCTATAACTGGCTGCCCGAGAATTACTTCATATGAACAATTGTCTTGAACAAAGAAGTGAAATTCTTCTCGAACTCCTCCTATCATAATAGGCACATGTTTGCATGCACCTAATAAAATCCTAGAGCCATTGTCAGTTTTTCTCATCCTCTAGCCATGTTCTTTGTCAATTGGCCATCTAAACTTATCAAAAAAGTTCTTTGAGATAACGTTTATCTCTAAGCGCAAGTCAATCAGAGCCAGAGCTAAACATGAATCTTTTTCATCTCCAATCCTAATTTGCACTTCTGGCATTCCTTGTGCCCAGAAGCTTGTATAACTTACTTTCACTTTTCAATATTTCATCATTAGATTGAATTGCTCCTAGGAATTTTCTATTCACACTCCCAGTCCTAAACTCTTCTTCTTCTTCATAATCACTATCACTTAATATTACAACATCATTCATTGCTAACGTTTCCTTTGCTACATCTTGCATATCTTCGTCTTGTGGTAGTCGAAATCGTCTTCTTCTAATTAGTTGAATAAAAGTATCCTTGAACTCAGGTTTTGCTATTGAAAACACTTGTTCAAGGGACATTGTTACTTGACTTTTTAGAAATCTACCATTCTGGATTTCCCTAGCATTGTTATGTTTCTCGAGTTTCAAAATCATTATTGCTCGTGTAGCTCTTTTTCCCTTCTTTTTCCCTTTCTTTTCACTTTGTTTTTTATCATCTTTTTGTTCAATCTTAGTATTTTGATTTTGAATATTTTCATTTCCAGGTTTCCTCTTTTCCTCTTTACTTGGGGTATTTTGACTTTCCTTTGATTGCATATTCTCCTCTGTTGGTTTATTCCCTTCTTTAATTATTTCTCTTTTCTCCTCATGATAAATTTGCAGTATCTTCAAATTGTACCTTTTTGTCATTTTTCTTCTCATTCTCTCTCGTTTTTCTTCTCGTCATTCTCCTGTCTCCCTCGTCTATATCATCCTGCATATCATCTTGTCTACGTTTCTCCTCAACATTGGCAATGTGAGAATACACAGAGGCTTGGTCAATAGGAGATCTCCATGCTGTTTTACACATTATTTCATCTCTAGCTCTCACTAGTGCCTCAATCGAATAAAAAATTTGGCTTGCAGTAGAAAGAGGCCTATTTTCTATTGATTGTAATCTAGCAGCCGAGGTACTCCTAGTTGCATTAGAGATCGTTAAATTTTCATACAACTTTTTCATACCTCCTTTGCTCCACTTAACGGCTAAAGGAAGTCGTGACCTAAAGTCACACAATTTCCTATCAACAGCAACTACTAATTGATTTTTTTTTTTTGCACTCTTTAACTCGTCACAAGCATAAGTTGCATGTTCTTGACTATCAAACCAAACACATCATTTTCTACCAGTCCCTTTTCCTTCACTATTCCTTTGAAAAGCTGGCTAAGCAGCCAACTGAGTAGGTAGAGTTGACTAAAAAGCTGGCTGAGGAGTAATATACGATGACATAAATGGTTGTATGGGTGTTGCTCGAACTATGCCACTATTGCTAGCCCCTGGCTCATTTAAACCCATGGAATATACTTTATTATTTAATTGGGCAACCTCTTTGGAAAGAGATGCCTGCATATTCATAACATTTTCCATTTTTTTACATAAAATATCTAATTAAAATTTGATTGGAGCTTTAGGGTCAACTGCAACATTAGCCATAGCCGCAGTCTCAGGCATTGGCATATCAGTTTGCCCTGTAGTAGGTATCTCTCGAAGTTGAGAATAATTAGGTTTTTCATACAAAACAAATTTTCTTTGCTTCATTTGGGTGACAGCCTCTATTTCACATTTCAATTTTTCCCAATCATTAGTCAATCCATATCTTTTGCCTGGCTTTTCTATTTGTCTCTCTACCTCAGCTCTATCTTCAGGACGTGTTAAGTAATTAAAAAAACTCACTCTTTCTCTTTAGAATGAAACTTTTTTCGTGCAATAAAGTAAATCTTCCCAAGCCCTTTATAAAACTATCTTTTGTTTTCAGATAAACAATGTAGTGATCTAATATGTAGGTACTTACAATGCTAAATAAAACTAATCCTTCTTAATGCAATGATGTTTCAATGCCTTACAAATGGAAGTGTAATGTGACTAATTTCTAATGCAATGAAAACAATCCTTCTTTTTTTGTGATGTGATTATACTAAAATAAAGGAACTTGAATAAACACCTTACCTTTCGTTGCTTGATGCAGAAGGTTCTGATGTGCACTGTGATAATTCTTTACAAAATTTCTTAATAAATCAAACCTAAGTACAAACTAAAAGTGATCGTGAATGGTCTTCCTGTATGTTGATGGAGGGGGGGGAGGTGGGGAATGAAGTGATGAGGCTCCTCCATCTTGAATACCCTTCTTCCCGTGGAGGCACTCAGCTCCCTAGGGAACAACCCTCAACAACTAGGGAAAAGAGTAGGTAGTAGCACGATCTCCATTTATCATTGCAACTCCTTTCTCCACTCACCTGCAAACAAGAAGAATATAAAGGTTAACTTTTTTAATTAAGACTGAAAGCACAACCGAAAATCCTAAGCACACTAGCATCACGTTTCACGTAGGGTTAACCAAATCTCTTGAGGGGTGTGAAAGGAGGTAGCCGCTCATCGGAACTCGCTTTGGTTAGCCTCACTAAGTGACTACATGCTGGCTGTTTCATTGCGTACTTTAGGAACTAGGATATGTTTTAGTCTCTGAAGAATTAGTAGCTATATTTTAATACTCTATTTAAGTTGAGCATATCAATCTAAGGTCCATAAGGTAGTGCAGTTCTATACCTAGAAACAATGTCTCGATATGATTGTATGATTAATTCTTCATCAGTTATTATATCTTTGATAATTTCAGCCACGTTGTTTTCTCTTTGCTAAGGTTGAGTATTTCTATTTAGAGGTGGAGGGAATAAATTCTCCTTATCCTCAGGTTTTACTAACGCAATTGAATAGAAGTCTAAAAATCTAGATAAACAATAAGCATATAATGGAGATAGTAAAGTTTCATTGACAATACGGTCTTTAACTACTTCTTCTATTTCTAATTCTTCACTACTCTCATTCTCGTTGGATTGAATAGTCATATTCTCAATAGAGGAGGTAATAGATTCTCTAAAATAAAAGAGTTATGTAGGTTATGTTCATTAGAAGATTTACTTGAAGATGCATTATCTGCAGGCATGAGAAATAAAGTGTAATGTAACCTTTTAATTGAAAATTGAACTATTTAGTGATAATACTAAGATCTCAGAACCAAAATAATCTTATACAAGTGCCTAGAAAAAAGTTATAATACAGATACTTTGAAGATACTCATATACAAATCCTTAGATAAAAAGCTTAATACAAGATTTTATGTTTCAAATATGATAAAATGAAACTAAGAGAAGGAGCATAAATGCAGCTCCTAGTCAAAAGCTCATAGGTTTTGTCAAGTTGTCACTGCTCATCAATCCTTCTTCAAATGGTCTGCAAAAGTAACATTGCGAAACAAAACTATCACATATTACATATTTATATACATACATATAGCTTCTTACGTGTGCATGCATTCCATTTTAACTAAGACACTAGTCCTAGCATATGATGCATTCCCTTAGTTAACATACACACACAAACACACATTTATCGTCAGTCACATATGCACATAATTATATTTTTATTGCTCATTAATTAATATTATTTAATTATTAATCTAAAATATTATATATTAAATTAAATATATTACTTATTAATTAAATTATTTTGTAAATATTCTCATATATAAATTCATTATATATTAAATCAAATATTTTCAGTAATCATATATCCAAGGAATAAGAGCATGTTATTTACATAGAATAAAATTTAGGGTTAATTAATTATTTATTAATGTAAACTAATATATTATTAAATGAAATATAGTACTTACTAATTAAATTAATAGCACATAGTCATAGGGTATAAATTCATATATTAATATATAACCATACATTTTAATACATATTTAATGATTCTATTATGGTTAAAACTGTTGGAGCAAGTCTATGACAAGCCTAAGTATTGGCTTGAGTTCCACAAAGTCTTAGAAGAAGCTTTAAAAAGAAGACTATGTAAAGTTCACTTGTGAACTACCTCTTGTAATTTTTTGGAGAGTTTACTTAATGTAAAAGTAAGAGAATCTTAAGTGGTTGAGTCCACATGATCAAGAATGGAAAGAGGAGCCACGAATTCATGATTTGTGGTAGGTAGAGAATCAAATCAATCATTGATTGATTGGAGAGTGATTGAGGGAAGTTAGCCTCCCAAACTCAACTATAAATAGATGGTAGTTTTAGTTGTGGTTAGAGAGACCTATGTGAAGACCTCCAAGAGCTGAGCTTTATGCCATATCAAGGTGTGATTACAAGGCACACATATGTATCAGTAAGTCATTGTATTGTACAAGCAATATACTTTCATTTTCATGATTATTTGAGTTCATCTTTCCATGTTCTTGTGAAGTGTACTACTCACTGCCATTACTCTCAGCTTTCTCAGTCAGCTTTCAGAGATGTTGTATCTGAGCTTGGTGCATCATTTTCAGAGATTTAACTTGGTAAAGTTAGCTCTATAAGTCTACTATATGCTCACAAATTTTCATGTCATTTGGATGTTGCAATCTTCAGTTATGTTCATTTGAAGTCAACAGGGTCTGTTCATCTTCACTTCTCTGTTAGGTACCCAACTTTTTCACTCATCTTGTCAGAGCCATTTCTCAGTGGTTACGTACCCAAATTCAGTGATTTAAAGCTTGTGGGATTCATCTTACTGTCTAGTATAATACAAATTTTCATAATCATTGGATTCCTACATATTGAGTTATGTTGATTTTTCTGCTCAATGGTCTATTTCTGTAGCAGCCCGTGAAAATCGGGATGATGTCATCACTTGTTAAAACTCATTCTCAGTGTGTGGTTTATTATTTTTGATGAGATTACTCTTGAAAGTTAGCTCTTTAAGTTACCTAGACTTCCCCAAGAGGAATGAAGCTAATTGTTGCTGTGCTCAGAGAATTATGTAAAACACTCGACAGGTGTATGAACCAAGAATAGCAAGTTTTGTTCTCTGAGCTAACTCCAACTTATCTGTTTTGATCTATCTTTTTGAGAGTGATCTTCCAAGGTACATAGGGTGTCTAATACATCCATTGGCAAGCTAAAAGGGCCCACCATCTACTCCTGGAGTTCATTTGGCTGGTGTAGATCAAGGATTTTGCAACACCTCTTCATCTTCAAACACATACTTATCCATCTCTTCACAGTGGTATCAGAGCAAGGTTGGACAACATGGCAGATGGATTTCCTTCATCAATTGACAAATTAGACAGAGGTAACTACTCAGCTTGGTCATTAAGAATGGAAGCCTATCTCCAAGGTAGAATTTTATATGGTTATGTGGCTGGAGATGAAGTTATGCCAAGTTTTAGGAACAAAAGTCAGCCAACACAAGAAGAGCAAGAAAGATTGAGCACATGGTGCTCCAAGGATGCACTTGCAAGGTCTTATCTCCTCAACTCTATCTCAGATTTTTTGTTGCCTCACATTAGAAGTTGTAAGACATCTCAGGAAGTGTGGGATGCACTTGAAGCCTTCTTTTCTTCGAGTACTAAAGCTAGGAAGCATCAACTATGGCTGGATTTCACAACTCTCAAGAAGGCTCCCAAACAAAATGTGACTGATTTTGTCACAAAGCTCAAGGACATAGCGGATCAGTTGGGAAGCATTGGAGAGGTAATAGATGAAGAGCAAATTGTAAGGCAGGTCATCAATGGCTTGAAGGCAGATGATAAGTGGGAAGCATTCACCACAGCTATGGATTTGTACATGGACATGCATGTACCTGATTTCAAGACACTCATTGGACAACTACTTACTCAAGAGGCAAAGCTTATCAAAAATGGAGAAAGCTCTAAAGGTAATCAATCTTCAGCTTTATACACGGATAAAAGCAAGTCTAAAGATAACAAAGGAAAGGCAAAGAAAGTGGATGATGAAGCAGGTACATATCAAGCTAGCTATGCAGGTAGAGGAAGACATGGCAAAGGTAGAGGAAGAGGAGGTAGACAAGGCAGGGGGAGATCCCAAGACTCCAACTCATGTTCTATTTGTGGATTAACTAATCATACAACTGAAAATTGCTTTAGGAATTCCAGGAATCAAAGAGGCAGAGGATACAATAGAGGAAGTTATGGCTACTCAAGAGGAAGGTTCAACAACTACCATGGCAACTACAACAACTACAATCATTCAAACTATCAAGGAGGCTACAAAGGAAGGAGAGACTACAATAACTACACAGAAGACTCAAACAAAGAGGATTCATTATTGATCATGAACATGGCTATGCCACAAGGTAAATCTAATGAGCATGTTTTCTACATAGATTCAGGTTGTTCAAATCATGTGGTAGGAAATGTGGCACTCCTATCAGATTTAGAAGATCCAAGGAATAAGCATGAGGTACAAACAGGAGATGATACAAGACATCTTGTGGAGAAAATAGGCAATGTCAAAGCACCTGATGGAAACATCAACCTACTCAGTAAGGTACTCTATGTCCCTACCATTACAAAGAATTTGATAAGTGTTGGGCAGATAGTAGAGAAAGGGTTGCAAGTCAGGTTCACAAAAGCAAGAGCATTTGTTGAAGATCCAAGTCAAGGATTCAAAAGAATTGCAAAAGGTGAAAAGACAGGTAGATTGTTCACATTTGAATTACAGGACACTAGAAACATTGCTCTCTTTAATTATGGTAGTCAGACACTCACAGAATTGGAAGTATGGCACAAAAGGTTAGCACATATTGGTGAAAGGTCATTAAAGCAAATCTGCAGGGACCAAAGTGTACTTGGACTTCCTAATTTATCAAAACAACATATGATTTATAAGTGTAGTGCATGTCAATTTGGAAAGTCTCACAGGATACCATTCATGAAGAAAGGTTATATGCATGGAGATCTCTTGGAGTTGGTTCATACAGATGTATGGGGACCTAGCAAGGAAGCTTCAATATCTAGATCAAGGTATTATGTCTCCTTTATTGATGATTGCAGCAGATGGATTATCCTATTCTTTATGAAACACAAAGATGAAGTTTTTTCATGTTTCAAAAGATATTTGGCTCTTGTGGAGAATCAAACAGGTAAATCTCTAAAAAGGCTAAGGTCAGATGGAGGGGGAGAATACTTCTCCCATGAGTTTGATTCTTTTCTTCAAGAAAGAGGAATCAAAAGAGAGGTAACTACAAGGTACACTCCTGAGCAAAATGGAGTGGCAGAAAGGAGGAATAGGACAATTGTTGAAGCTGCAAGGTCTATGTTAAATGAGAAGCATTTACCTAATTACTTATGGGCTGAGGCTGTATCTACAGCCACTTACTTGATTAACAGGTTGCCTTCAAAATCCCTTGATGGGATGACTCCATATGAGGCTTGGAATGGAAGAAGACCAAGCTTAGATCATTGTAAAATTTTCTGATGTTGCTTTTGCTCATGTTCCTTCACAGGTTAGAGGCAAGATGGATCCAAAGGCAGAAAGGTGTGTATTTATTGGATATGACAACAATCAAAAGGGCTACAGGTTAAACAACCCTACCAACAAAGGATTCTTGGTAAGCAGAGATGTAGTTTTTGATGAGAACAATTCATGGTATGAAGATTCATGCAGGAAGGTCAATTTACCATATAATCTTGAAGAAGATTTTCCAAAGCTTGGTAGAGAACAACCAAAGATTGAAGAACAAGACACCTCAGAGGATGATGAAGAATCTCATATGGAAAAGATCAAAGCATGGAAGTCTAAAGGTAAAGCAAAATTGCAGGAACTTGGACATGAGGCAGAATCATCACATCATGGCCTAAGAAGATCTATGAGGGAAAAGAAAAAACCAGAAAGGTATGGGTTTGACACCTCATTAGTAACTAAACATTCTATCTACATAGCACAAGACATAAACCAAGAGGAGCCATCATCATTCGAAGAGGCCGAAGCAAAAACAGAATGGAAGCATGCAATGAAGGAAGAGATTGAAGCACTTGAAGAAACCAACACTTGGCATTTGGTGCCCAAGACTTCATCCATGAAGGTAATAGGCTCAAGATGGGTCTATAAACTCAAGAAGAATTCTGATGGTTCAATTAACAGGTATAAGGCAAGGCTTGTAGCAAAAGGCTTTGCACAAACTCAGGGAATTGATTATGAGGAGACCTTCTCTCCTGTGGCAAAGATGCCTACTATTAGGGTTTTGCTTAGTATTGCCTCTTCCAAGAATTGGAAGATACTTCAACTAGATGTAAAGAATGCATTTTTGAATGGTTGGATAACAGAAGAGGTATATATGGCACAACCACCTGGTTTGGAGAATCAAGTTTATCCTGATTATGTGTGTAAACTGAACAAAGCATTGTATGGTCTCAAGCAAGCTCCAAGAGCTTGGAATTTCAGGCTTGTTTCATTCTTGCAGGACAAAGGCTTTCAATCAAGCAAGGCAGATCCTTCACTCTTTATTAAAAAGAGTAATTCTAAGGTCATCTACCTATGTGTATATGTAGATGATATTATATTGACAGGAAATGATGCAGATGGTATGAAGAAGATCAAAGATCAGATGAGAGAAGAGTTCAAGATAAGTGATTTGGGTTCACTTACCTACTTCCTAGGTTTGGAAGTTGTCTACAAAGATCATGGTTTGTTTCTCACTCAAAGGAAGTACATTAAGGACATGTTGGAAAAATTCAAGATGCAAGATTGTAAGATTGCAGGTACTCCAATGGAGGTCAACCACAAATTGAGCTCACATGAAGGTGAATTCATAGAGGACATCACATCATATCAAAGTCTAGTGGGTAGTCTCAATTATGCCACATTGACAAGAGTAGATATATGTTACAGTGTGAGTGTGCTAAGTCAATTTATGCACACACCAAGGAAACCACATATGGATGCTGCCAAAAGGATTCTCAAGTATCTCAAAGGAACCATAAATGAAGGACTTTATTATCCCTATGTATCTGATTTAGGTTTGAAGCTATTTTCTGATGCAGATTGGGCTGGCTCCAAGGAAGATAGAAGGAGCACTTCAGGTTATCTTACCTTTGCAGGTGCAAAGCTTATTTCATGGTCATCCAAGAAGCAACCCATAGTTGCTCTCTCTTCTACTGAAGCTGAATACAGAGGTCTTGCCATAGCTACTCAAGAAGCTATGTGGATGAAGACATTGTTCAAAGATCTTGGATTGGAGTTTGGAACTCCAACTATTTTTGGTGACAATATGAGTTCTATTCATTTGGCTGCTAATCCTATTTTTCATGCAAGGACTAAACATATTGAAGTTCATTATCACTATGTACGAGAAAAGTTTCTAAGCAAAGAGATTCAAATATCATATGTGTCCACTCATCAACAATGTGCAGATATTCTAACCAAAGCATTGGATGGTACAAAGCTTTGCAAACTCAAGGCTATGATTGGTTTGCAGGTAACCTTGGAAGATTGAAGACCTCAAGCATACTTGGCTTGAGGGGGAGCTGTTGGAGCAAGTCTATGACAAGCCTAAGTATTGGCTTGAGTTCCACAAAGTCTTAGAAGAAGCTTTAAAAAGAAGACTATGTAAAGTTCACTTGTGAACTACCTCTTGTAATTTTTTGGAGAGTTTACTTAATGTAAAAGTAAGAGAATCTTAAGTGGTTGAGTCCACATGATCAAGAATGGAAAGAGGAGCTAGGAATTCGTGATTTGTGGTAGGTAGAGAATCAAATCAATCATTGATTGATTGGAGAGTGATTAAGGGAAGTTAGCCTCCCAAACTCAACTATAAATAGATGGCAATTTTAGTCGTGGTTAGAGAGACCTATGTGAAGACCTCCAAGAGCTGAGCTTTATGCCATATCAAGGTGTGATTACAAGGCACACATATGTATCAGTAAGTCATTGTATTGTACAAGCAATATACTTTCATTTTCATGATTATTTGAGTTCATCTTTCCATGTTCTTGTGAAGTGTACTACTCACTACCATTACTCTCAGTTTTCTTAGTCAGCTTGCAGAGATGTTTTCTCTAAGCTTGGTGCATCATTTTTAGTGATTTAACTTGGTTAAGTTATCTCTATAAGTCTACTATATGCTCACAAGTTTTCATGCCATTTGGATGTTGCAATCTTCAGTTATGTTCATTTGAAGTCAACAGGGTCTGTTCATCTTCACTTCTCTACATCACTTGTTAAAACTCATTCTTAGTGTGTGGTTTATTACTTTTGATGAGATTACTCTTGAAAGTTAGCTCTTTAAGTTACCTAGACTTCCCCAAGAGGAATTAAGCTAATTGCTGCTGTGCTCAGAGAATTATGTAAAACAGGGCAGGTGTATGAACTAAGAATAGCAAGTTTTCTTCTCTGAGCTAACTCCAACTTATCTGTTTTGATCTATCTTTTTGAGAGTGATCTTCCAAGGTACATAGGGTGTCTAATACATCCATTGGCAAGCTAAAAGGGCCACCATCTACTCCTGGAGTTCATTTGGCTGGTGTAGATCAAGGATTTTGCAACACCTCTTCATCTTCAAACACATACTTATCCATCTCTTCACAAAAATGCACATATCCCTTTATAAACATAAACTATATGATACATTGATCCCATGCTTATACACATGATTAAATGTATAATTGTTCAATTTTCATCATACACAGACTTGCATTGGCACAAACCTTCACATGCAATTATACATGCATAAACATAAGCATACAAACCTATGAACATCAAAATACATTCTTACCTATCCATCTACATCAATGCACATACATACATATGGTTCATACCCATGCATTACACACACATGGTCATGATTAATATATGGATATTCATAAGAGTTTTTTGCATTCAACTACTTAAGACTTCATAAACATATGTTATTTAGATGATGAGATCTTTGATCACTTCACGATTTTTAGAGCTTTGCTGCCTGCACGTACTAAGAAGAAAGTTTAGTCAAATCAAAGGTTTTAATAAAAAAAGATTTGAGAGAGATAAAAGTTAACTATCTTGATATCAAAAATGTTTTTATTTTTTTGCATGTTAATTTTGATGTGAAAATCTCTCCGACAGTACTGTGCACATTTAATTAAGGAAGAAATCGATCCACTTTTGAAGGTTAGTTTTATCATCCCCATCAAACATGCTAAGTGGATATCACCTATCATTATTGTTCCCAGAGATTGGTCTCGCTACATTTTGATTGACCACTTTGACAAGAGAACCTTTACGTAGCTCTATTAATGGATCTAATTTAAGATCTTTTTGCACTCGATTCAAGAACTCATGATTTTGGAACCTCTTTAATGACACCCACCTTCCACGTAATGATTTCATATGATCCTCCATGCAAAATTTGGTTGGTTGATGTCTTTATCTTACTACATGTATTACAATTATGGTTATTGCACGTGGTCGTGTCCTTTCTGTTCTTGCCATCTGTATTTATTACTCTCTGTTTTACTTCTTTCCTTTATGGTGTGAACAAGGTGCATGTTGTGTGTCTCCTATGTATTCCTTATGCTTGTGCTTTCTGTGTGTTTGTGTGCAACATTGTGTCTATGGAGCCCTTGCCACATATTACTAGGTTCAATGATGCAATGGCTCCTAACCTTGCCAAGTACTTTCAAGTACAAGGCTTACTGCCATTATCTCAATTGTCGTGCTACACAATGTTGTCTCACCCATTGTCCATGAGCATTGCCCGAGCCATTGTGGACTCTTCCGTCTCTAGCATGTCCTAGCATGTGGTCCTGTCGTTCTTTCGAACTTGTATCACCTTAGACACCCTTATCTCTCATCTCTGACTTCTTAATGAAGGTTGGAGTGAGGTCACTTCATTACCAATAGTGACCATGAACACTCTCTTTCCCCAACACTCCTCTAATGAATATGCTATCATGTGTCATCCACCTCTAGAATGCCATGCACTCCAATTCTAGGTAGTCACAATTAACCTTTAGAAACCTACCTATGGCATTTCCCAAACAATGTATTTTTTCATTGTTATGGCTGCCCATGAACCGATGAATTGGGCACTATTTTACTTATGCAGCATTCGCAAGGAATGTTAGATGGTGGTAGAACAGTTATCCAAGGACAATTCTCCATGCATGCACCTCCCTCATGTGTTCTCCCTGCTTCTTGGCAACCTTCCCTCTATTGTTCTTTCATCCATCACCCCTCTTCTCATTCCCGCTTTGGTAAACTCTTCACATAAGGATTTAGATAATGAGGATGAAGATGATTTGGTCTTAATGTGTTTCGCCTAGAAACATCAGTGTGTCCTTGCCACAAACACTAAAGCTTCAAGTTCCTCTTCCGCTCTTGATGCCACAAGAATTATCATCATGGCCAAGGAGGCGCCACTAGTCACTGAAGTTCTCTCTCCATTGGATGGGGCTAGTGGAGTACAACTTATCAAAGTTTTGGATCACGCTACTAGTTCACTGAGGACAAAAAGTACTCTTGTTCCAGATGTTCTTGAAAGTTTCCCCCTTGAAGAAGGTATTGTGCTTGATGATCAATCATATTATTGATCACCTCAAAGAACAACAGATCCTAAAAAATGCTACCGATGTTGCTCTCGTCAAAGTAAAGGAAGTCTCTTCAATCGTCAAACCTTCATCCCATCTCCAACCTATCACTCCAAAAGTGCCTTCAACTTCTATTCTCTCATCGAAGGTTGGCTCTATTGAGGATGAGCTTATGACACTCACCCCATCAGGCTCTCTAGGGTACTCACCACCACCCATCACTTTTGATAGGCCCACTGTAGAAGAATTCACTCTCTGTTCATCAACAACATTACTTTCACTTCTTGCACATTCCTTTCTCCAAGTGGGGATTGGCCCATAATTTTCTTTATCAAATAGTGCAAAAGTGGGACAATACTTGATATAGGTTATCAGAGAGATCCAAACCTATATGGTAGAAGAGAAGAATTTGGAAAAGGATTTTCAAGCCAAATTAGAGATGGCCCAAGCACATATGGCTCCTCTTCAAGAGGAAACTTTTAAACTTAGAGCACAAGAATTGTGGTTCCAATAGCAAGTGCAAGACAAATGTTGGAGTTATACATCTACGGAAGCATGCGAACAGCACAAGGAAGAAAAGGAAGCTTGGAGCACAACACACAATAGTGAATGTATTACTAGAGAATGTACAAAGATAAGTAGCCCATTTGGGCAATAGGCGTATATACAAGCGGGGGGAAAAAACCTCCTAAAGAGGGAAAAAAGTGCCCGACGGTCCTAGAGCGTTCACACACATCACTACCTAAATATATCAATAGATCCCCTCTAGGAGTGATTCGGTGAACAAGTAGCTGGCACTCATGTATAAGGAATGGCCAAGCTATGTGGAAATCACTCCACAAAAGGAAGTAAGCCCAAAGCTTTGCGGAAAGCTTCAAACTTCTCCCTAGACAGAGCCTTCGTGAAAAGGTCTACAATGTTCTCCTCCATGGGAACATATGCCAAGCTGATCTCCTCAGTAGAGAACCTCTCCCTGACATAATGATAATGCACCTTAATCAATGCCTCTTTCCTATGCATAAACCTTTGCAACAAATCTAGCCTTATACCTGTCAACTGTACATGAGGCTTACGCTTCTGCTTGTATACCCACTTAGTCCCAATGGCCTTCTTGCCAGGAAGCAAGTCACATAAAGACCAAGTACCATTCTCCATTATAGCATCATATTCACATTGCATAGCAAGCATCCAATTTTCTAAATTTTGTGCTTCATCAATGAAATAGGCTCATTCTCATCAGAGAGACTAGATGCAGCCATAGCATAGCAATCTGATGCAAAAGAGGCACCATGAGAGCCTAAACGAGTATGTTATGACAAAAGTGCATTTAATTTGCTATCACGCAGAGTCTGCACTAGCCATTTGGCATAGTTTATGCCTGCTCAATATCAGCTCTCTCATCAACAAGTGCATCATGTAATTTTGCATAAGAAATGGAATGATGTGCATCATCACATGAAACCTACAAAGGCTGAGAAGTTGCTTCATTAGGACCAGCACTAGACTATCCACCTGTAAAAAGAGGCAGCAAAGTATCATACATGTCTTTGGAGCTAACAAATGTCTCCTTCGTACATGAAAGCAATGGCTGAATAGCATCTTCCACAAAAAAAACATCACGGCTAACCAGATTGCATTTAGTCTATGGATGATATAGACGATAGCCTTTACTTTCAGAACTATACCCAACAAAAATACATTTTACTACTTTATCATCTAGTTTTTTGCGATGTTGTTCAAGCACTAATGCATATGCCAAACAACCAAAAACACGCAGATGTGCAACAGATGGCGTGTGATCATGCCAAAACTCATATGGGGTGATAGATTGCAGTGCTTTAGTGGGACACCTATTAAGTACATATGCTAAACACATGACAGCCTGAAGGTAGAAACTATGTGGTAAAGCCTAACTCCTGACCATACACCTCGCCATCTCCATGAGTGACCTGTTCTTTCATTCAACAACTCCATTCTGTTGAGGTGTATAAGGCACTGTACATTGGTGTTTTATCCCACGTTTAGCCAAAAATGCATTAAAATCAGAAGACATATATCCCCCTCCCCTCGATCAGAATGGAGGGTGCCCATTTTACATGCTGACAGATTTTCAGCCAAAACCAAAAACTGTTTGAAGCACATGAACACTTTAGACTTTGCCTTCAATGGATATACCCATGCATGCCTAGAAAAATCATCCATGAAAGTCACGAAGTAAAGATAATTTCCAAAAGAAGGTGTCTACATAGGACCACAGAAATCATTATGTACGAGCTGCAATTTTTGAGTAGCCCGAACTGAACCATCTTTTGGAAAGGAGGAACACTGCATTTTGCCCAAAATACAGCCTTCAAAAACATGTTTTCCCGGTGCCTCAAGTTTGGGCAAAGAGGACACCATTTCAGATTTCTACACGCGTAGAAAACTAGCAAAATTTAGATGACCAAAGCATACATGCCAAAGCTTTACATCTGACATAGCCTGAGAATCATGTACTGCACATGCCAAATCATTTACAGATCTTTCATAGTCTATGAGCTTATACACCCCACGACATAGAATGCTATAAGCAATAATCACATTGTCGTTTGATAGATGATGAATTGTACATCTGTCATCAACAAATTTCACAACCAAGCCAATCTTGGCTAATGTAGAAACTAATAACAGATTTTTCTTGATCCTTGGCACAAACAAAGCGTTTGACAAAGTGAAAGAACTACCATCAGTAATAGTCAAAATGATCCTACCAACTCCCATAACAGGATAAGATGAGTTTTTGGTGCATGTAACAGTATTCCCTATAGGGGCAGGCTCGAGTGAAGAGAAGAAACTGCGCTGCTAGGTAATATGTTTGGTCGCCCCACTCTCAAACTACCAAACATCTTAGTCTACTGTAGACATGCACTGTTCATGAGAAGATGGGTCAAAACTGCAAATAGTAGTAAACACCCATTCTTCTTCCTGCAGAAGATTAGTAGAATCCGTTTTTGGTGTAGATGCTTTTGCAAAAACCATTCATGCCTCTTTCTTCTTTGCCTCTTTAGCAACCCGTTTTGGACAGTTCTTTCTGATATGATAATTCCATTTATAGTACTTGCAAAACAATTTCTACTTTTTTTATTTTTTCTCATCTTTATCTTGGTTCTTCGAATGTGCAGCATTTGCATATTTATGCTTACTAGTAGAAGAGCTCCATTTTCCTTTGCCCTTCGGACTAGCTAAGAAAGCTTGATCTACAACATGCATAATGGGCCTATTCTGCGTGGGCTGACCCTCCTACAATAGAACAGATCCTAACTCCTCAAATGACAAGGCATTTGGATTGCCTTTCATCATCAATCGAAGAGTAGAAGTAAAACTCTTATACGAATCAAGAAGACCATTCAGAACGGTCTGCTCAAGTGAGCTATCTGGTATATCCTCATCAGTAGAAATCAATTGTTCCTTCAAGTCTTTGATCTTTGTTAGAAAACTATCCATGGAATCACCTTCATTCATGTGCTCACTCTCCAACTGTTTTCGGAGGTAAGCAAGACGAGCCTCATTCTTAGCTTGGTACAATGTGGTAAGCATATCCGAAGCATCCTTAGCTGTTCTGCAAGAGCATATGTGAGGAATAATGGCATGTTTGATAGAAAAAGCTATCAATGCATGTGCCTGAGTTCACTAGTATAATGCACGTTTGGTTCACTAGTATAAGCGTCTCGAAGTCTGCTATAGATCTAGAAGAATTGGTCTGGGGAGTTCTATTCAACTTTTTCAGATACAGTCAATTTTCTGCATCAAGGTATTTTAGTCACCGGCCAAGGGTGAAAGTAGTGATGTATTTGATATGTTGGTTGCTGAGGATAAGTTGGATGGTATCAACTACCCGTTATGGGCTTATATGATGCAACATCTATTGGTTGCAAAGGGACTGTGGAACATTGTGCAGGGTGTTGAAAAATGTGTTGAGTATGCTTACCAAAATTCATGCAATTTTGAGACTACAACCGGAGGAGTGTCTATGATGCCCTAGATGAAGCGGCGACCTGCTCTGATACCAATTGTTGGAGTTAGACAAGCACGCGAAGAGCATAAGGAAGAAGAAGAAGTTTTAAGCACAACACACAATACTGAATGTATTACTGGAGAATGTATAAAGATAAGTAGCACATTAGGGCAATAGGCATATATACAATATGGGGGAAAAACTTCCTAAAGAGGGAGAAAAATGCCCCGACGGTCCTAGAGTGTTCGCACATATCAATACCTACATATATCAACAACAAAGACCAGGAATTGGAAGCATTCTGTAC
The DNA here is from genome assembly GCA_020310875.1 of Ceratopteris richardii. Taxonomy (NCBI): domain Eukaryota; kingdom Viridiplantae; phylum Streptophyta; class Polypodiopsida; order Polypodiales; family Pteridaceae; genus Ceratopteris; species Ceratopteris richardii. The sequence continues at coordinate 9,470,219 of CM035435.1, read as the reverse complement.
AAAATTAGCTGAGAAGAATGCAACATTAAGAAAAACTAGTTCGGTTTTGGAAGAATAGACTAAGAGAACTAATACACTGGAGCCTACATAGAAATAACTCCCAAAGTCATCCATTGGGAAACTAAGTTGGCAACTACAAAGAAAACGTTATTTTAGAAAGCTCAAAAATTGACTAGAGAGATCGGACTCACCATCTAGTTGAAGAGGAGTTAGATGTGACACAAAAAGAATAGCAAGATTGCTATTCTTATGGTTATAGTTATGGTGATGGTTAGGGTTATGGGTATGGTCATTGTTATGGTTATGGTTGTGGTTATGGTTATGGTTATGGTTATGGTTATGGTTATGGTTATGGTTATGGTTATGGTTATGGTTATGGTTATGGTTATGGTTATGGTTATGGTTATGGTTATGGTTATGGTTATGGTTATGGTTATGGTTATGGTTATGGTTATGGTTATGGTTATGGTTATGGTTATGGTTATGGTTATGGTTATGTTATGGTTATGGTTATGGTTATGGTTATGGTTATGGTTATGGTTATGGTTATGGTTATGGTTATGGTTATGGTTATGGTTATGGTTATGGTTATGGTTATGGTTATGGTTATGGTTATGGTTATGGTTATGGTTATGGTTATGGTTATGGTTATGGTTATGGTTATGGTTATGGTTATGGTTATGGCTATGGTTATGGCTATGGTTATGGTTATGGTTATTGTTATGGTCATGGTTATGGTTATGGTTATGGTTATGGTTATGGGTACGGTTATGGTTATGATTTTGTTTATGGTTATGATTATGAATATGATTATGTTTAAGGATATGGTTATAGCTATGGTTTGGGACATGGTGATGGTGATGATTATGGATGTAATATGGTTATTTGTATTGTTAAGGTTATGGGTATGGTTATGGCTATGGTTATTATAATCATGGTTATGCTTATGGTTAAGGATATAGTTATGGTTGTGCTTATTTCTATTTGTATGTTGATGTTTATATTGTTTTTCTTGGTTATCAAACTCACTATGCTTATAGGTATGTTCGTAGCGATACTTATGTCTATTTCCATGCTTATACATATGTGTATTTCTATGCTTATTCTTATAAATTTGGTTATGTTATATATAATTGAGACAATGTTTGTCTTTATAAATATGGTTATGTCTATGGTTATGGTTATGTTTATAATTATGGTTCAGGTCATGGGTATGTTTATATATATTATTATAGTAATGGTTACTGTTATCGTTATTGTTTTGGTTATCATTATCCTTATCAGTATCGTTATGTGTATGGTTATGGTCATGGTTATAGTTATGGTTGTGGTTATGGTTTAGGTTATTTGAATAAATATGATTATGTTTATGCTTGAGGTTATGGTTATGGTTATGGCCATGGTTATGGTTATGGTTATGGTTATGTTTATGGTTATTATTATGGTTATGGTTATGGTTATGGTTATGGTTATGGTTATGGTTATGGTTATGGTTATGGTTATGGTTATGGTTATGGTTATGGTTATGGTTATGGTTATGGTTATGGTTATGGTTATGGTTATGGTTATGGTTATGGTTATGGTTATGGTTATGGTTATGGTTATGGTTAGGATTATGGTTTTGTGTATGGTTATCATTATTATTATGGTGATGGTTATGATTATGGTTATGTTTATGGTTATGATTATGGTTATAGTGATGATTTTGGATATGTATATAACTATTATTATGGTTATGGCTATAAATTATGTTATTATTATGGTTATGGTTACATTGATGGTTTTGGTAAAGGTTATTGGTATGATTAAGTCATGGTTATGTTAATAGTTATGATTATGGCTATCTGTATGATTACGTTGTCAGGAAGAAGGAAGTCGGGTGATGGGAAGAGCCAGTGTGGGGTTAGATTAGGCACCGTGTGTGCGCTTTCCACTGTCCGACGAGTGGCATCTACGCACTGGGTGCTTTGCCCTCTCACTCTCTGGTGTGGCAATCCTCGTAGTGCTCCTACCCTCTTGGAAGAGATGGGCGAACGTGCATATGCGGACGACCGTAGGCGTCCAGAGCGAAAGAATCTAGATACGATGTGCACACAAAGCTCAATGATACCACGAAAATGCAACTGAAGTCCTCTTATAAAATCTCAATGATACAAAGATTCCCGCTATAGTGCGGGTCGGTGATACGGAAATCCACTACAGTGCGGAATAGTTGAATACAAATATATGCCGCTGCTATAGTGCGGATCGGCCAAATACATGGTAAGCCTCCCCCTACAGTGCGAGAAGGTGCCCTCGAGACTCGGCTTTGGTCTTTGCGGTCCAAGATTTACTTCTAACTTTACTTTGGTCCTTTCTTTTCTTCAAGTATCCTCGGCAATAGCTTCTCTTCTCTTTACTTCAACAGTCCACAGAAACATCCAATCACGCACTAACCTCTCTCTCTTGGCATGATCATGGAGAGTATGAATAAGCAACGTAAAATGCATGAACAACAAATATAAAGAACAAGGAAAAATAAAGAACATACCTGGCAAGAAGATCCACAAGCAAGACCCACGAGGAGGAACAAATAAAGCTAGGGCACCTATTTATAGGCCTCCCCCTACCTAGGACTTCTCTAGAATCTTCTAACCTCTTTGTCTAACGTTCTATTTCTAGAAACATCTTGCATAATCATTTTCTATTTTGGGAAAATCACACTGCTTATTTCTATTTCTAGTTTTTCTCTTTTTACTTTTCCAATTTTCTTCTTTCTATTTTTGAGTCTTTTTCTTTTTCTCTTTTTATTTTTCTTAAATTAAGGTTTGCTTTCACACTTTATACATAAATTAAATAAATTCCAAGGGCTAGACTTATGGTAAATGACAAAACGAAGGTTCCAAGGCTTAGGGTTTCCATGGAGCTAGACTTAGTTTCATGGACTATTTACAAAATCACATGGTTTTGAATCTCACAGTTAATTAAATCGGCCAAAACATGTACATATTATACACCTCTCTTGGTCAAAACATCACACAAGACCCATAAAATCAATGAACTTTGAGAAAAAATCATGCACACCTCCCTGAGGGATTTCATCCCGACATTCGCTCCCACTAAACCTACACATCATCCCGATGGGCCAACCTGCAAGATCTAACAAAAGCATATCAGGGTTCTTTTGAAAATTCTCTTTAACTTTTATGTTATTCTTTTCAAAAATTAAAGCATGATCTCATGTACTCCATGCAGCTTTATAAAGATTAATACAAATTTTAGAAAATTAAGCAGATTCAAGCTTCGCAAACATCATACTATGTTCCTACTTCTGCAATTTGAAAAGTAACCATATGAATAAACCGTTGGCTTTCTAGATCTTTTGTTTGCTCAACAGGTTCAGATCCAACTGCTCATTCTAAGTACTAGCATATACTTATGTTCTACTAACTCAGTTTGTAGAATATACCTCGATTCCCCTATTTATCTCCTATTGTCCAACTCTCCATTAGATCTCTTTTCTTTTCTTTTTTCTTTTTTATTTTCTTCTTCTCTTTCTTTTTCTTTTTCTTTAATTTTTCACTTCATCTTAGCTTAGCATTTATTCTTTTATTATTATTTTCACAAATCGGCCTATGTCAAAATCGGGTGCGACTCATGGGCTTGTCCGCTCGGCCAAGTTTACCCCACCTGTCTAACGACCCGACATAGCGCACGACATACACAACGTCAGTCCTACATGAAATCGACGTCAGCTCGTGGCTTTGACCACCTGGCTAGAGTGACTCCACCTACCTACTGACCCATGCAGGCGCATGACAACAAATAGATCAGGCCTACGATGAAACTAGCTATGGCTCGTGGCCTTGATCACACAACCAAGGTGGTTCCACCCGCCTACTAGCCCATCATAGCGCGCTAGCAACATGCACACACATATAAGTTGGCTTGAGTATGAAGGTTTTTCATAAATCATGATCCATATGGAGATAAGATCCCATAAGGAACAAATAGTAGAACCCAAAGATTCCTACTTACTAAGCGTTCAAATCAATCAGCATATACATGCACTCAGTCTAAGCATGTCATCACATTCCCAAGCTTTCACTCTCAAAAGTCTCTAGTGTGCTAATTGAATCCATTCATATCATTCCTAGTCATTAATGCTTCATGCAAACCCATAATACTTATTTGCTATCTTCATTCTACATGATTTTCATAAATTCATACATATCTTTATCATCTATATAAATGCAATACAAATGCTCTTTTAGAAAGAAAACAGATTCCAAATGAAGAAACATTTCACCTGGTCATTTTGCTTCATGTTCATCATTGATTGATCTAGCTTTTCTTCAATTTCATGATCTATTGTTCTTCATCAGCATCAGCCTCAGTATCATCAGTATCCTCCAACATCATCATCATCATCATCATCATAATCATAATCATCATCATTAATCATCATTATCAATCATCATCATCAATCATCATTATTATCCATCATGAACCATCAATCATCATCATGAAACACTAATAATTCATCAATCATTTATCATCATGAATCATCAATCACCATCTTCATCAATCATCATAAACCATTATCATTCATCAAGCACTAATCATTCATCAATCATAAATCATTATCATTCATCAATCACTAATCATTCATCAATCATGAATCATTAATGATAATCATCTTCCATCTTTCATCATCATCAATCATTATCAATCATCATCATCAGTCAACATCAACAATCATCATCAATCATCAATCATTGTCATCATTCAATAGCTCTTGGTCATCCTCATACGTTTTTATTATGATCTTTATTCAATCATCTTTCAATACTTGCAAATATGTCTTGAAAATTTAGATTTCTAGTTCTCTTGTTCTTTTTCAAGGACTTAGAAGGCTTTGTAGTTGTCTTTATATTCCCCTCAATTCGCGCAATAATATCATCAAGCAATTGTTTCTCTACTTTGTTAACTCGCTTGCTAGATTCTATATCTTCTTGAGTTTGTTCTTCACTCTTTTCATGTTCAATTTGTTTGTCAAAGTTTAATTGGGACTGTAATTTTGCAACTTTCTCTTGATCAAATAGATTCTCATTAGTTAAAATTTTTGGATCAAATGAAATATATACATCTTGATCTTTCTTTAACTTCTCTCGAGTTTCTTTATCACATTCTCTTTTACAATCTATTTCCATTTGTTCTCTCAATATCTGTTCAATATTATGTTTTTCAACCTTTATCTGTATACTTTTGGTTTCTTCAGTTGGCTTCTCTTGAATCTCAATAGATGTCATTCTTGTTTGTTCATCAGATTTACTATTCTCTAATCTTTTTGGTTTCCACACCCTTTGAATTGATTTCGATCTAATTTTGGTCTCTTCAAAATATTCTTTCATCCCACCTTTTCCTACATTCAAAAGCAAATGTGATCTATCTTCGTATTTGCAAATTTTACTTTCATGTTCAGTGACTAGTCTTTGTCTGCATGCACTTTCATACGCTCTGCAATCCCAAAACATATGTCCATACTGATCGCACCAAAAGCAACGTATAGGTCTCTTCTCAACCCAACTTGGTTTCCTAGGTATCACTCTAGGCATGGTTCTTCTAAGACCTAATGACTCTTTTTGTGCAGATATTCCTTGGACCTTTACCACATGTTCATTATCACACTTCAATGTTTGTATGTCCTTAACTTGGTTAGTCAACAAGTCAACCTTATATTTCAATTCAGAAATCCCATAATCCATTTCATTTTTTACATCTTTAATACTTATACCCATTAGCTGGATAGTGTCAGATATTGCATCTATTGTTTGCATTAGGGTCATCACAATATTAGATTTTGACTTTATAGATTCACTCATATTAATTTTTATTTCCCTAAATCGCTCTTCGTATTTTCTAAATTGTTCTTCAATCATTTGTTCATTTTAGTTTTCCTCTTTTTATGATCTAAGCTGAGAAGTGGATTCTTAGTCTATGCATCAATAGAAAAGTGCACACTCGTATGCTCAAAACTGATGCAAAAAGTAGATGATCAAAGTCAGGCAATAAAACAGTCTTTCTCGTTAAAGTGTGTGGAATCAATAAAAATAATTCAAATAATTAAAAATACTAGTACCTGGAATATCTAATTTGACGTTGAGGTTCCTGTTTCTCTTCTCAAGGAGTGGGTGGCATGATGAGGATCACCGGACAACCGCCTCCCTTCACGTCGGGTTTACGTGTCGGGAAGAAGGAAGCCGGGTGATGGGAAGAGCTGGCATGGGGTTGGATCAGGCCCCATGTGTGTGTCGTTCCCACTATCCTATGAGCGGCCTTTGCACGTTGGGCACCATTGTTGGAGCAGGACAATCAACAATTGATGATTATATGAAGTCTAGAAGTGAAGAGATGAAGAAAACATTGAAGTCCAACTTCATGAAGTGAAGAGGAGATTCAGATAGCAAAGTTCTTTAAAACATATGTACATTAGCTTTGTAAATACTTCAATATACTTGAAGTAATGACAAATCAATACTCATATGTATATATAGATACGTGTAGATCGTTGTATAAGATATGTAAGATGAAGTATAGATGAATAGATGATGTGTATTGGATGTATCATCCATCAGATGTATGAAGAGTTGAATAGAAAGAATGTTCAGAGAATTGCGCATCGATCTTTTCTCTAGTTCTCCTTCTGTGTTTGATTTTATTAGAAATCCTTTTGTACACATCTAAGTCCATAGTTGATCTATCTATGGTTGAAGTTTGAGAGTCCAATCACAAAGAGGCTGAGAGAATTTTGTACAGGAACATTCATATGTGAGAAAGTATCAAGTGTCTTCTGAAACAGGTGCAATCTAGATGGTCAAAGAAATGTTCAGTTCTCAGTGCACAAAGTAAAGTTTTACACAAACGAGGAGTCAAAATATAAGTTGGAAGCTAAGCCATCTATGGCCTAAAGCATTCGCTTAAACCGGTTCTACTTTGGGAGAACTATGTGTTAGAAGTTGCAGGTGTCAAAGTCGACTCTACAAGAAGGCAGTTTCAGACATAGGTAGATTGTTTGAAACATTTATCATAATCTACTTACACTTTTGAAGTGTTTTAACTTGGAGGAGGTGAGCAAACTCTAGACAACATATTCTACAAAGTTTCATCAGAAACTTTACACAAATGATCAATCAATGAGTCAATAATGTGCAACAGACTTTTCTGTGAAATGACTTTCTTCACAGTTAGCTAAATTCTTGATAGTTTGGTACTTGTCTTCCAAAATTGGTTGGAGTTTAAAGTTATTCTTGATATAGAGGTGGTCTAACATCAAGGATAGCTTGTTCTTTTGGAGATTAACACTCTCCATCAGTGGTATCAGAGTAGGAAGTATCAAAATTGAGGAAAGGAAGACCCCGGCTCCTGCAGATATACAAATTTCACACCTTGAAGGTTCAAAAGGATAAAGTGTGAAAGAAAGACTGAAGGAAGACACATAAAGGATATCAAAAGGATCAGAAAGAGCAACAATCAAAGCTAAGGTACATTCATTCCTTATAAGGATTAAAGATTTCATAGTACAGGTGAAGAAAGGATGGGAGATAGTCTCCAAATTGAGAAGTTTGATAGAGAGAACTATCCAGCTTGGTCTATGAGAATGGAAGCTCATCTTATGAGTAAATATCTGATGGGATACATCACAGGAGAGGAAGACAAGCCAGATTTCAGAGATCCTAGTGTTCCGACTAGGGAGGAGCTTGCAGATATAAAGCTTTGGATGAAGAAGGATGCTCAAGCAAGGAGCATAATCTACATGGCAGTCAATGATTATTTGCTTCCTCATATCAGAGGACTTGAAAGTGCAAGTGACATATGGAATGCTTTGGAAGAGCATTTTGAGAATACCACCAAATCAAGGAAAGCTTCATTATGGGCAGAGTTTACTACATTTAAGAAGAAGGCTTCACAATCAATATCTAATTATGTGACAAAGACGAAAGACATTGCAGATTCTTTAGGTGCAGTTGATGAAGATATTGAAGAAGATAAGTTGGTAAGACGAATTCTCACAGGACTAAGAGGAGATGAGAAGTGGAAGCCTTTTATTTTGTCTACAGAACTTTCATTAGATCATTTCACTCCTGATTTGAATCAATTGTTAGGACATATGCTAACTTTTGAGAATGATATCAAAGGAGATGTTGATAAGAGTGCAGGTCATGCAATGTATTCTAAAGACAAGAAGAAAGCTAGCAAAGGAAAGCAACAATTAGTTGAAGATGAAGGTACTCCAAGTCAAGCAAACTTCCTAAGAGGAAGAGGAAGTGGCAGAAGTAGAGGAAGAGGTAGAAATAACAAAGATAATGTCAGAGCTTGTTGGATATGTGGTAAGACCAATCATCTATCTCATGATTGTTGGCATAATAATCAAAGCAATGGTAGTTTTAATCAGAACTTTAATCAAAGAGGAAGAGGTGGCAGATATGAGAGAGGAAACTTTAGAGGTAGAGGTGGTAGGAATTCTTTTGGAAGAGGTGGAGGAAGAAACTTCCAAAATCAATCCTATAATAACACCTACTACAATAATGCATGAGATAAAAAAGAAGATTCAACTCTTATTATGAATGCAACATGTGAAGCCTCACATGAAGACATGAAAGTATTTTATATTGACTCAGGATGTAGCAATCATCTGAGTGGAAATATTGCTTTGATGACTCATCTAGTTCATAAGGCAATCAATCACACAGTTCAAACAGGTGATAACACAAAGCACAAAGTAAAGTCAATTGGTTCAGTTAAAGCCAAAGATGGAAGTACTCTCTTGAGTAAGGTTCTGTATGTTCCTACAATTCCAAAGAATTTAATTAGTGTAGGACAAATTGTAGAAAAAGGATATGAGGTAAAATTCGCTAATGATGGAGTTTATTTTGAAGATCCTAGTCAAGGGTATAAACAAATTGTTACAGGAAAGAAGGAAGGAAGGCTCTTCACATTAAAGATACAAGGTAATATTGGACATGCTATGTTCACATATGGAGAGAAAAAGGTGTCTGAATTGGATCTTTGGCATAAAAGACTTGGACACTTTAATGAAAGAGGTATCAAAGAAATGGTTAACAATGGTTCAGTGCTTGGATTTCCTCATGTTGCAGGACAACACATGACATACAGGTGTGAAGCATGTCAGTTAGGTAAGGCTCATAAGCAATCATACAATAAGCATGGTTTTATGTATTCAGAAAGACTTGAATTGGTACATACAGATGTGTGGGGTCCTTCAAAGGATTCTAGTATAAATGGTTCAAGATACTATGTCATATATGTTGATGATGCTACCAGGTGGATCACAATCTATGTGATCAAAGACGAGTCAGAAGTGTTTAATACATTTAAATACTATCATGCATATGCAGAAAGAATTAAAGGTCAAAAGTAGAAGAGACTAAGGTCAGATGGAGGGGGAGAGTATTTTTCTAATGAGTTCAGTGATTATTTGTGGAATGCAGGTATACAAAGAGAGGTTACTTGTAGGTACTCTCCTCAACAAAATGGTGTAGCAGAAAGGAGAAATAGAACTCTTGTTGAGTTTGCAAGATCCATGATGAAGGAGAAAAATTGCCCAAATTCCTTGTGGGTTGAGGCTGTAAATACAGCTACAGATTTGTTCAATAGGTTACCATGTAAAGCTTTGTAGGGTATGACACCATATGAAGCTTGGTGGGGTAAGAGACCTACATTGGATCATTGTAAAATATTTGGACGCTTGGCATATGCATATGTGCCATCACAATTGAAGCATAAATTGGAACCTAAAGCAGAGAAGTATGTATTCATTGGTTATGATGACAAACAGATGGGTTATAGGTTGTGGAGTCCATCCACAAAGCAATTCCTTGTGTCTAAAGATGTTACATTTGATGAGCAAGGTCCTTGGTATGCAGGTACACTTAATGTTCATGCAAATGTTGAAGAAGTTGTGAATCAAAAGAAAGGTAAATCAAAGGTTCAGATATTTGATGAAGAGGAGAACAATGAAGTACAGGTTGAAGTTGAAGAAGTACCAAGGTTTGATCCAGAATGTGATGAACCGGAAACTTCAAGAAGTGGAAAACTCAGAAGGTCATCTAGGCACAAATGGCAACCTACAAGGTATAGCTATGATACTTCATTCTTGACTACTAAAGATTATGCTTACATGCTAAAAGCAGATGAAGATCCATCCACGTATGATGAAGCCAAAGGGAAGAAGAATTGGGAAAAAGCTATGCAGGAGGAATATGATGTAGTGATGGAAAATGAGACTTGGATTTGGTTCCTAAACCAAATAGTCAGAAGATCATTGGATGTAAATGGGTCTACAAAACAAAAAGGTTTGCAGATGGAAATGTATCTAGGTACAAAGCTAGACTTGTTGTAAAGGGATATGCATAGACATATGGTGTGGACTATGATGAAACTTATAGTCCTATTGCAAAGATGAAAACCATAAGGACTCTCATAGCAATTGCTGCTTGCAAAGGTTGGAAATTATCTCAATTAGATGTGTTTTTGAATGGCTATATTTCAGATGAAGTCTACATGGAACAACGAGATGGTTTCAAAGATCAAGTGTATCCAAATTATGTGCGTAAGCTTAAGAGAGCTTTGTATGGATTGAAGCAGGGATCAAGGGCATGGAATTATAGGCTTGTAAAGTTCTTAAAGGAACTTGGATTTCAAGCATCAAAGGCAGATAGTAGCTTGCTAGTCAAAGCAAGTGAGGATGGATTTATTTATGTTTGTATTTATGTTGATGACATAATACTTATAGGAACAGATGATAAAGGTATACACATGATTAAGAAGCAGATGGAGAAAGAATTCAAAATCAGTGATTTGGGAAATTTGTCCTTCTTTTTGGGAATGGAGATTTCATATTCTCAACATGGAGTATATGTAACTCAAGAAAGGTATCTGAAAAATTTGCTAACCAAATTTAAAATGGAAGATTGCAGGATAGCACCAACTCCAATGGAGGTGAATCATAGATTGAGTAGATATGGAGGAGAAGAATCAAAGATATGAAGCTTTATCAGAGTTTGGTGGGTAGCTTGATTTATGCTGCATTAACAAGACTTGACTTATCATATGCAATTAGAGTTCTATCTCAATTCATGCATTGTCCTAGAAAGGAACATTCGATTGCAGGACAAAGAGTACTTAGGTATATCAAGGGCACACTTAAAGAAGGTCTGTATTATGGATTTACTTCAGATACAAGAGTCAAAATATATAGTGATGCAGATTGGGCAGGTAATTCTGATGATAGAAGATCAACACATGGATACTTGTGTTATGTGGGAGACAAGCTGATTTCATGGTGCTCTAAGAAGCAACATACAGTTGCTCTATCATCTACAGAAGCAGAATACAAAGGCATGGTAGAAGCTGCAAAGGAAGTAATATGGTTAAAGACTCTTATGAAGAGTTTTGATATTGTTCAGGGTACTCCTATTATTTGTGGAGACAATATGAGTTCTTTATATTTGGCAGCAAATCCTATATTCCATGCTAGAACTAAACATATTGAGATTTAGTATCATTTTCTGAGAGAGAAGGTTTTTGATAAAGAAATAGAAGTTATGCATACTTCTACAAAAGATCAACTTGTAGATATGATGACAAAGAGTTTAGATGGACCAAAGTTGCAGAGGTTTAAAGATATGGCAGGGATAAAAAAGATGCAGGTAATCACAATTGATGATTGAGGGGGAGCTATTGGAGCAGGACAATCAACAATTGATGATTATATGAAGTCTAGAAGTGAAGAGATAAAAAAAAGATTGAAGTCCAACTTCATGAAGTGAAGAGAAGATTCAGATAGCAAAGTTCTTTAAAACATATGTACATTAGCTTTGTAAATACTTCAATATACTTGAAGTAATGACGAGTCAATACTCATATGTATATATAGATACGTGTACATGGTCATATAAGATGTGTAAGATGAAGTATAGATGAATAGATGATGTGTATTTGATGTATCATCCATCAGATGTATTAAGAGTTGAATAGAAAGAATGTTCAGAGAATTGTGCGTCGAACTTTTCTCTAGTTCTCCTTCTGTGTTTGATTTTATTAGAAATCCTTTTGTACACATCTAAGTCCATAGTTGATATATCTATGGTTAAAGTTTGAGAGTCCAATTACAAACAGGCTAAGAGAATTTTGTGCAGGAACATTCATATTTGAGAAGTATTAAGTGTCTTCTGAAAAAGGCGCTATCCCGATGGTCAAAGAAATGGTCAGTTCTCAGTGCACAATGTAAAGTTTTACACAAATGAGGAGTCAAAATCTAAGTTGGAAGGTAAGCCATCTATGGCTAAAAGCATTCACTTAAACGGGTTCTAGTTTGGGAGAACTATGTGTTAGAAGTTGCAGGTGTCAAAGTCGACTCTACAAGAAGGCAGTTTTAGACATAGGTAGATTGTTTGAAACATTTCTCATAATATACTTAAGCTTTTGAAGTGTTTTAACTTAGAGGAGGTGCGCAAACTCTAGAAAACATATTCTACAAAGTTTCATCAGAAACTTTACACAAATGATCAATCAATGAGACAATAGCGTGCAACAGACTTTTCTATGAAATGACTTTCTTCACAGTTAGCTAAATTCTTGATAGTTTGGTACTTGTCTTCCAAAATTGGTTGGAGTTTAAAGTAATTCTTGATATAGAGGTGGTCTAACATCAAGGATAGCTTGTTCTTTTGGAGATTAACACTCTCCATCAAGCTCGTCCTCTCACTCTTTGGTGTGGGGATCCTTGTAGGGCCCCTACCCTCTTAGAAGAGACGGGCGAACATGCGTATGCGAAAGACCATAGGCATCTGAAGCAAAAGAATCCGGATACGATGTCCAGACAAAGCTCAATGATACCACAAAAATGCAACTGAAGTCCTCCAATAAAATCTCAATGATACAAAGATTCCCACTACAGTGCGGGTCGGTGATACAGAAATCCGCTAAAGTGTGGAACAGGTGAATACAAATATATGCCGCTGCTACAGTGTGGATCGGCCAAATATATGGTAGGCCTCCCGCTACAGTGCCCTCGCGACTCGACTTTGGTCTTAGTGGTCCAAGCTTTACTTCTAACTTTACTTCGGTCCTTTCTTTTCTTCAAGTATCCTCAAAAATAGCTTCTCTTCTCTTTACTTCAATAGTCCACAAGAACCTCCAATCACGCAGTAACCTCTCTCTATTGGCATGATCATGGAGAGTATGAACAAGCAACTTAAAATGCATGAACAACAAATGTAAAGAACAAGGGAAGATAAAGAACATACCTAGTAAGAAGATCCACAAGAAAGACCCACGAGGAGGAAAAAATAAGGCTAGGGCACCTATTTATAGGCCTCCCCCTACCTAGGACTTCTCCAGAATCTTCTAACCTCCTTGTCTAACTTTCTATTTCTAGAAACATCTTGCAGAATCATTTTCAATTTTGGGAAAATCACATTGCTTATTTCTATTTGTAGTTTTTCTCTTTTTACTTTTTCAATTTTCTTCTTTCTATTTTTGAATCTTTTTCTTTTTCTCTTTTTATTTTTTTAAATTAAGGTTTGCTTTCACACTTTATACACAAATTAAATAAGTTCCAAGGGCTAAACTTATGGTAAATGACAAAACTAAGGTTTCAACTTAGGGTTTCCATGGAGCTAGACCTAGTTTCATGGACTATTTACAAAATCACATGGTTTGGAATCTCACAGTCAATTAAATCGGCCAAAACATGTACATATTATACACCCCGTGGATCTTGCTTGTGGAACTTCCTTCTAGGTCCAGGTTACAGTTGATTGTTGGACATATTATATGAGGTTACTGTGGAATATATGAAGTAAAGTTGAAGAGTTCGAAGACTGAAGTGAAGAATTATACAACCTGTGGATTTCCTTGTGGACCTTCCTCAAGGTTCATGATTTTGAAGACTATATGAAGTGAACAGAAAAGTTACTGAAGACCCGAAGTATAGAATATGCCTAGCGGATCTTCATTGTGCATCTACTCTCCGGGTATTTGATTTTGCATGGACTATTGAAGTAAGGAAAAGAAAAGCTATTGTCGAGATCAAGCAAGGTGGTTGCCCAGTGATCCTCGACGCATCACCCACACGTTGAAAAGATAGACAAGAACCTCGATGTCGAATTAGATATTCCAGGTACTAGCATTTGAGGTTCTTTGAATTATTGCATTGCTCCACACACTTGAATAGAAAGATTACTTTTGACTGCCTGACTTTGATCATCCACTTTTTGCATCAGATTTGATCATACGAGTGTGCACTTTTCTATTGACGTATAGATTAAGAATCTACTGCTTTCATAACATAGATCATAACAAGAGGAAAATAAAAATGAAGGAAAGGATTGAAGAACAATTTAGGAAATATGAAGAGCGATTTAGGGAAATGGAAATTAATGCGAGTGAATCTATAAAATCAAAATTTAGTATTATGATGACCCTAATGCAAACAATAAATGCAATATCTGACACTATCCAGCTAATGGGCATAAGTATTAAACATGTAAAGAAGGAAATGGATTATAGAATTTCTGAATTGAACAATAAGATTGACATGTTGACTAACCAAGTTAAGAATCTACAAACATTGAAATGTGAGCATGAACATGTGATAAAGGTCCAAGGAATATCTACACAAAAAGAGTCATTAGATCTTAGAAGAACCATGCCTAGAGCAATACCTAGGAAATCAACTTGGGCTGAGAAAAGACCTATACGATGTTTTTGGTGTGATCAGTTTGGACATATGTTCTGGGACTGTATAGCATATGAAAGTGCATGCAAACATAAACTACTAAGTGAATATGAAAATAAAGTTTGTAAATATCAAGAGCAAATACCTTTGCATTTGAATGTAGGAAAAGGTGGGATAAAGGAATATTTTGAAGAGACCAAGACTAGATCAAAGCCATTTCATAAGATATGGAAACCAAAAACTCATGAAGATAATAGATCTGATGAACAAAAGAGCATGCTATCTATTGAGAGTCAAGAGAAATCTATTGAAGAAACCAAAGGTAGACAAATAAAGGTCGAGAAGAAAAATATTGAGCAGATATTAAGAGAACAAATGGAAATTGATCATAAAAGAGTCTGAAAGAGAAAAATCAAAGAAAGACCAAGATGTATACGTTTCATTTGATCCAAAAATTTTAACGAATGAGAATCTATTTGATCAAGAGAAAGTTGCAAAATTACAATCCCTATTAAACTTTGATAAATAAATTGAACAAGAAAAGAGTAAAGAAGAAGCTCAAGGAGATGTAAAATCTGACAAAGAAGTGAATGAGGCATAGAAACAATTACTTGATGATATTATTGCGCAAATTGAAGGGAGTGTAAAGACAACTTCAAAGACTTCTAATAGTTTGAAAAAGATTAAAAGAAGTAAAAATCTAACTTTTCAAGACATATTTGCAAGTATTGAGGATGATTGAAGAAGAATCATGATGAAAACATACAAGAATGATCAAGAGCTATTTGATGGATGATGATGAAGATGATTGATGAATGATTGATGATGAAAATGATGATGATTGATGATTGATGGTTTATGATGGTTGATAATGATGATGATGAATGATAATGATTAATGATGAAAATGATGATGGATGATGGTTGATGACGATGGATGATGATGAAGATGATTAGTGATTGATGATGATGATGATATCGATGTTGATTCTGGAGGATGCTGATGATACTGAGGCTGATGCTGATGAAGAATGATAGACCATGAATTTGAAGAAAAACTAGATCAATCAATGGAGAAGATGGACTAATATGATCAGGTAAAATGTTTTTGATTTGAAATCTGTTCTTTCTGATAGAGCATATGCATTGCATTTGTGTGTATGATAAAGATAGGTATGAATTTATGAAAATCATATAAAATGAAGATATCAAATATCTATTATGGATTTGAATGAAGCATGAGCAACTAGAAATTATATGAATAAAATCAGTTAGTAGACTAGAGACTTTTGGGAGTGAAATCTTGGGAATGTGATGACAAGCTTACACTGAGTGCATGCATATACTGATTGATTTGAACACTTTGTGAGTGGGATTCTTTGGGTCGTACTATTTCTTTCTTGCGAGATCTTACCTCCATATGGATCATGATTTATGAAAAACCTTCATACTCAAGCTAACTTATATGTGTGTGCATGTTGTTAGTGCGCTACGATGGGCTAGTAGGCAGGTGGAACCACCTTGGTCGGGTGATCACGGCCGCGAGTTGTAGCTAGTTTCCTCATAGTCTTGACCTATCTGTTGTTATGCGCCTGCATGGGTCGATAGGCGGGTGGAGTTACTCTGGCCGGGTGGTCAGAGACACGAGCTGAAGTCAATTTCATGTAGGGCTGACGTTGTGTATGTCATGCGCTATGTCGGATCGGTAGACAGGTGGGATAAACTTGGCTAGGTGGACAAGTCCGTGAGTTGCACCCGATTTTGACATACGCTAAATTGTGAAAAACAAAATGCTGAGCTGAGATGAAGAGAAAAATAAAAGAGAAGAAAAAGAAAGAGAAAAAGAAAAAGAAAAGAAAAGAGATCTGATGGGGAGTTGGACAGTAGGAGATAAATAGGGGAAACATGGCATATTCTACAAACCCAGTTAGTAGAAACTTAATTATAAGCTAGTACTTAGAGTGAGTTGCTAGACGTGAACCAGTTGAACAAATAGAAGATCTAGAAAGCCAACAAATTATTCATGTGATTACTTGTCAGATTGCAGACACAAAAACATAGTATGATGTTTGTGAAGCTTGAATCTACTTGATTTTCTAAAATTCGTACTAATCTTTATAAAATTGCATGTACTGCATGAGACCACACTTTGATTTTTGAAAAGAAGAACATAAAAGGTAAAAAGCGTTTCAAAAGAACCTTGATACACTTTTGTTGGATCTTGTAGGTTGGCCCATTGGGACGATGTGCAGGTTTAGTGGGGGCGAATGTCGGGATGAAAACCCGTAGGAAGTTTTGATTGATGATTTTAGAGATTATATCAAGTGAAGAAAGTGATTGAAGACTCGAATTAAAGAGTACGACCCCGTGGGTCTACTTATGGATCTTCCTACTAGGTTACTGCGTGATTGGAGGTTTCTCTGGACTATTGAAGTAAAGAGAAGAGAAGCTATTGCCGAGGATACTTGAAGAAAAGAAAGGACCGAAGTAAAGTTAGAAGTAAAGCTTGGACTGCAAAGACCAAAGCCGAGTCTCGAGGGCACCTTCTCGCACTAGAGCGGGAGGCCTACCATATATTTGGCCGATCCGCACTGTAGCGGCGGAATATATTTGTATTCACATATTCCCGTTGTAGCGAATTTCTGTATCACCGACCCGCACTATAGCGGGAATCTTTGTATCATTGAGATTTTATTGGAGGACTTCAGTTGCATTTCTGTGGTATCATTGAGCTTTGTCTGCACATCGTATCTAGATTCTTTTGCTCCCGATGCCTACGGTCTTCCACGTTCGCATGTCTCTTTGAGAGGGTAGGGCCCGTATTACGAGGATCACCACACCAAAGAGTGAGAGGGCGAGGCACCCAATGCGCAGAAGCCGCTCGTCGGATAGTGGGAATGGCACACACAAGGCGCCTAATCCAATCCCATGCCAGCTCTTCCCATTCACCTGACATCCTTCTTCTCGACAACGTTAATAACCATTATTTTGGTTATGAAATTTTTGTGTTTATCATCGCACTAATGGTTAAGATAATATTTATGGTTATCATGTTGTTTATGGTTATTGTTAAAGGTTAACATTATTATTATGGTTATGTCCATGGCTATGGTTTTGGCTACACCTATGACTATGGCTATGGTCATGTGCATGGTTATTGTTATGGTTATATATATGGTTACAATTATTGTTATGGTTATAGTTATGGTTATGGTTATGGTTATGGTTATGGTTATGGTTATGGTTATGTTTATGGTTATGGTTATGGTTATGTTTATGGTTATGGTTATAGTTATGGTTATGGTTATGGTTATGGTTATGTTAATGGTTATGGTTATGTTTATGGTTATGGTCATAGTATGATTATGGTTATGATTATGGATATGGTTATGGTTATGGTTATGGTTATGGTCATGGTTATGGTTATGATTATGGTTATGGTTATGGTTATGGTTATGGTTATGGTTGTGGTTGTGGTTATGGTTATGGTTATGGTTATGGTTATGGTTATGGTTATGGTTATGGTTATGGTTATGGTTATGGTTATGGTTATGGTTATGGTTATGGTTATGGTTATGGTTATGGTTATGGTTATGGTTATGGTTATGGTTATGGTTATGGTTATGGTTATGGTTATGGTTATGGTTATGGTTATGGTTATGGTTATAGTTATGGTTATGGTTATGGTTATGGTTATGGTTATGGTTATGGTTATGTTTATCGTGATGGTAATGGTTATAGTTATGCGTATGTTTATAGTTATAAATATGGCTATGGTTATGGTTATGGTTATGGCTATGGTTATTGTTATTGCTATAGTTATGGTCATGCCTATGGTTATGGTTGTGGCTATGGTTTTGGTTATGGTTATGGTTATGGTTATGGATATGGTTATGGTTATGGTTATGGTTATGGTTATGGTTATGGTTATGGTTATGGTTATGGTTATGGTTATGGTTATGGTTATGGTTATGCTTATGCTTATGATTATGGTTATCGTTATGGTTATTGTTATGGCTATGACTATGCTTATGGTTATGGTTATGTTTATGGTTATTGTTATGGTTATAATTATTGTAATTATTATGGTTATGGTTATGGTTATGGTTATGGTTATGGTTATGGTTATGGTTATGGTTATGGTTAATGTTATGGTTATGGTTATGGTTATGGTTATGGTTATGGTTATGGTTATGGTTATGGTTATGGTTATGGTTATGGTTATGGTTATGGTTATGGTTATGGTTATGGTTATGGTTATGGTTATGGTTATGGTTATGGTTATGGTTATGGTTATGGTTATGGTTATGGTTATGGTTATGGTTATGGTTATGGTTATGGTTATGGTTATGGTTATGGTTATGGTTATGGTTATGGTTATGGTTATGGTTATGCTTATGGGTATGGTTAAAGTTATGGTTATGGTTATGGTTATGATTATGGTTATGGTTATGGTTATGGTTATGGTTATGGTTATGGTTATGGTTATGGTTATGGTTATGGTTATGGTTATGGTTATGGTTATGGTTATGGTCATGGTTATGGTCATGGTCATGGTCATGGTCATGGTTATGGTTATGGTTATGGTTATGGTTATGGTTATGGTTATGGTCATGGTTATGGTTATGGTTATGGTTATGGTTATGGTTATGCTTATGGTTATGGTTCTAGTTATGGTTATGGTTATGGTTATGGTTATGGTTATGGTTATGGTTATGGTTATGGTTATGGTTATGGTTATGGTTATGGTTATGGTTATGGTTATGGTTATGGTTATGGTTATGGTTATGGTTATGGTTATGGTTATGGTTATGGTTATGGTTATGGTTATAGTTATAGTTATAGTTATGGTTATGGTTATGGTTATCGTTATGGTTATGGTTATGCTGAAAATATGATTATGATTATGATTATGGTTATGGCTATGTTTATGGTTATGGTTATGGTTATGGTTATGGTTATGGTTATGTTTATGGTTATGGTTATGGTTATGGCTATGGTCATGTTTATGGTCATGGTTATGGTCATGGTTATGGTCATGGTTATGTTCATGGTTATAGTCATGGTTATGGTCATGGTTATGGTGATGGTTATGGTTATGGTTATGGTTATGGTTATGGTTATGGTTATGGTTATGGTTATTGTTATGGTTATGGTTATGGTTATGATTATGGTTATGTTTATGGTTGTAGTTAAGGTTATGGTTATGGTTATGGTTATGGTTATGCATATGCTCATGGTTTTGGCTACGGTTATGGTTATGTTTATGGTTATGGATCGCACTATGGTTATGTGTGAAGTTTTGGTTTTGGTCGTGGTTTGGGTTATGGTTAAGCTTAGGCATGTGGTAATGGTTTTCATTTTGTTGTAGTTATGGTTTTTGTTATCTTTATGGTTATGGTTAGGGTCATTGTTATGGTTATGGTTATGGTTATGGTTATGGTTATGGTTATGGTTATGGTTATGGTTATGGTCATCGTTATGGTTATGGTTATGGTTATGGTTATGGTTATGGTTATGGTTATGGTGATGGTTATGGTTATGGTTATGGTTATGGTTATGGTTATGGTTATGGTTATGGTTATGGTTATGGTTATGGTCATGGTTATGGTCATGGTTATGGTCATGGTTATTATCATGGTTATAGTCATGGTTATGGTCATGGTTATGGTTATGGTATGGTTATGGTTATGGTTATGGTTATGGTTATGGTTATGGTTATGGTTATGGTTATGGTTATGGTTATGGTTATGGTTATGGTTATGGTTATGGTTATGGTTATGGTTATGGTTATGGTTATGGTTATGATTATGGTTATGGTTATGGTTATGGTTATGCTTATGCTTATGGTTATGGTTATGATTATGGTTATGTTTATGGTTGTAGTTAAGGTTATGGTTATGGTTATGGTTATGGTTATGGTTATGCGTATGCTCATGGTTTTGGCTACGGTTATGGTTATGTTTATGGTTATGGATCGCACTATGGTTATGTGTGAAGTTTTGGTTTTGGTCGTGGTTTGGGTTATGGTTAAGCTTAGGCATGTGGTAAAGGTTATCATTTTGGTTGTAGTTATGGTTTTTGTTATCTTTATGGTTATGGTTAGGGTCATCGTTATGGTTATAGTCATGGTTATGGTTATGGTCATCGTTATGGTTATGGTTATGGTTATGGTTATGGTTATGGTTATGGTTATGGTTATGGTTATGGTTATGGTTATGGTTATGGTTATGGTTATGGTTATGGTTATGGTTATGCTTATGGTTATGATTATCTTTATGGTTATGGTTATGGTCATGGTTATGGTTATGGTTATGGTTATGGTTATGGTTATGGTTATGGTTATGGTTATGGTTATGGTTATGGTTATGGTTATGGTTATGGTTATGGTTATGGTTATGGTTATGGTTATGGTTATGGTTATGGTTATGGTTATGGTTATGGTTATGGTTATGGTTATGGTTATGGTTATGGTTATGGTTATGGTTATGGTTATGGTTATCGTTATGGTTATCGTTATGGTTATGGTTATGGTTATGGTTATGGTTATGGTTATGGTTATGGTTATAGTTATGGTTATGGGTATGGTTATGGTTATGGTTATGGTTATGGTTATGGTTATGGTTATGGTTATGGTTATGGTTATGGTTATGGTTATGGTTATGGTTATGGTTATGGTTATGTTCATGGTTATGGTTATGGTTACGGTTATTGTTATAGTTATAGAAATGGTTACAATTATGGTTGTAGTTATAGTTATGGTTATGGTGATGGTTATGGTTATGGTTATGGTTATGGTTATGGTTATGGTTATGGTTATAGTTATGGTTATGGTTATGGTTATGGTTATGGTTATGGTTATGGTTATGGTTATGGTTATGGTTATGGTTATGGTTATGGTCATGGTTATGGTTATGGTTATGGTTATGGTTATGGTTATGGTTATGGTTATGGTTATGGTTATGGTTATGGTTATGGTTATGGTTATGGGTATGGTTATGGTTATGGTTATTGTTATGGTTATGGTTATGTTATGGTTACATGTAAGATACTAGCTATGGATATGGATATGGTTATGGTTAAGGTTTGTGATTATGGTTATGATTATCGTTATGGTTATGGTTATGGTTATGGTTATGGTTATGGTTATGGTTATAGTTATGGTTATGGTTATGGTTACGGTTATGGTTATGGTTATGGTTATGGTTATGGTTATGGTTATGGTTATGGTTATGGTTATGGTTATGGTTATGGTTATGGTTATGGTTATGGTTATGGTTATGGTTATGGTTATGGGTATGGTTATGGTTATGGTTATGGTGATGGTTATGGTTATGGTGATGGTGATGGTCATGGTCATGGTGATGGTGATGGTCATGGTGATGGTGATGGTCATGGTCATGGTCATGGTCATGGTCATGGTCATGGTCATGGTCATGGTCATGGTCATGGTCATGGTCATGGTCATGGTCATGGTCATGGTCATGGTCATGGTCATGGTCATGGTCATGGTCATGGTCATGGTCATGGTCATGGTCATGGTCATGGTCATGGTCATGGTCATGGTCATGGTCATGGTCATGGTCATGGTCATGGTCATGGTCATGGTCATGGTCATGGTCATGGTCATGGTCATGGTCATGGTCATGGTCATGGTCATGGTCATGGTCATGGTCATGGTCATGGTCATGGTCATGGTCATGGTCATGGTCATGGTCATGGTCATGGTCATGGTCATGGTCATGGTCATGGTTATGGTTATGGTTATGGTTATGCTTATGGTTATGATTATGGTTATACTAATTATATGTTTTTCCTTATGGTTATGGTTATGGTTATGGTTATGGTTATGGTTATGGTTATTGTTATGGTTACAGGTAAGATACTTGTTATGGTTATAGTTATGGTTCTGGTTGTGGTTATCCTTATGCTCATGGTTATGGTTTTGGTTATCTTTATGGTTATGGCTATGCTTATGAATATGGATATGGGTATGTCTATGGTTATAGTTATAGGTAGGGTTATGGTTATGGTTATCGTTGTTGTTATGGTTATGGTTCTAATTATGGTTATAATTATGGTTATGGTTATGGTTATGTTTATGGTTATGTTAGTGTTTATGATTATGTTTATAGTTATTGTTGTAGTATGAATATGGTTATAATTATGGATATGGTTATGGTTATGGTTATGGTTATAGTTATGGTTATCATTATGATTATGATTATGATTATCGTGATGGTTATGGTTATCGTTATGGTTATGATTATGGTTATAGTTATGGTTATGGTTATGGTTATGGTTATGGTTATGGTTATGGTTATGGTTATGGTTATGGTTATGGTTATGGTTATGGTTATGGTTATGGTTATGGTTATGGTTATGGTTATGGTTATGGTTATGGTTATGGTTATGGTTATGGTTATGGTTATGGTAATGGTTATGGTTATGGTTATGGTTATGGTTATGGTTATTGTTATGGTTATGGTTATGGTTATGCTTATGGTTATGCGTATGGTTATGGTTATGGTATTCTTATGGTTATGGTTATGGTTATGGTTAGGGTTATGGTATTCTTATGGTTATGGTATTCTTATGGTTATGGTTATGTTTATGGTTATGGTTATGGTTATGGTTATGGTTATGGTTATAGTTATGGCTATGGTTGTGGTTACCGTTATGAATATGCTTATGGTTATGGCTATGGTTAAGGTTATGGCAATGGTTATGGTTATAACTATGGTTTCGTTTATGGTTATGGTTATGCTTATGCTTATGCTTATGGTTATGGCTATGGTTATGGTTATGGTTATGCTTATGGTTATGGTTATGGTAATGGTTATGGTTATGGTTATGGTTATGGTTATGGTTATGGTTATGGTTATGGTTATGGTTATGGTTATGGTTATGGTTATGGTTATGGTTATGGTTATGGTTATGGTTATGGTTATGGGAATGGTTGTGGTTATGGTGATGGTTGTGGTTCTAGTTATGATTATGGTTAAAATTATGGGTATGTTTATGGTCATGGTTATGATTATAGTTATGGTAATGGTTATGGTTATAGTTATCGCTAGGGTTATGGCTATGGTTATGGTGATATCTATGATTATGGTTATGTTTATGGTTATGGTTATGGTTATGGTTATGGTTATGGTTATCGTTATCGTTATGGTTATGGTTATGGTTATGGTTATGGTAATGGTTATGGTTATGGTTATGGTTATGGTTATGGTTATGGTTATGGTTATGGTTATGGTTATGGTTATGGTTATGGTTATGGTTATGGTTATGGTTATGGTTATGGTTATGGTTATGGTTATGGTTATGGTTATGGTTAAGTTCATGGTTATGACTATGGTTATGATTATTGTTATGGTCATGCTCTTGGTCATGGTCATGGTTATGGTTATGGTTATGGTTATGGTTATGGTTATGGTTATGGTTATGGTTATGGTTATGGTTATGGTTATGGTTATGGTTATGATTATGGTTATGGTTATGGTTATGGTTATGGTTATGGTTATTGTTATGGTTATGGTTATGGTTATGGTTATGGTTATGGTTATGGTTATTGTTATGGTTATGCTTATGGTTATGGTTATGGTTATGGTTATGATTATGGTTATGGTTATGGTTATGGTTATGGTTATGGTTATGGTTATGGTTATGGTTTATGTTTTGGTTTTGGTTTTCGTTATGGTAATGGCTAGCACTATGGTTATGTGTGAAGTTTTGGTTTTGATTATGGTTAGGGTTATGGTTAATCTTAGGTTGTTGTTAATGGTTATCATTTTAGTTTTATTTATGGTTATGTGTATGGTTATGGTTATGTTATGGTTATGGTTATGGTTATGGTTATGGTCATGGTTATGGTTATGGTTGTGGTTATGGTTATGGTTGTGGTTATGGTTATGGTTATGGTTATGGTTGTGGTTATGGTTATGGTTATGGTTATGGTTATGGTTATGGTTATGGTTATGGTTATGGTTATGGTTATGGTTATGGTTATGGTTATGGTTATGGTTATTATTATGGGTATGGTTATGGGTATGGTTATGGTTATGGTTATTATTCTGGGTATGGTTATGGGTGGTTATAAGTATGGCCATGTTCATGGTTATGGTTATTGTTACGATTATAGTTATAGTTATGAGGATGGTGAGGGTTATGGGTATGGTCATTGATATGGTTATGGATATGGTTGTGGTTATGATTTTTGTTATGGTTGATTATGTTTAAGGATATGTTTATAGCTTTTGTTTGTGATATGCTTATGGTGATGATTATGGACCTAGTATGGTTATGGATATTGTTAATGATATGGTTATGGTTATGGTTATCATTATGGTTATGGTTATGGTTATGGTTATGGTTATGGTTATGGTTATGGTTATGGTTATGGTTATGGTTATGGTTATGGTAATGGTTATGGTTATGGTTATGGTTATGGTTATGGTTATGGTTATGGTTATGTTTATGGTTATGGTTATGTTTATGGTTATGGTTATTGTTATGGTTATGGATATGTGTATTGTTATAGGTATGGTTATGGTTACAATTATGGTTATGGTTATGATTATGGTTATGTGTATGGTTATGTTAGTGTTATGTTATGGTTATGGTTATGGTTGTGGTTTTGTTTATTGTCATCTTTATGTTTATGATTATGACAATGGGTATGTTTATTGTCATGTTTATGCTTATGGGTAAGGTTATAGTTATGGTTATGGTTAAGGTTATGGTTATGGTTATGGTTATGGTTATGGTTATGGTTATGGTCATGGTTATGGTTATGGTTATGGTTATGGTTATGGTTATGGTTATGGTTAAGGTTATGGTTATGGTTATGGTTATGGTTATGGTATGGTTATGCTTATGGTTATGGTTATGGTTATGGTTATGGTTATGGTTATGGTTATGGTTATGGTTATGGTTATGGTTATAGGTAGGATTATGGTAATGGTTAGGGTTAAGGTTAGGGTTATAGTTATTGTTATGGTTAAGCTTAGGCATGTGGTAATGGTTTTCATTTTGTCGTAGTTATGGTTTTTGTTATCTTTATGGTTATGGTTAGGGTCATTGTTATGGTTATGGTTATGGTTATGGTTATGGTTATGGTTATGGTTATGGTTATGGTTATGGTCATCGTTATGGTTATGGTTATGGTTATGGTTATGGTTATGGTTATGGTTATGGTGATGGTTATGGTTATGGTTATGGTTATGGTTATGGTTATGGTTATGGTTATGGTTATGGTTATGGTCATGGTTATGGTCATGGTTATGGTCATGGTTATTATCATGGTTATAGTCATGGTTATGGTCATGGTTATGGTTATGGTTATGGTTATGGTTATGGTTATGGTTATGGTTATGGTTATGGTTATGGTTATGGTTATGGTTATGGTTATGGTTATGGTTATGGTTATGGTTATGGTTATGGTTATGGTTATGGTTATGGTTATGGTTATGGTTATGGTTATGGTTATGGTTATGGTTATGGTTATGCTTATGCTTATGGTTATGGTTATGATTATGGTTATGTTTATGGTTGTAGTTAAGGTTATGGTTATGGTTATGGTTATGGTTATGGTTATGCGTATGCTCATGGTTTTGGCTACGGTTATGGTTATGTTTATGGTTATGGATCGCACTATGGTTATGTGTGAAGTTTTGGTTTTGGTCGTGGTTTGGGTTATGGTTAAGCTTAGGCATGTGGTAAAGGTTATCATTTTGGTTGTAGTTATGGTTTTTGTTATCTTTATGGTTATGGTTAGGGTCATCGTTATGGTTATAGTCATGGTTATGGTTATGGTCATCGTTATGGTTATGGTTATGGTTATGGTTATGGTTATGGTTATGGTTATGGTTATGGTTATGGTTATGGTTATGGTTATGGTTATGGTTATGGTTATGCTTATGGTTATGATTATCTTTATGGTTATGGTTATGGTCATGGTTATGGTTATGGTTATGGTTATGGTTATGGTTATGGTTATGGTTATGGTTATGGTTATGGTTATGGTTATGGTTATGGTTATGGTTATGGTTATGGTTATGGTTATGGTTATGGTTATGGTTATGGTTATGGTTATGGTTATGGTTATGGTTATGGTTATGGTTATGGTTATGGTTATCGTTATGGTTATCGTTATGGTTATGGTTATGGTTATGGTTATGGTTATGGTTATGGTTATAGTTATGGTTATGGGTATGGTATGGTTATGGTTATGGTTATGGTTATGGTTATGGTTATGGTTATGGTTATGGTTATGGTTATGGTTATGGTTATGGTTATGGTTATGGTTATGTTCATGGTTATGGTTATGGTTACGGTTATTGTTATAGTTATAGAAATGGTTACAATTATGGTTGTAGTTATAGTTATGGTTATGGTGATGGTTATGGTTATGGTTATGGTTATGGTTATGGTTATGGTTATGGTTATAGTTATGGTTATGGTTATGGTTATGGTTATGGTTATGGTTATGGTTATGGTTATGGTTATGGTTATGGTTATGGTTATGGTCATGGTTATGGTTATGGTTATGGTTATGGTTATGGTTATGGTTATGGTTATGGTTATGGTTATGGTTATGGTTATGGTTATGGGTATGGTTATGGTTATGGTTATTGTTATGGTTATGGTTATGTTATGGTTACATGTAAGATACTAGCTATGGATATGGATATGGTTATGGTTAAGGTTTGTGATTATGGTTATGATTATCGTTATGGTTATGGTTATGGTTATGGTTATGGTTATGGTTATGGTTATAGTTATGGTTATGGTTATGGTTACGGTTATGGTTATGGTTATGGTTATGGTTATGGTTATGTTTATGGTTATGGTTATGGTTATGGTTATGGTTATGGTTATGGTTATGGTTATGGTTATGGTTATGGTTATGGTTATGGTTATGGTTATGGGTATGGTTATGGTTATGGTTATGGTGATGGTTATGGTTATGGTGATGGTGATGGTCATGGTCATGGTGATGGTGATGGTCATGGTGATGGTGATGGTCATGGTCATGGTCATGGTCATGGTCATGGTCATGGTCATGGTCATGGTCATGGTCATGGTCATGGTCATGGTCATGGTCATGGTCATGGTCATGGTCATGGTCATGGTCATGGTCATGGTCATGGTCATGGTCATGGTCATGGTCATGGTCATGGTCATGGTCATGGTCATGGTCATGGTCATGGTCATGGTCATGGTCATGGTCATGGTCATGGTCATGGTCATGGTCATGGTCATGGTCATGGTCATGGTCATGGTCATGCTCATGGTCATGGTCATGGTCATGGTCATGGTCATGGTCATGGTCATGGTCATGGTCATGGTCATGGTCATGGTCATGGTCATGGTCATGGTCATGGTCATGGTCATGGTCATGGTCATGGTTATGGTTATGGTTATGGTTATGCTTATGGTTATGATTATGGTTATACTAATTATATGTTTTTCCTTATGGTTATGGTTATGGTTATGGTTATGGTTATGGTTATGGTTATTGTTATGGTTACAGGTAAGATACTTGTTATGGTTATAGTTATGGTTCTGGTTGTGGTTATCCTTATGCTCATGGTTATGGTTTTGGTTATCTTTATGGTTATGGCTATGCTTATGAATATGGATATGGGTATGTCTATGGTTATAGTTATAGGTAGGGTTATGGTTATGGTTATCGTTGTTGTTATGGTTATGGTTCTAATTATGGTTATAATTATGGTTATGGTTATGGTTATGTTTATGGTTATGTTAGTGTTTATGATTATGTTTATAGTTATTGTTGTAGTATGAATATGGTTATAATTATGGATATGGTTATGGTTATGGTTATGGTTATAGTTATGGTTATCATTATGATTATGATTATGATTATCGTGATGGTTATGGTTATCGTTATGGTTATGATTATGGTTATAGTTATGGTTATGGTTATGGTTATGGTTATGGTTATGGTTATGGTTATGGTTATGGTTATGGTTATGGTTATGGTTATGGTTATGGTTATGGTTATGGTTATGGTTATGGTTATGGTTATGGTTATGGTTATGGTTATGGTTATGGTAATGGTTATGGTTATGGTTATGGTTATGGTTATGGTTATTGTTATGGTTATGGTTATGGTTATGCTTATGGTTATGCGTATGGTTATGGTTATGGTATTCTTATGGTTATGGTTATGGTTATGGTTAGGGTTATGGTATTCTTATGGTTATGGTATTCTTATGGTTATGGTTATGTTTATGGTTATGGTTATGGTTATGGTTATGGTTATGGTTATAGTTATGGCTATGGTTGTGGTTACCGTTATGAATATGCTTATGGTTATGGCTATGGTTAAGGTTATGGCAATGGTTATGGTTATAACTATGGTTTCGTTTATGGTTATGGTTATGCTTATGCTTATGCTTATGGTTATGGCTATGGTTATGGTTATGGTTATGCTTATGGTTATGGTTATGGTAATGGTTATGGTTATGGTTATGGTTATGGTTATGGTTATGGTTATGGTTATGGTTATGGTTATGGTTATGGTTATGGTTATGGTTATGGTTATGGTTATGGTTATGGTTATGGGAATGGTTGTGGTTATGGTGATGGTTGTGGTTCTAGTTATGATTATGGTTAAAATTATGGGTATGTTTATGGTCATGGTTATGATTATAGTTATGGTAATGGTTATGGTTATAGTTATCGCTAGGGTTATGGCTATGGTTATGGTGATATCTATGATTATGGTTATGTTTATGGTTATGGTTATGGTTATGGTTATGGTTATGGTTATCGTTATCGTTATGGTTATGGTTATGGTTATGGTAATGGTTATGGTTATGGTTATGGTTATGGTTATGGTTATGGTTATGGTTATGGTTATGGTTATGGTTATGGTTATGGTTATGGTTATGGTTATGGTTATGGTTATGGTTAAGTTCATGGTTATGACTATGGTTATGATTATTGTTATGGTCATGCTCTTGGTCATGGTCATGGTTATGGTTATGGTTATGGTTATGGTTATGGTTATGGTTATGGTTATGGTTATGGTTATGGTTATGGTTATGGTTATGGTTATGATTATGGTTATGGTTATGGTTATGGTTATGGTTATGGTTATTGTTATGGTTATGGTTATGGTTATGGTTATGGTTATGGTTATGGTTATTGTTATGGTTATGCTTATGGTTATGGTTATGGTTATGGTTATGATTATGGTTATGGTTATGGTTATGTTTATGGTTATGGTTATGGTTATGGTTATGGTTTATGTTTTGGTTTTGGTTTTCGTTATGGTAATGGCTAGCACTATGGTTATGTGTGAAGTTTTGGTTTTGATTATGGTTAGGGTTATGGTTAATCTTAGGGTGTTGTTAATGGTTATCATTTTAGTTTTATTTATGGTTATGTGTATGGTTATGGTTATGTTATGGTTATGGTTATGGTTATGGTTATGGTCATGGTTATGGTTATGGTTGTGGTTATGGTTATGGTTGTGGTTATGGTTATGGTTATGGTTATGGTTGTGGTTATGGTTATGGTTATGGTTATGGTTATGGTTATGGTTATGGTTATGGTTATGGTTATGGTTATGGTTATGGTTATGGTTATTATTATGGGTATGGTTATGGGTATGGTTATGGTTATGGTTATTATTCTGGGTATGGTTATGGGTGGTTATAAGTATGGCCATGTTCATGGTTATGGTTATTGTTACGATTATAGTTATAGTTATGAGGATGGTGAGGGTTATGGGTATGGTCATTGATATGGTTATGGATATGGTTGTGGTTATGATTTTTGTTATGGTTGATTATGTTTAAGGATATGTTTATAGCTTTTGTTTGTGATATGCTTATGGTGATGATTATGGACCTAGTATGGTTATGGATATTGTTAATGATATGGTTATGGTTATGGTTATCATTATGGTTATGGTTATGGTTATGGTTATGGTTATGGTTATGGTTATGGTTATGGTTATGGTTATGGTTATGGTTATGGTAATGGTTATGGTTATGGTTATGGTTATGGTTATGGTTATGGTTATGTTTATGGTTATGGTTATGTTTATGGTTATGGTTATTGTTATGGTTATGGATATGTGTATTGTTATAGGTATGGTTATGGTTACAATTATGGTTATGGTTATGATTATGGTTATGTGTATGGTTATGTTAGTGTTATGTTATGGTTATGGTTATGGTTGTGGTTTTGTTTATTGTCATCTTTATGTTTATGATTATGACAATGGGTATGTTTATTGTCATGTTTATGCTTATGGGTAAGGTTATAGTTATGGTTATGGTTAAGGTTATGGTTATGGTTATGGTTATGGTTATGGTTATGGTTATGGTCATGGTTATGGTTATGGTTATGGTTATGGTTATGGTTATGGTTAAGGTTATGGTTATGGTTATGGTTATGGTTATGGTATGGTTATGCTTATGGTTATGGTTATGGTTATGGTTATGGTTATTGTTATGGTTATGGTTATGGTTATGGTTATGGTTATGGTTATGGTTATGGTTATGGTTATGGTTATGGTTATGGTTATAGGTAGGATTATGGTAATGGTTAGGGTTAAGGTTAGGGTTATAGTTATTGTTATGGTTATGGTTATGGTTTTCATAATGGATATGATAATGTATATGCTTATGGTTATATTATTGTTATCCTTATCATTATCGCTATGGTGATGCTTATGGTTATGGTTATGGTATGGTTATGGTTATGGTTATGGTTATGGTTATGGTTATGGTTATGGTTATGGTTATGGTTATGCTTATGGTTATGGTTATGGTTATGGTTATGGTTATGGTTATGGTTATGGTTATGGTTATGGTTATGGTTATGGTTATGGTTATAGTTATGATTTTTGGTATTTATATGAATATAATTATGGTTATGGTTATTAATGCATTGATTATTATGGTTATGGCTACCTTGATGGTTTTGGTAAAGGTTATTGGTATGATTTAGTGATGGTTATAGTAATAGTTATGATTTTGGCTATCGGTATGATTATGTTAATGACTATTATTTTGTTTATGAATTATTTATGTCTATGGTCACACTAATGATTTACATAATATTTATGGTTATAATGTTGGTTATGATTATTGTTAAAGGTTAAAATTATTATTATGGTTATGGTTTTGGATATGCTTATGGATATGCTTATGGTCATGTGTATGGTTATTGTTATGGTTATGGATATGGTTATAGTTATAGTTACGGCTATAGTTATGGTTATAGTTACGGTTATGGTTATGGTTATGGTTATGGTTATGGTTATGGTTATGGTTATGGTTATGGTTATGGTTATGGTTATGGTTATGGTTATGGCTATGGTTATGGTTATGGTTATGGTTATGGTTATGGTTATGGTTATGGTTATGGTTATGGTTATGGTTATGGTTATGGTTATGGTTATGGTTATGGTTATGGTTATGGTTATGGTTATGGTTATGGTTATGGTTATGGTTATGGTTATGGTTATGGTTATGGTTATTGTTATGGTTATGGTTATGGTAATGGTTATGGTTA
The DNA here is from genome assembly GCA_020310875.1 of Ceratopteris richardii. Classification (NCBI taxonomy): domain Eukaryota; kingdom Viridiplantae; phylum Streptophyta; class Polypodiopsida; order Polypodiales; family Pteridaceae; genus Ceratopteris; species Ceratopteris richardii. Next base: position 9,437,915 of record CM035435.1, on the reverse strand, counting down.
TGGTTATGGTTATGGTTATGGTTACGGTTATGGTTATGGGTATGGTTATGGTTATGGCTATGGTTATGGTTATGGTTATGGTTATGGTTATGGTTATGGTTATGGTTATGGTTATGGTTATGGTTAGGGTTACAATTACGGTTAGGGTTATGGTTATGGTTACGGTTACAGTTACTGTTACGGTTACGGTTACGGTTACAGTTACGGTTACTATTATGGTTATGGTTATGGTTATGGTTATGGTTATGGTTATGGTTATGGTTATGGTTATGATTATGGTTATTGTAATGGTTATTGTTATGGTTATGGTTATGGTTATAGTTATGGTTATGGTTATGGTTATGGTTATGGTTATGGTTATGGTTATGGTTATGGTTATGGTTATGGCTATGGTTATGGTTATGGTTATTGTTATGGTTATGGTTATGGTTATGGTTATGGTTATGGTTATGGTTATGGTTATGGTTATGGTTATGGTTATGGTTATGGTTATGGTTATGGTTATGGTTATAATTATGGTTATGGTTATGGTGATGGTTATGGTTATGGTTATGGTGATGGTTATGGTTATGGTTATAGTTATGGTTATGGTTATGGTTATTTTTATGGTTAAGATAATGGTTATGGTTATGTTTATGGTTATGATCATAGTATGGTTATGGTTATGGTTATGGTTATGATTATGGTTATGGTTATGGTTATGTTTATCATGATGGTTATGGTTATGGTTATAGTTATGGGTATGTTTATGGTTACAATTATGGCTGTGGTGTTGGGGGATTCTTGGACAAGATGAGATTTGAGTGTTTGTAGGAGAAAAGGGAAAGACAACAAGAAAGATACACAATGGAAGCCTCTGTCGATTGATTATAATAAGGCAAATACATGCTCAATACAATCCAATGCTTCCGTGCAAAATCCCACAAAGTGCTCAATTACAAAATACCAAATACCCATGGTCTTGTTGCTGCCGGCTTCCTCTGCACCAGACCTCCACCCTCTCCAAGCATGCACTTATGCACACATTGCACCAAGCTTCCAATAAGGGGGAGGGATGGACACCTTCTGTCGGCACGCGTACACTGCAATGAGACCTTCGGATCCTTGGGGGATAGCTTAGCACTTCTCTGCACACTTCTTAGTCACTCTTCATGGACACCTTGCACTTCACTTCTCTGCATCGCACACTGTGTGTCTCTTGCACTTCATTTTCTTTCCTAACTTAGACTATGTTCACTCTTGCTTAGTCTTGCTTGCACTTGCTTCCTCCAAGAATAGTCCTTGCCTTGATTTGAGTGTCGATTCATGTACGCTCCTAAATTCAAGAGTATCTTGGTGCTCACTTGGATGTCCCAAGATTGTCTCCACAAGTGGGCAGCCAACTATTTTGTCTTGTAGTGACTATAGACTAAAACAAAAAAGGGGGGCCATACTTTCACTTCTGCGTATGTTGCCGCTTCACATACTTTTCACATTTTGCCTTTTCACATACCTTCACATTTCGTCCTTTTAATTCTTCATATGTGCACCTAAGAGAGCGTTCACTTGAACCTTCCAAAACACTTTAAAAACACTTTCTAGAAATTAGAGAAATACCTATGCAACCTGCAACCAACTTTCTCCAATTTACCCTTTGTGAACAATTAATTGTGCACTACTTGTGCACTTTGACACCTAAACTTTTAACACTTTGACTTTGCCCCTATTGACTTTGACCTTGATCTTGTTGACTTTGACCAATTTGACTTTGACCTTTTTACCTTTGACCATAGTTGACTTTGACTATAGTTGACTTTCATCATTATGACTTTTATAGGCCATAACTCTAAGCATAGAGGAACCCATGATTATTGCTCTGCCGAATCTACAAAAGGACACCTAGGCAACTACTAAGACCACCAGAAGTAGGAGAACCAGAAGAGAATAACCAGCACTGTAAATAGGGCGAATTTTAAAAGGAAGGAAGGAAGGGGGACAGAGGGGTGGATATACTAAGATAAATCTTGCATGGACGCTGAGGAAGATCGTGGCATAATGTGAAAGATAGGGATGGAAATTTGGAAGTACCAGAATGGGAAAGTAATGTGGATGATAGCAAAAGAGGTGGGGTGGGAATTTGAAAAAAGGGGATTGTTGCGAAAAATTGGGGCAGGGAGAAGGGGGAAAAAGGGGAAAGGTGAAAATAAGGAGTAGGGTGAATTTGAGGGGTTGGGCAAAATAAAGAAATTCACAACGATATAGATACCTACCTGTACACATGCGTATGAACAAAAGCAACTAGCAAACAACCATAGCATGCACAAATAACACACACAAATAACACAGAACCAGAATCTCATATATAATAGCAAGAAAAAAAATACAAGGAAATCTCTGTCCAGTAGAAAGTACATGATGTGCCATGCATGGCAAAGATCTGCCTAGCAGTAAGTACATGAAGTGCCAATGAATGGCAGGAAACCAAATGGATAACTAAGGGCAATCCTACAAAATGAGCCTCAACAACAAAAGGGGGCAAGGGCAGAAAAAATAATGCAAGTGAAAACGAAAGGGGTAGGAACGGCTAGATCCTAGGGGAAAGACACTAGTGAGTAGTGTCTGGCTAATGTGTCATCGGAGAATGAGTCCCTGCCCTAGGTGGAGCATCGCTATGAGGCAGAGGTAAGTCAGTGGAGGTGGGTGGAATCATGGCCGCCTCCTCATTCCATGCAGCAATCCTGATCCTATACCTACACAAGTGATCGCGCTCCCTGTGGACCAGCCGACATGCCAGACTATCACATATGCCCAAGGATGCACACTGGCGTATCTCCAAGAGAGTGCGAGTTGCAACATCAGCCTCATCCCGAAACTGGTCTTTGTCCTGCTGCATTATCCGCAACGCAGCCCGAGACGTCTCCCACTATGCAGTCGTGGAAGCACAAATGTGCTCGATCATCACAGCATACTACTGATGTAGAGTAGTTGTCGTAGAGAGAGAATCAAGGGAGAGATATGCAGCATCGGCTCCATCGCTCGTGACGAGGCTTGCATCACAAAGAAGGCCCAAGAATGGTGGATCGTCGGCAAGGCCATCAGGGATGGGAGGGTTTGTGGCAGGTGGGGGTGGGGCCGGGGTAGGTTGGGGGTAAGTGGGAGAAGCAGGAGGTGAGTGATGATGATGGGAGGTGGAGGCAGACTCAATGGATATGGCCGGAGATGGAAGAGGCTGAGTGGCACCAGTCGGCGGGGGTGATAGAATCGACGAGGGAGGAATAGGGGCAGGAAAATAATCCATCAAACGTGTATAGACTCTCCTAGCGGGTGGTGGAGTGGAGGTTGCGATGGGAGTAGACGCCTCAGGAAGGGAGCTAGGGGGTGTGGGCAATACGACGGCTGGTGGAGCAAAAGAATGGGGAGAATAGGCTATAGAGTGTGCAGGGTGTGAAGGGTCAATGCTATGGTTGGGTGCGATGGACTATGCACTAGGAAGATGAAAGAGCCAAGCCAAGACCGGGGCAGAGTATACAGAGAATGAACGCGTGCCGCAGTGGAGAGCATCATGGAATCGGCGAGAGCAAAGTAAGAAGGACTGAAACATGAGGGAGCCATAGGGATAAGGGCCGCCATGTACAAAGCAGAAGAGTGATATTCACACAACCATGTATAAGGGCTGTGTGAATATCAGCACCCTCAACTTCGGATAATAATAGGGAGGCTATTGGCCAAAGACCTGCCTGACGAAGGCAACCCTCGGGGAGAAGGTCGATGAGCAAAATTGGTGGCAAGGATAAATGGAGGTGAATGGAGAGGGACGACGATGAGACCCGATGATCTATAATGGATGGTGACAATGGACGTGGAACATGAGAAGTGGAACGGCTGTCCGAGCTGTGTACGGGATGGCCACTAGAGCCAACGGAGTGCATCGGAGCTGTAGTGGGAAGGTGGGGGCCAGGTTGGGCTATACAGTGAAGATCTAGAGAGGGAAAAAAAGTGAAGATAAGCCGCAAAGGGATGGCTACCCTTGAAATGGGGAGGGGTGGAAAGAGGAGGAGGGCATGGGAATGGGGCGCGAGGGACAAAGGGGACAGATGTGGCAATGATAGAGGGTGGGGGGGCATATATGCTGGGTGTGGGGGAGCGATAGGGACGGTGGGGGTGGAGGCCATAGGGCCAATGTGTGATGGGGCCATAGGAAAGGAAAGGCCTACCTCTGTAGGGGTGGTGCCTAAGTCCAAAGCCGAAGGAGTAAGCTCCGAGTACGCCTCAGTGGCCATGGATGAAGACTTCTGGGGTGCTGAAGAAGCCATGGATGTAGAGCAAGAATGTGGGCTGCAATCGAGTGTTGAAAACACAGAGATCACCAATAAGGACTACAATACGATGGGGGTAGGCAGACAAGAGGGGACGGCCAATCATGCATATAAAAGAGGTATCTATGAAGTCAACACTAAAGTGGATAGAGGTAAAACAGTTAGAAAACATCCTAATCTAGTGAATTGACCCCGAAAACTGGATTCAACATGGTTGAATACCCTAAAAACGGTCCTAAAAATGCCAAAAACAGACTTGTACAAGATGAATAACAGAAATATACACTAAAATTGAAAAAAGCAGAAAGAAAGAAAAAAAGAAGTGGTAGAAAATAAATAAACAAAAATGAAAATAAAATTAAAAAAAAAGATAATAATTAAAAAAATAAGAGAGGAAAAGGAAAATAATGAACGAAAATGACTAAAAATAAAAGTAAAAATTAAATAAATAAAATAAAAATGTATAAGAAGCATAATGAAAATAAAATAAAATAAAATAAAATAATAAAAATAAAAACAAAAATAAAAATAAAAATTCTAATAAAAATAAATAAATAAAAGGGATGGGGCTTACCTCGTTAGAACTGATCCGAACGTGGGGGCAAAGGAGAGGTTGTGGGGGTTTATATAGGGGCGGAGGAGGAGGGGGTGCAGGGGGGGGGCAGGGGAGAGAGAGAGAGAGAGAGAGAGAGAGAGAGAGAGAGAGAGAGAGAGAGAGAGAGAGAGAGAGAGAGAGAGAGAGAGAGAGAGGGGGGTTTGAAAATATCCCAGGGGAGCCTTTTTTTTTAAGCATCCAAAATGAGAGAAAATTACTAAAAAAAATAAAAAAAAACCCAAAAAAATCCAAAAAAAATTCTGAAAAATTCTCAGAAAATATCCTACAGGTGTATGCCAATTTCCTCCCTCAAAACCACATAGAGATTCCTCTATTCCTCAAATTTGGTAAGAAAATGACATTTGAAATGATGAAAAATACTCAAAAATTTCTAAAAATGCTTGAAAAATTCCAAGAAAAATTCCAAACATTGTACTTATGTGAAGGTCTATGAAAGGGTTGCTACATTTGCTAAGAAATTAAAGAACAATCATGAAAAAGGGTAAAAACTACTAAAACTTGAGCAAAAATGAAATGAGAGGGCTATGTACAACCTGGACAAATTCTGCAGGTTCCAAGTGATCCATAATTCTTCAAGTGTGTTGATGATAGGCCTTGAGCCTGGATATGTTGACCAGTGGCAAGGCCTCTCCTTTTAGCACCTCTAACTCCACAACACCCCAATTCAGTATTGTTTTAACTCGATAAGGTCCTTTCTAGTTTGGAAGCCATTTTCCTCTCAATTGTGTTTGGATTTGAGGTCTATGGAGAAGAACTAACATGCCTAGCTGTATGTTATTGTTCCACAGATTCCTATCATGTGCCTCCTTCCTCTTCATCTGAGTCTCCAACAATTGTTTTGTTGCATGTAAACGTATCTCCTCCACTTTATGCAATTCTCCAAGCCTCTGAGAGACACCACAATCTTTCTTGCCGTGCACGAATGCTACTTTTGGTGATCCATGTAAAAATTCAAAGGGTTCAATTGGCAATATCCCATAAACCAGTTGGAATGGAGAGTATCTGGTGGCCTCTTTGTAAGCTAACCTGTATGCCCATAGGGTACCTTGATAAGCAATGCCCCAGGAAGTGGGCTTTAACATACATTCCTTCCTTAGCATGGCAATTAATACCTTATTAGTTGATTCTGCTTGTCCATTATCTCTTGGATAATAGGCACAAGAGGTCCTATGTAGAATTCTATATCTATTGAAAATTTCTTGTAGGATGTTATTCACAAAATGAGTACGTTGGTCTATACAAATTTGAAGTGGACATCCAAACTTGCAAATGATGCTATTGTAAATGAAATCAGCCACAGTTTGGGTGGTGCAGTCAGGTGATGCAATAGCTTCAGCCCACTTTGTTGCATAGTCTGTGGTGATCAATAGATACTTCTCTCTTTTTGGAATCGATGGAGGGTAGATGGGCCCTACAAAATCTAGCCCCCACTTCTCAAATGGTTGCGAAGAAGTGGAAATAATCAAGCGGTTGTGCCTTTGCTTTGTTGGCTTAGGTCCACACCTCTGGCAAACAGAGATTTAGGTTTAGGCAACTTTAATATAGAAATAATTTTATCAAGATCTGGGGCCATACCTTTAGTCGACACCACATTTCCCAAGAGAGTTCCTTCTATCACAAGGAAATGACATTTGTTTGGGTTGAGCTTTAGCTTAGTCTCCTTGCATGTCTTAAAAACATTCTGCAGCTCTCGCAAGTGGTGGTCCAAGCAATCTAAAGGGGTCTCATTGTGAGAACCTGAAAATGAAGAAAAGTCATCCATGAAAATTCTAAGTGTTTCCAGCAATAAGGGACCAAAAATGAGATTGATAGTTCTGTTAAAGATGGCTGGAGCATTTTTGAGATCAAATGGCATTTTTACATACACATATGTTCCCCAAGGTGTGATAAAAGCATTCTTTTCATGATCCTTTGGGTGTATGGATATTTGATTATAGCCACTAAAGCCATCCATAAAGCTATATAGTGCATGTCCAACCACTTCTTTAATGACCTGCTCTGCAAATGGCATTGGGAATCCATCTGGAATGGTCACCTTGTTGAGTTCTCTAAAGTCAACCCAAATTCTGTTTTTTTTGGTATTCTTCTTTGGTTCTATAACCATAGGTGAGAGCCACTCTGAGTGTTCCACAGGAATGATGATTTCTGCATCCTCCATCTTCTGTATTTCCACATAAATAGCTTCAGCATATTTTGGGTTAAGTCTATAACTCTTTCCTCTTATTGGTTTGGCTCCATCAACCAGAGGGATTCTATGCTCTCCATAATTGGCAGGCACTCCTTCTAAGTCTTTATAATGCCAAGCAAAAACATATGCATAGTGGCTCAAGAAGGATTTTACCTTTTCCAAGAGCCCTGGGTGGCTCCACAACAAAGTGGCCACCAAAACTGGATGATTATTGTCTTGGTGCCTGATTGTATTTCTTTGATAGGTTTCTCTCTACCATAGTATCTCCGTGCTCATCTTCAACCTTGTTTTCTTCCACTAGCTTTTCGTGCATTGTTTCATAAGCAGGGGTATTCTGGATCTTAATGCATTCCTCCTTGTCTTGCATCCATCCTATAGGGATTTCTTGAATTGGGAAAGAACATTCTTCACTAGTATGTTTTATCTTGTCTTTAGCTTTAGTAACTTCCTTCTCTATTGTTGTTACATCCTCCTCCATGTTGTATTTGAGGGGTGTCTTCCTACCCCTTTTGTGGTCTGTGATGGGCTCTCCCAATCCATCAAGCTAAACTTTCTCCTGATTTTCATCATAACCTTCAGCTGTGCAAGAATTATTGAGAAAAATTCCAAAACAAGAGGAAGAGTTTCCTGATTGGAGCCAATTTAGAATATCCTCTTCTTCTTCTAAATCTATTTGGGGTTGGTCCTCTGTTTTTGGTTCCATGCAAATGCCAATTGTTTGCATCATGCTCGTCTTCCCTTGATTATCTGGGCCCTCCTCTAAATGTATTTGTGTCAGCTCTTGCCCTTTGTTTTGTATCCACATAGTGTCTTTACCCCCATCATGGATGACACTTGCATGCCTCAGCCATGGTCTTCCAATTAAGAGGGGAAATCCTCCTTCAACATGGGGCAGTCTTAAAACCACAAACTCCAAAATGAAGAGATTACCTTGTACTTCAAGTGGAACTTTTGGGATCACTCCCAAGGGCCTTACTTTGCTTTGATCTACCAAAGTAATAGTGAAATTTGCAGGCCTTCAAGGGTGGAGTCCAATCTTTTCCATTGTATGTTCAGGCATCAAGTTAATGCTAGAACCACCATCCACAATAACTCCTTGAAACTCATGACCTTTGATAGATACTGTCAGCTGAGGACTCTTATAATCTATAAGGGGTGCTTCCCCTACAATTTTACCTTTATGCAGAACAACAATCTTTGCCACCAAACTTGTAGTGGAAGCCTCATCAATTATCTGCAAGAGTTCTGACCTGAATGTTCCATCCATCTTTATTAAATAAAAAATACTAACCTCCTTTTTCATGGACTTGAGTAGTTTTGAAGCCTTTGATTCTTTAAGAGCATGGGATCCAATTGACTTATCAAACTCCTCATGAGCCCTGTTGAATGCATGCCCAATGGCATCATTGGTACATATGAGATCTCCTTTTTGCCTTGTATCTGCACATGTGGTGGCCTTGTCTTCAGATGTCTCTTTGTCTTTGTTCAATCCATTAATTCTTGATTCTTGAACTATATCTACTTGAGCCTTTCCCTTGTTTCTTATGTGCACTGTAAAAGATTCAATTTCTTCTAACTGCACCACCCTGGTAGATGGTGATGGCTCATTGACTTGATCTAACAGTTCTTCTTTGTGAAATCATTTGAATGTGGGGCCGAGATGAAGAGGCTTGATTCTTAGGACAACAATTCGTATACTGGTCTCTGGCCTCTGGGCAGTTTCTGCAAGGAGGGACATTTTCTGGTAGATTGCACCTACTTTGATAGTGCCCACATTCTCCACATCTTACACAAATGATTGTCCTCCTAAGTCCATTTCCAAAGTTATTCCTATGTCTAGGGTTGTAATTGTTACCTTGATTGGGTGCAGGTGCCATTACATTTGTTGGTGGTAGGGGTCCTCCTTGTATCCAATATGTTGTTGCAGGCATTCCTCTTTATTGGCATTCCTGGGCCTCATGACCAGCTTTCCTGTATAATTGGCACACTTACTATATGACCTTGCTTGTTGCACATGGTACACCAAATTCCACTCTTGATGCCACCCCCTTTGAGTTTCTGCAAATCCTCTTGCAACTGAGCCAATTCTTCTACTTGGCCTCCTCCTCCTTTTGGAGCTTTAATGCTTCAATCTCCCTCCTCAACTGACTAACATCATTCTCCTCCTCTTTGTGGGGCTTATTCCTTTTTAAGCCCTATAGCTCCTTCCTTAGCTAGATCACTGGATCCTCCATTTCTGTAGAATATGGTAGTTGAGGAGAAATTGATCCATACTGTTGCCTTATCTGCTCTAGTCGTGTAGCTGTGTTGATGAATTCCTCTATGGAGGCTGTAAGCAACACCAATTCCTTGATTTTACATTGGGTGGTTACTAGAAGTCGCTTAGCTAACCATTTCTTAACAAAAAAATCATGTGGTGGATCTGGTAATTTAGCCATTAGTGCCTTGGCCCTAGTCACAAACTCTAGGAACTTTTCACCTGGACCCAATCTCAAATTTTATAATTCCTCTATGATGATCTCTGCAGTATTTCCATGTTGAAATTGATTTTTGAAAGCATCTTTCATTAAGTCCCAAGTTGTAAAATGGTTCTCAGCAAAGTGGCTGAACCATTTATCTACTAATCCTTCTAATGTAGCAGGGAAGAGTACCAAAAAGGCATCCTCTCTTCCCATTAAGCCTCTAGTTTTGCATAGTGCTAAAAACCTTCTAATATCCTCATACAAATCTTCATGAGCTAGGCCTTTGAGAGAAGGAAATTTTATATTTAATATTGATAGTAGGGTTTCCAAGTCTACTTGACCAGCCATGCTCCTTATTGATGAAGTTGATGAAAGTGAACTAGATGATCTTCTAACAGCCTTCTTTCTTGTTTGCTTGCAGGTGATCCTCAATGTTTGGGACCGAGTTGCGGTAATGAGCTATTCATAGTCCTCTTAGTATGAGACAATTGATAAGAATATGTACCTTTTAGCCCAATGGAGTAGTACTGTCGGCACTTGAATAGTGCTTCTCCACACTGCAAGATGTCTTCTCCTATGCTCAAATCTCCTTGGAGTCCCACTGTGCATGCCAAATTTTGTTGGGGGATTCTTTGATAAAAAGGGATTTGATTGTTTGTAGGAGAAAAGGGAAAGACAAGAGGAAAGATACACACTAGAAGCCTCTGTCGATTGATTATAATAAGGCAAATACAAGGTGATGCACAATACAATCCAATGCTTCTGTGCAAAATCCCAGAGAGTGCTCAATTACAAAATACCAAATACCCAAGGTCTTGTTGCTGCCGGCCTCCTTTGCACGAGACCTCCCTTCTCCAAGACTGCACTTGTGTACACCTTGCACCAAGCTTCCAATAAGGAGGAGGGATGGACACCTTTTGTCGGCATGCGCACACTATAATGAGACCTTGGGATCCTTGGGGGATAGCTTAGAACTTCTCTACACACTTCTTAGTCACTCTTCATGCACACCTTGCACTTCACTTCTCTGCGTCGCACACTGTGTGTCTCTTGCACTTCTCTCTCTTGCCTAACTTAGACTATGCTCACTCTTGCTTAGTCTTGCTTGCACTTGCTTCCTCCAAGAATAGTCCTTGCCTTGATTTGAGTGTTGATTCACGTACGCTCCTAATTGCAAGAGCATCTTGGTGCTCACTTTGATGTCCCAAGATTGTCTCCACAAGTAGGCAGCTAACGAATCCCTATTTTTTCCTGTAGTGACTTTAGACTAAAACAAAAAATTTTAATTGGGGGCCCATACTTTCACTTCTGCATATGCTGCCACTTCACATACTTTTCACATTTTGCCTTTTCACATACCTTCATATTTTGTCCTTTTAATTCTTCACTTCTGCACCTAAGAGAGGGTTCACCTGAACCTTCCAAAACACTTTAAAAACACTTTGAACCTTAGAGAAATTAGAGAAATACCTCTACAACCTGCAACCAACTTTCTCCAATTTACCCTTTGTGAACAATTAATTGTGCACTACCTGTGCACTTTGATACCTGAACTTTGAACACTTTGACTTTGCCCCTCTTGACTTTGATCTTGACCTTGTTGACTTTGATCAATTTGACTGACCTTTTTTACTTTGACCATAGTTGACTTTGATTGCAATTGACTTTAACCAGTATGACTTTTATGGCCTCAACATATGGTTATGGTTATGCTTACGGTTATGCCTATGGTAATGGTTATTGCTATGGTTATGGTTATGGCTATGGTTATGGTTATGGTTATGGTTATTGCTATGGTTTTGGTTATGGTTATGGTTATGTTTATGGTTATGGTTATGAATATGGTTATTGGTATGGTGATGAATATGGTTATAGTTATGGTTATGGTTATGGTTATGGTTATGGTTATGGTTATGGTTATGGTTATGGTTATGGTTATGGTTATGGTTATGGTTACGGTTATGGTTACGATTACGGTTACAGTTATGGTTATGGTTACGGTTATGGTTACGGTTATGGTTACGGTTATGGTTATGGTTATGGTTATGGTTATGGTTATGGTTATGGTTATGGTTATGATTATGGTTATGGTTATGGTTATGGTTATGGTTATGGTTATGGTTATGGTTATGGTTATGGTTATGGTTATGGTTATGGTTATGGTTATGGTTATGGTTATGGTTATGGTTATGGTTATGGTTATGGTTATGGTTATGGTTATGGTTATGGTTATGGTTATGGTTATGGTTATGGTTGGTTATGGTTGTGGTTATGGTTGTGGTTATGGTTATGGTTATGGTTATGGTTATGGTTATGGTTATGGTTATGGTTATGGTTATGGTTATGGTTATGGTTATGGTTATGGTTACGGTTATGGTTAGGGTTACGGTTATGGTTAGGGTTATGGTTATGGTTATGGTTATGGTTATGGTTATGGTTATGGTTATGGTTATGGTTATGGTTATGGTTATGGTTATGGTTATGGTTATGGTTATGGTTATGGTTATGGTTATGGTTATGGTTATGGTTATGGTTATGGTTATGGTTATGGTTATGGTTATGGTTATGGTTATGGTTATGGTTATGGTTATGGTTATGGTTATGGTTATGGTTATGGTTATGGTTATGGTTATGGTTATGGTTATGGTTATGGTTATGGTTATGGTTATGATTATGGTTATGGTTATGCTGAAAATTATGATTATGGTTATTGTTATGGTTATGATTATGGTTACGCTCATGGTCATGTTCATGGTTATAGTTATGGTTATGGTTATGGTTATGGTTATGGTTATGGTTATGGTTATGGTTATGGTTATGGTTATGGTTATGGTTATGGTTATGGTTATGGTTATGGTTATGGTTATGGTTATGGCTATGGTTATGGTTATGGTTATGGATATGATTATTGTCATGGTTATGGTTATGGTTTTGGCTATGGTTATGGTTATGATTATGCTTATGGCTTGCGCTATGGTTGTGGGTGAATGTTTGGTTTTGGTCATGGTTAAGGTTATGGTTAATCTTAGGTGTATGGTAATGGTTATCATTTTGGTTGTGTTTATGGTTATGGTCATGGTTATGGTCATGGTTATAGTTATGGTTATGGTTATGGTTATGGTTATGGTTATGGTTATGGTTATGGTTATGGTTATGGTTATGGTTATGGTTATGGTTATGGTTATGGTTATCGTTATGGTTATAGTTATGGTTATGGTTATGGTTATGGTTATGGTTATGGTTATGGGTATGGCTATGGTTATCGTTATGGTTATAGTTAGGGTTATGAATACAATTATGGTTATGGTTATGGTTATGGTTACGGTTATTGTTACGGTTATGGTAATGGGTATGGTTATGGTTCTGGTTATAAGTTATGGTTATGATTATGGTTATGATTATATGATGGTTACAATTACGGTACTAGTACTAGTAGTGGTACTGGTATTGGTTATGGTTATCATTATGGTTATGGTTATGGTTATGGTTAGGGTTATGGTTATCATTATGGTTATGATTATGGTTATGGTTATTGGTATTGTTGTGGTTATGGTCATGGTTGTGGTTATGGTGAAGAGTATGCGTATGGTTATGGATATGATTATGGTTATGATTATGGTTATGGTTATGGTTATGGTTATGGTTATGGTTATGGTTATGGTTATGGTTATGGTTATGGTTATGGTTATGGTTATGGTTATGGTTATGGTTATGGTTATGGTTTTGGTTATGGTTATGGTTATGCTTATGGCTATGGTTATGGTCATAATTATGATTATGGTTATGGTTAAGGTTATGGTCATGGTTATGGTTATGGTTATGGTTATGGCTATGGTTATGGTTATGGTTATGGTTATGGTTATGGTTATGGTTATGGTTATGGTTATGGTTATGGTTATGGTTATGGTTATGGTTATGGTTATGGTTATGGTTATGGTTATGGTTATGTTTATGATTATTGTTACGGTTATGGTTATGGTTAGGGTTACGGTTATGGTTACAGTTATGGTTATGATTATGGTTATGGTTATGGTTATGGTTATGGTTATGGTTATGGTTATGGTTATGGTTATGGTTATGGTTATGGTTATGGTTATGGTTATGGTTATGGTTATGGTTATGGTTATGGTTATGGTTATGGTTATGGTTATGGTTATGGTTATGGTTATGGTTATGGTTATGGTTATGGTTATGGTTACGGTTATGGTTATGGTTATGGTTATGGTTATGATTATCGTTATGGTTATGGTTATGGTTATGCTTATGAATTTTTTTATGGTTATGGTTATGGTTATGGTTCTCGTTATGGTTATGGTTATTGTTATGGTTATGGTTATGGTTATGGTTATGGTTATGGGTATTACTATGGTCATGGTTTTGGTTTTCGTTATGGTTTTGATTATGGTTAGTGCTAGCGCTATGGTTATGTGTGAAGGTTTGGTTTTGATCATAGTTAGGGTTATGTTAATGGTTATCATTTTGGTTGTATTTATGGTTATGGTTATGGTTATGGTTATGGTTATGGTTATGGTTATGGTTATGGTTATGGTTATGGTTATGGTTATAGTTATGGTTATGGTTATGGTTATGGTTATGGTTTTGGTTATTGTTATGGTTATGGTTATGGTTATGGTTATGGTTATGGTTATGTTATGGTTATGGTTATGGTTATGGTTATGGTTATGGTTATGGTTATGGTTATGGTTATGGTTATGGTTATGGTTATGGTTATGGTTATGGTTATGGTTATGGTTATGGTTATGGTTATGGTTATGGTTATGGTTATGGTTATGGTTATGGTTATGGTTATGGTTATGGTTATGGTTATAGTTATGGTTATGGTTATGGTTATGGTTATGGTTATATTTATGGTTATGGTTATGGTTATGGTTATGGTTATGGTTATGGTTATGGTTATGGTTATGGTTATGGTTATGGTTATGGTTATGGTTATGGTTATGGTTATGGTTATGGTTATGGTTATGGTTATGGTTATGGTTATGGTTATGGTTATTGTTATGGTTATGGTTATGGTTATGGGTATTGTTATAGTTATAGTTATGGTTACAATTATAGTTATGGTTATGGTTATGGATATGGTTATGTTATGGTGATGATTATGGTTATGATTATGGTTATGGTTATGGTTATGGTTATGGTTATGGTTATGGTTATGGTTATGGTTATGGTTATGGTTATTGTTATGGTTATGGTGATGGTTATGTTTATGGTTATGGTTATGGTTATGGTTATGGTTATGGTTATGGTTATGGTCATGGTTATGGTCATGGTTATGGTCATGGTTATGGTCATGGTTATGGTCATGGTTATGGTCATGGTTATGGTCATGGTTATGGTCATGGTTATGGTCATGGTCATGGTTATGGTTATGGTTATGGTTATGGTTATGGTTATGGTTATGGTTATGGTTATGGTTATGGTTATGGTTATGGTTATGGTTATGGTTGTTATTATGGTTATTTTCATGATTATGTTTATGATTATGGTTATGATAATGGTTATGTTTATGGTTATGTTTATGGTTATGGTTATGGTTATGGTTATGGTTATCGTTATTGTTTTGGTTACGGTTATAGTTATGGTTATGGTCATGATTATGGTTATGGATGTGTTTATGGTTATGTTTATTGTTATGAATATGAACATGGTTATGCTTATGGTTATGGTTATGGGTATGGTTATAGTTAGGATTATGGTTATCGTTACGGTTATGGTTATTGTTATGGCTATAGTTATGATTTTTGTTATGGCTATTTAAATTGTTTTTCTTATGGTTATGATTAGTGTTATCCTTATCATTATTGCTATGGTCACACTTATGGTTATGGTTATGGTTATGGTTAAGGTTATGGTTATGGTTATGGTTATTGTTATGGTTATGGCTATGGTTATGGCTATGGTTATGGTTATGGTTATGGTTATGGTTATGGTTATGGTTATGGTTATGGTTTATGGTTTATGGTTATGGTTATGGTTATGGTTATGGTTATGGTTATGGTTATGGTTATGGTTATGGTTATGGTTATGGTTATGGTTATGGTTATGGTTATGGTTATGGTTATGGTTATGGTTATGGTTATGGTTATGGTTATGGTTATGGTTATGGTTATGGTTATGGTTATGATTATGGTTATTGTTATGGGTGGTTATGAGTATGGCCATGTTTAGGGTTATGGTTATGGTTATTTGTTGGGAAAGATGAATGGACACTTCAAGAAATGAGTAGTTATTGCCAAATCCTGCTTTCTACCAGCCATTTCTAACTTTAGAGTTAAGTAGTAGGCCCTCTTAGCTTTCCAATGACACAAAATAAGTCGCTATGTTCTTTGGAGATGATGTGAGAAATGATTGAACCAAAAGAGACTATTTCCAAGTTGAAGGATTAATGAAAACCTTCTATTTTTGTTCACACACATGCTGCTTGTTTTGCTCAATGCTTCCAGTACATTAGGAATTAGAAAGATTCCTCTTAGATGTATCAAATTAGTTTAGTGTGCTAATGATTTCAAGTGGAATCACTTAAGATGATGCACTATATAGAGAGAAATCAATTTAGCAATTGAATCACTACCTCCGATTTTATAGGACCTCTACAGAGTTTGACTAGTGAGTGCTTCCTCGCACGTTTCTCCAAATTGGCTGAATGGATTGTCTTCAAACTTTGTGAGCATGTAGAGAACTTAGAGATGATTCAAAAAAGCTATAGATCATTGAAACTGGTGAAGGAATGAGTGAGATATGACCAATACAATTTGCCTATTATGAGTGACTATGATAGAGAGACCATAGATGAATAATGTAGATCTATTGTATTAAAGAACAATGTTGTACAAGATCATAGGCTTCATAATCAATGCCTAATGATGGTGAGTAATGTAGGTTACAATGTATAACTCACTCTCTTACAATGTGACAATGGAGAACTCGGGAATGGAGTGGTACACCCATGCATTTTTTTAGATCCTTTATAGTTGAGTGATTTCAAATTTGAATTTGAATTGTTCATTGGCTCTCACTAGAAGTAGTCCTCCAATCTAGGAGATATTCCCTCCATTGAATTCATGACTTTTCAACTAATAAACTCCACGAGTTTAGTGGTTGTTACAATGACTCTTCCAAGTCAAAGTGACTTTTACAAGTGGTAAAGATAAAAGATCTTCCTAGAAATGGTTTCCATGGAGTTTCATATATTCATGAACTTCTAGCCAAATGTTTGTTGAAATAAAAGAAGAAACTCCTAATCTACTATTAATCATACATTAATCAAACTAAGGAGGAAGGAACAAAAGATATGAAAACATGATGAGTAAATTAAAATCGAAAGAACTTACAAATGATGCTCTATGAGCACGGAGAGTCCATGAGGAGTGGAAGCACACTCTTGGCAATGGGCTAGAATCAATGGCTTGTGTGGAGTGAAGGGAGGCCTTGCTTATATGGATTTTGGGAGAATTCCCTTGCATGTGGGATATATGTGCTTGCATGAGAATGAATCTAGGTTTGGACAAAAGGGTGGAGCATGGAACTCTCAACATCCCCCCTCCATGTGATGACCCTTTTGTTTTTAGCTTGGGGACTAGTGACATATGGGATCACGTAGTCCATTTGGTTTTTAGGATCTAAGGACATATGGGATCCTTATACATAACTTGGACATATGGCATCCAAGTGTGGGACATATGGCATCCCTAGGATCTTGGGACATATGGGATACCAAGACATATACTTGAACATTTGGGATCCAAGTAAATTTTAATGGGATCTAGGGACATATGGGATCCCTAGAAATGTACAAGGGTTTACATCATGGGGTAGGTAGTGCTTATGGAACCATTTGCCACCTTTTGAGCATTTTTCGTTTCTTGAGTCTTTTGTTGTTGGTGTAGCCTTTGTCTTGTGAGCTTCATGGCCTTGTAGTGGGCTTTGAGTGTCATTTGTTCAAGCCATAGGGAAGGTCTTACTCTTTTAAAGAGCAGTGTCTAGTCCCTTTACATGGGGCTTGATATGATTCGGAAAGTGTTAATACATCTTCACTTTAGTGAAATCTCTATAATATGTAGGCAGTATTCATAGCTTCAATAGTTTATGGCATTGGGAAGGTCCTACCTTCTTTAAGAACTTGGTGTCTAATTCGTTACATAAGTCCATGGGTGTTTGATGTCCTTGAGATAGATCATGTGCATGCTTACAAGTTACAATCATAGTGTGCATTATAAACCAACGCGTTTCCTTTGACATACAAAAGAAAAATAAAGCGAGCAATCATAACTCCCTTGAGAGCATTGAGCACATGCTAGATATAGGGCCAAAGTAGGGCCATCCTTGTTTACTTCCATCCGAAGAGTTGTTGGTTAAAAGTGATGTGTTGCTTAGTTAGACAAAAAAAAGGTATGGCTCTTGCATGGTACAATAGCTGTTTCTCCAGCTTGCGTGGCAGAGATCTCTCACATATTCTAGAAACAAGGCATTCTTCTCCCATGGATTATTCTTGGCGCAACCCTCGTCTCTCATATTGCTTTTAATAGAACATGGTTCTACTGACGAGTCACCATGATTGCTTAGGGAATATCAGATTCTTGCCTAATATGGATCCTGAAATGTGGAAGCTCAACGCTAAAAAATTAATTCTAGCATGGCACCTCCCTCCTAGTTACTATCTTTTTGAAGACTCCAAAATGATAAGGCCACTCTGGCCAGGCCACTCGTGAATGCATCATTGTACATCATTGTAAACATAATCTTGATGCTGCAATGCAACGAACAACAGCAAGCAAGCATGACTCGCCCCGTCTCTTTCGTTCTGTGTTAGAGAGCAGATGATACATTTGAAGGTTTGCTAGTTATAATCTGCTATAGTCATGGTGATGGATACCACTGTGCCTGCTTGTTCACCAGCACAGGTCACTTGTTGCCCTCCGTTTCGGAACACATCGACTTTTGCCTCAAGCTCTGGCCTATGCAGAAAGCCTTCTTCCATGGAACATGTCACAGCATGTCCACATTGATAAACTATTCCACAAACCTATGCTTCTTCTGGATCTGAGAGATGGACATCATCTTGTGCTTGATGTGATGATGTGGTCTATAGTTTAGCACCCAATGCAGTCAAGATAGCTGTCGCTACCATCCTACACCTTGTTTGTCCAACTTTGTGAGTATAGTGCAGTTCAGAGCTGGCATAAACCCCGCGCCATGGCTCCGTTGGCACTTGTACTTGTCGGCCTCTGATTTCCTACCTTTGCAGAATTCTAGAATAGATTACTTGCCTTGTGCTCAACCACATCACTTGGAAGCTTAATAGAAGAGCATTTTATCCGAGGAATTGACAGTCAACTTGACTTCATTATGCAAACTTCCACCGAGAGATTCCTCTACAGCTATGTTCATTGCACTCAGCATGTGTGAAGCTTTTGTTCTTCTATCCTTGATATTTCCAAGCATCTTTAAATCCAAGAAATAGCAAGCATGTCTTTTATTCATGCTTTGAAATGGTTGTAGTACTCTTCTTCTCTGTCACTAATCTGCCCAACAGCTGCAGCACATGTGAATGGCTTGGACCACGTTGCTTAGGAGAAAGACTTTGAAGAACTCTCTTCAATGATCTCTAAGCCTTCTCGATAGGCTTGTCTCGCTCTGATTGAAGCTCTTAATGTTCGAATTGACTAGGGAATTCTTCATCTCACTTGTTCTATGCTCTTCTTACTATCTCGAGCTCTCTTCACATCATCACTGCATTACTGCTTGATGTCTATCGCCTAAAGTTTTTGCCACTTGCCCACAATGTTCAGCTTCGACATATGTGCAAAGATAAGCCCAATGACATGCGATAAACTTCTCATTCAATCTCCAAGCTCTGCTTCTGAAGTATTTATAAACACTTTTTATTGCAAAGTGGAATGCTCAAGAGAGCACTTATTCTTGAAATGATTGCTGCTTAAAAACATCTTTATTGCAAAGAAGCAAAACAAACTATGATAAGACAAGAAGCTCTAAACAACAAATAAAATAGTGCTATGATGAAATAGAATAGTGCTTAGAAGCAATCTTATTAGAAGGGAGGGAGGGAGGAAAACGAAATACACCTGTGTTAATGGTGAAGAAGAAAATAAGAACATGAACTCAAAGGAGAAAAAATAACCTATGCTCTGATACCATGTTGAAATAAAAGAACAAACTCCTAATCTACTATTAATCATACATTAATCAAACTAAGGAGGAAGGAACAAAAGATATGAAAACATGATGTGTAAATTAAAATGGAAAGAACTTACAAATGATGCTCTATGAGCATGGAGACTCCATGAGGAGTGGAAGCACACTCTTGGCAAAGGGCTATAGTGAATGGCTTGTGTGGAGTGAAGGGATGATTATGGATGTAGTACGGTTATCGGTATTGTTAATGATATGGGTATGGTTATAACTATGGTTATTGTTATGGTTATGGTTATGATTATTTTTATGGTTATGATTATGGATATGGTTCTAAATATGGTTGTGGACATGGCTATGGTGATTATAATCATAGTTATGCTTATTGTTAAGGTTATAATTATGGTTATGCTTATTTCTATTTGTATATTTATGTTTATATTGTTTTTGTTCGTTATCAAACTGCCTATACCTATAGGTATGTTTATAGTGAACCTTATGTCTATTTCCACGCTAATGCATATGTATATGTCTAAGCTTGTGCCTATGAATTTGGCTAGATTATATATAACTCAAACCATGGTTATGTTTATGAATATGGTTATGTCTATGATTATGGTTAAGTTTATAGTTATGGTTACTATCATGGGTATGGTTATAGTTTTTATTGTAGTTATGGTTATTGTTATCGTTATAGTTTTCGTTATCATTATCATTATAAGTATCATTATGTGTATGGTTATGTTCATGGCTATGGTTATGATTATAGTTATGGTTGTGTTTATGGTTTTGGTTATTTTTATGGCTATGTTTATGGTTATGGTTGTGGTCATGGTTATGGTTTACTATTATGGTTATGGTTATGATTGTTGGTGCAAATATCTAAGCCTTCACATTTGTCTTAGCATGGAAGATTATATGTGGAAGCAATTGATGGATCATGTGAATCCTAGATTATAATATCTTTTATCATTCGCCATTGTAAAAGGTTTTAACCTTGAGAGAATCTTGTAAAAACAAAAATCTCGTGGAGTCAAGAAGAACGATAGCTACGAGTTTGAATGAGTGATTATCTCCTAATTTGGAGGAATCACTTTTTATATGGAGCCATGTTTGAATTCAAAATTCAATCTAAGAGAATCAACTTATAAAAAGGGATGTAAAACATGCAGCTCGAGTGGCCTCCTTTGAGAGCTCTTCCATTGATCATTAGAATGATTAGAGTCGCTAACACTATAGCTCACACATTCCAATATCATTGAGCATCATTTCAATGCTAATGATCTTGTATAATCATGTGCTATAATACATATACTTCATTGATCATCTTTTTTTACTTGTGTGCTATGACTACTCAGAACAATGAAACCTGTCTAGTCATATCTCAATGAGTTCTCAACTATTTTTCATAATCTATTGCTTGTGGAACCATCTTGAAGTCTATTTAGTTTTATCAAAATGTCAAAGCATTTGGTTCAGCCAATTCAGAGAAATCACCATCAAATTGATCACTCGTCTTCTACTATTCAATCCCTAAAAAGTCGAGGGTAAGCTTTGGATTGCTCAATTCATTTCTCAAAGTATAGCTCATCATTTTAGATTATTCCACTTGCAATCATAGCTATCTTAGTTAATTAAATTCCTTCAAAAGGAATTTAATCAATTGTTAGTGTATTGTGAGCACTAAGCAAAAGAACCAGTATATATCTAGACCAAAATAGCAACTTTTATGACACTAGAAACTCATGAAGTAATCTATTTCGATTCAATTGTTTCAAGCATCAACTCCAAAGTAGATAGGTACTTTTTTGGTGTCATTTGAAAGATAAAAGGGCCTATTATCAAACTCTGAAGTGATTTAGGGCATGTACAAAGCATGTTTTAGCAATACCACCTCACTTCCTTGAGGTATCCATCCATCTCATCCAACAATGGTATCAGAGCAACTTGAGGTAAAATGGGAGATGGTTTCCCTTCTTTCATTTATAAATGGGACATGAATAATTATCCAGCATGGTCCTTGAGGATGAACACCTATCTACTACGAAGGAGTATCTACGGATACATATCTCGAGATGAGAGGATGCCCATATTCAGAAGCAAAGGTCAACCTACAAGAGAGGATATAGAAAGAATTAACTCATGTGTGTGCCAAAGATGCTTACACATTCGGCTAGAAGTTCATGAATATTTGAAGCTCCATGGAAACCATTGCTAGGAAGATCCTTTATCTTTACCACTTTTAGTGGAAAGAATCATTGTAACCACCACTAAACTCGTGGATTTTATTAGTTGAAAAGTCACGACTCGAATTCAGGGAATATCTTCTAGATTGGAGGACTACTTTTAGTGAAAGCCAATGAACAATTCAAATTCAAATTTGAAATCACTCAACTATAAAGGATGTAAAAAAACGCGCAGGTGTACCACTCCATTCCCGAGTGACTACTTTTAGTGAAAGCCAATGAACAATTCCAATTCAAATTTGAAATCACTCAACTATAAAGGATGTAAAAAAACGCGCAGGTGTATCATTCAACTTGGAAATAGTCTGTTTTGGTTCAATCATTTCTCACATCATTTCCAAAGAGCATAGGCACTTATTTTGTGTCATTGGAGAGCTAAGAGGGCCTACTACTCAACTCTGAACTTAGAAAGCGCTGGTACAAAGTAGGATTTGGCAGTACCTACTCATTTCTTAGAGTTTCCATCCATCTTTCCCAACAGTGGTATCAGAGCAAAGCTAAGGTAAAATGGGAGATGGTTTTCCTTCTTTCATTGATAAATTGGATAAGAACAACTATCAAGCATGGTCTTTGAGGATGAAGACATACTTGCAAGGAAGGAGCCTTTATGGATACATCTCACGAGATGACGAGATGCCCATATTCAGAAGCAAAGAACAACCTACAAGGGAGGAGCATGAAAAACGCAAAACATTGTGTGCCAAGGATGCATTAGCAAGGTCTTACTTACTTAACTCAATCTCTGATTTTCGTCTTCCACATATTAGGAACTGTAAGACATCCCAAGAGATTTGGGAAACATTTTCTTCCTATTCCTCTTCCAACACAAGGGCTAGGAAGAACCAAATGTGGATTGAGTTTACCACTCAAAGAAAGCAACCTAAGCAAAGCATCTCAGAGTATGTGACCAAAGTTAAAGATGTAGCAGATCAATTGGCAAGCATAGGAGAAGAAATTGAAGAGGAGCAGATTGTAAGAAAAGTAGTCAATGGTATTAAAGCTGATGACAAATGGGAGAGCTTCACAACTCCCATGGACTTGTACATGGACATGCAGATTCCAGACCTTACCACTCTCATGGGGCAACTATTTACCCATGAATCCAAGCTCAATAAGAATGGAGATTCATCAAGAGGTAATAGCTATTTTGCCCTATACACTGATAAAAGTAAGTCCAAAGAGAAAGGGAAGAACAAGAAGATTGAGGATGAAGGAGCTACCTCCCAAACCAACTATGCACGGAGAGGTAGAACCTCAAGAGGAAGGGGCAGAGGAGGTAAGCAAGTTAGGAGGAGATTTTATAACTCCTCACCATGTAATATTTGTGAATTATCAAATCATACTACAGATGAGTGTTATAGGAACTTCAAGAATAAGAGAGGTAGAGGTTATCAAAGAGGTGGATATACACAATCAAGAGTGAGATTCAATCATCATCAAGGATACAATAACAACTACAACAACAATTACAATAGAAACTACCAAGGAGGCTACAAAACAAGGAAGGATTACAACAACTACACAGAGGAGCAACAAGATTCTCTTTTGATTATGAATATGACTTCAAAACCACGTATAAATGATGACCATCTCTTCTACATTGACTCAAGATGCTCAAACCATGTGGTAGGAAATGTAGCTCTTCTCACTGACCTTGAGGAATCAAAGGGTAAGCATCAGGTACAAACAGGTGATGACCAAGCACTCAGTGATTAAAGTAGGAAATGTTAAGACCTCTAATGGAAACAAGAATTTGTTGAGTAGGTTCTATATGTACCTACAAATACCAAGAATTTGATGAGTGTTGGAGTGATTGTGGAAAAGGGTTTGCAGGTTAGGTTCAACCAATATGGAGCATTTGTGGAGGATCCCCAACATGGATTCAAGAGAATTGCCAAAGGAGAAAAGACAAGAAGATTATTTACTTTTGAGCTAGAAGATACAAGGAATATTTCACTTTATAGCTACAAGGATGAAACATTATTGTTGGAAGTGAAGTAGGCCCTTGGCTCATGTCATAGGTCCATGGTTCCATATTTCCAATCATGTGCAACATTAATTCCGGCAATCTTCCATATTGACAAAACATGAACATACCACAACTTAATCATACAGATGATGAGACAAAGATAGAGAAAGAATATAGGACATGTGTAAGGTGTTACGTAAGCCATCACTTACTCATAGTATCATATATACCAATGTTCAATGTACAATGTGGGAGCAAAACTCTCAACCACTCTATGTGATGAGAAATAGATGAATGAGTGAATGTACAATGTAACAAACATATTCTGATGTATGGGTAGTAATCTGAATATACATGAGATGTGTGACCTTATAGGTTATAGAAGAGTGAATATGAGTGAATATGAGTGAATATGAGTGACTGAAAGAGGAAGGATCAGTGTGAAATTGATAGTCAACAAACCCTCATCTGAACTTAAGCTATGGAAGACCCTAAGTTAGATACGTGTGTGAAAAGATCACATACTTATAAAGTAGCAAGGAATGCTAACAAGTTTGTTACCGAAAATCCTGAAACTCATGTGAACACACCTTCTCAAACACCTCATCAAAATATGAATAAAGCATATACGTACTGTTTCTCTTGTACCTATGCTGAATAGGACTCCTCCTGAAATGAACGCCACAGTCTCCATAAACTTCAAGTAGTACCTGTGTGCATAAAGAGAATATGTACCTGAATACTTAACATAAGATGTAAATCTTATGTTAACCACCATCCAATGTCTTTGAAGTAGCCCGACATCTTCTTGTAGAAGACAATCTTCAACCTGACATCTTCTTTGTAGAAGACAATCTTCAAATACACCATGTAGATGGCCAATCCTCACCATCAAGTTGCTAATGACCAAGTCTTCTTGCCATGAACAAGAGATAACCTCCTCTCCATGAGCTAGAGTGTGAGCACACCCTTCATCTTCTCCAAGAAGAATCATTAAGAAGAACTCCATAGATGCTCCTCAACATGCTTCAAGTTAGCACCATGGCTGCCCCATGTGCTAGACAAAACACCACCTCTATTGAGGTCCAAGCTCCAAAGCTTGTGTTGAAAACTAGGTGAAGGATGCAAGCAAATAAGCAAAGCTTGTCTTATATAGGATTTGTGAACTCTTGAAAAGCTTCTCCCAAAAGCAATAAATCAATAGCGATCTACGATCGTTGATCCATCGCGTTCTTCTTCAAAAGTAAGAAAAAAAAACACATGCGTAAAATACGCCGTCGCTGTACACTTGAATACTTTTTAAGCTTTTAGCTTTTGATAAAATATTTCACGAGATTGCTTCTGGTAGGAATCGAACCATGATAGCCTCGATGGAAGAGACTTGGCGTAGCCACGTGCTCACCGTCATTTGTTGTAGAAGCTTTGAAGAGAAGTTTTACACATGCTGTGACCGCTATTGTGAAGACTAAGAACAAAAGCAATTGATCATGAAAGATCTTAGACAAAATGAACCAATTGCACATTGTTTTCCAACAATTATCAGAGCTTGAAATTTGGCATAAGAAATTAGCGCATGTTGGTGAAAGAACCTTAAAACATATATGTAGAGATCAATGTGTGCTTGGGATACCTAATGTATCCAAGAAACACATGATTTATAAATGTGGTGATTGTTAGTTTAAAAAATCTCACAGGTTACCATTCTCAAGGAAAGGATATATGCATGAGGAATACCTAGAGCTTATCCATACAGATGTATGGGGACCAAGTAAGGATCCCTCAATCTCTAGATCAAGGTATTATGTATCTTTCATTGATAATTACAGTAGGTGGACTGTATTGTACTTGATGAACCACAAAGATGAAGTATTCAGTTGCTTTAAAAAGTATCTTGCACTTGTTGAGAACCAAACAAGGAAACCTAAAGAGATTAAGGTTAGATGGAGGAGGTGAGTACTTCTCAAATGAGTTTGATGCATTCTTGCAGGACACATGAATCAAGAGAGAAATTACAACAAGGTATACCCCTGAGCAAAATGGGGTGGCAGAGAGGAGAAATAGATTAATTGTTGAAACAGCTAGGTCAATGTTAAATGAGAAAAAATTACCTAATTTCTTGTGGGCAAAGAGTATATCTACTGCCACTTATCTTGTAAACAGGTTGCCATCCAAATCTCTTGATGGGATAACCCCATATGAAGCATGGCATGGTAGAAGACCTTCACTTGATCATTGCACGATCTGTGGATGTGTAGCTTATGTGCATATCCCTTCTCAAATAAGAGGTAAGTTAGACCCTAAGGTAGAGAAGTGCATCTTCATAGGGTATGAATTGAATAAAAAAGGATACGGGTTCTACAATCCTTCAAACAAAGGATTCATGATCAGTAGAGATGTTGTCTTTGATGACAATGACTCTTGGTTTGATAGTGAGTGCAGGAAAGTAAAGCTACCTTATGACTTGGAAGAGGAGTTTCCAAGCCTCACTAAGGAGGAGCCTACTCAAAATGGAGACATCAACTCAGATGATGAGGACATAATCAACCTAGAAGAGTTCAAGGCATGGAAGACCAAAGGCAAAGTCAAGACAAAGAAGTTGGAGGATGTACCTGAATCATCCAACCAAGCAATCAGAAGATCACAAAGGAAGAGCAAGAAGCCAATCACATATGGGTATGACACTTTCCTAGTTACTAAGCACTCTGTTTATCTTGTAAAAGACTTGTCATTTGAAAAACCATCATCATATGAAGAGGGAAAGACCAAGGCAAAATGGAAGGAAGCTATGGATGACAAAATTGAAGCACTCAAGGAGAGTGATACTTGGGAACTAGTACCAAAGAAGGAGTCTATGAAGCTAATTAGTTCTAGATGGATCTACAAGATTAAGAGGAATTTTGATGGATCAATAAGCAAGTACAACGCTAGAATTGTGGCTAAGGGTTTTGCACAAACCCAAGGAGTTGATTATGAAGAAACCTTCTCACCTGTGGCCAAAATGCCAACCATCAGGGTATTGATAAGTGTGGCTGCATCAAAGAATCGGAACATGTACGAATTCGATGTAAAAAATGCATTTTTGAATGGTTGGATTTCAAAGGAGATGTACATGTCTCAACCTCCTAGCTATGAGGATCCAAGCAAGGTAACATATGTGTGTAAATTGAACAAAGCTCTTTATGGATTGAAGCAGGCACCTAGGGCATGGAACCATAGGTTTACTACACACCTTCAGGATCAAGGATTCATCACGAGTAAAGTAGATACTTCTCTATTTATTAAGAGGAGAAATTTAGAGGTAATATACCTATGTGCATATGTTGATGATATCACACTCACAAGTAATGATGCCAATGTCATCAAGAAGATCAAGAATCAGATGATGCAAGAATTCAAAATTAGTGACCTTGGATCAATAAAATATTTTCTTGGACTTGAGTTAGTCTATACTAACTCTGGAATTTATATTACTCAGAGGAAGTATATACAGGATATGTTAAAGAAGTTTCATTTGCAGGATGCCAAAGTAGCAAGTACTCCAATGGAGGTTAATCAAAAGTTAAGTGCTCATGAAGGTGATGTGCTTGAGAACATTGCAGGTTACCAAAGCACAATGGGAAGCTTGAACTATGCTACATTGACAAGGATTGATATTGCTTATGGAGTAAGTGTTTTAAGTGAGTGTATGCACAAACCTAGGGCACCTCATTTGGAAGTTGTCAGATTTTGAAGTACCTTAAGGGCACTCAAAATCAAGGGCTATATTTTCCTTATACCTCAGACTCAAACATCAAGATATATTCAGATGCAGATTGGGCAGCTTGCAAAGATGACAGAAGGAGTACCTCAAGTTACCTATCATTTTCAGGTGATAAAACTATATCATGGTCTTTAAAGAAGCAACCTAGTGTTGCTTTATCTTCTACAGAGGTAGAGTATAGAGGATTGGTGAATGCTACTCAAGAGGCCATATGGATCAGATTGTTGTATACAGATTTGGGTTTGCATACCACATCTCCAATGATTTTTGTAGATAATACAAGCTCACTACATCTTGCAACAAATCCTTATTATCATGCTAGGACCAAGCATATAGAGGTTCACTATCATTATGTGAGAGAGAAGCTATTGAGCAAGGAAATTCGGATGGCTTATGTATCAACTAATATGCAATGTGCAGATTTATTGACCAAAGCATTAGATGGTACAAAACTTTGTAGGTTTAAGTCTATGATTGGATTGTAGGACATTCAAGAAGATTGAAGAAGAAGACCAAAACAAAATGTTTAGCTTGAGGGGGAGCTTTTGGTGCAAAGTTCAACCCTACACATTTGGCTACAAGTTCATGAATATTTGAAGCTCCATGGAAACCATTGCTAAGAAGATCTTTTATCTTTACCACTTGTAAAAGTCGCTTTGACTTGGGAGAATCACTGTAACAACCACTAAACTCTTGGAGTTTATTAGTTGAAAATTCACGACTTCAATTGAGGGAATGTTGCCTAGATTGGAGGAATACTTTTAGTGAGAGCCAATGAACATTTCAAATTCAAATTTGAAAGCACTCAACTATAAAGGATGTAAAAAAGCTCGTGGGTGTACCACTCCATTCCCGCGTTCTCCATTGTCACATTGTAAGACAGTGAGGTCTACATTGTAACCTACACTACTCACCATTATTAGGCATTGATTATCAAGCCTATGATCTTGTACAACATTGTTCCTTAATACAATAGATCTACATTACTCATGTAAGGTTTCTTTGTCATAGTCACACATAATAGTCAACTTGTACTGTTCATATCGCAGTCATTCCTTGAAAATTTTGAATGACATATAGCTTGTGGGAATTAGCTCAACGTTCTCTACATGCTCCCAACATTTGAAGAGAGTCTATTCAGCCAATTGGGAGAAAAGCACGTCGAAGGACTCACTGGTCAAACTCTATAGAGGTCCTAAAAAATCGAGGGTATTGATTCAATTGCTAAATTGATTGCTCTATGTGTAGGGCATCATTTTACGTGATTCCACTTGGAATCATTAGCTCATTAAACTAATTTGATACTTCTAAGAGGAATCTTTCTAATTCCTATTCTAATGGAAGCACTGACCATAACAATCAATAATTGTTGTGAATAAAAATAGAAGGTTTTCATTAATCCTTCAACTTTGAAATAGTATGTTTAGGTTCAATCATTTCTCACATCATTTCCAAAGAACATAGGCACTTATTTTGAGTCATTAAAAAGTTAAGAGGGGCTACTACTCAACTCTGAAGTTAGAAAGGGCTGGTACAAAGCAAGATTTGGCAGTACCTACTCATTTCTTGGAGTGTCCATCCATCTTTCCCAACACATTAGCCATCTGAATTTCCTTGCTCAATAGCTTCTCTCTCACATAATGATAGTGGACCTTTATATGCTTGGTCCTAGCATGATAAATAGGATGTGTTGCAAGATGTAGTGAGCTTTTATTATCTCCAATAATCATTGGAGATGTGGTATGCAAACCCAAATCTGTATACAACAATCTGATCCATATGGACTCTTGAGTAGCATTGGCCAATCCTCTATACTCTGCCTCTATAGAAGATAAAGCAACAGTAGGTTGCTTCTTTGACAACCATGATATAGGTTTATCTTCTACAAATGATAGGTAACCTGAGGTACTCCTTATGTCATCTTTGCAACCTGAATATATCTTGATGTTCAAGTCTGAGGTATAAGGAAAATATAGCCCTTGATTTTGAGTGCCCT
The DNA here is from genome assembly GCA_020310875.1 of Ceratopteris richardii. NCBI lineage: Eukaryota > Viridiplantae > Streptophyta > Polypodiopsida > Polypodiales > Pteridaceae > Ceratopteris > Ceratopteris richardii. Next base: position 9,408,213 of record CM035435.1, on the reverse strand, counting down.
TAAGGTAGTTCAAAATCCTTTTAGCAGCTTCCAAATGAGGTTCCCTAGGTTTGTGAATAAACTGACTTAAAACACTTACTCCATAAGCAGTATCAATCCTTGTCAATGTAGCATAGTTCAAGTTTCCCAGTATGCTTTGGTAACCTGCAATGTTCTCAAGCACATCACCTTCATGAGCACTTAACTTCTAATTAATCTCCATTGGAGTACTTGCTACTTTGGCATCATGCAAATGAAACTTCTTTAACATATCATGTATATACTTCCTCTGAGTAATATAAATTCCAGAGTTAGTATAGACTAACTCAAGTCCAAGAAAATATTTTAGTGATCGACAGTCACTAAATTTGAATTCCTACATCATCTGATTCTTGATCTGCTTGATGCCATTGGCATCATTACCTGTGAGTATGATATCATCAAAATATACACATAGGTATATTACCTCTGAATTTCTCCTCCTAATAAGTAGAGAAGTTTACTCATGATGAATCCTTGATCCTAAAGGTATGTAGTTAACCTATGGTTCCATGCCCTAAGTGCCTGCTTCAATCCATAAAGAGCTTTGTTCAATTTACACATATATGTTACCTTGCTTGGATCCTCACAACCAAGAGGTTGAGACATGTACACCTCCTCTGAAATCCAACCATTCAGAAATGCATTTTTTACATATAAGTGGTACATGTTCCAATTCTTTGATGCAGCCACACTTACCAATACCTTGATGGTTGACATTTTGGCCACAGGTGAGAAGATTTTTTCATAATCAACTCCTTGGGTTTGTGCAAAACCCTTAGCCACAAGTCTAGCTTTGTACCTGCTTATTGATCCATCAAAATTCCTCTTAATCTTGTAGGTCCATCTAGAACCAATTACCTTCATAGACTCCTTCTTTGGTACTGGTTCCCAAGTATCACTCTCCTTGAGTGCTTCAATTTCCTCATCCATAGCTTCCTTCCATTCTGCCTTGGTCTTTGCCTCTTCATATGATGATGGTTCTTCAAATGACAAGTCTTTTACAAGATAAACAGAGTTCTTAGTAACTAGGGAAATGTCATACCCATATCTGATTGGCTTCTTGCTCTCCCTTTGTAATCTTCTGATTGCTTGGTTGGATAATTCAGGTACATCCTCCAACTTCTTTGTCTTGACTTTGCCTTTGGACTTCCATGCCTTGAACTCTTGTAGGTTGATTATGTCCTCATCATCTGAGTTGATGTCTCCATTCTGAGTAGGCTCCTCCTTAGTGAGGCTTCGAAACTCCTCTCCGAATTCATAAGGTAGCTTTACTTTCCTGCATTCACTATCAAACAAAGAGTCATTCTCATCAAAGACAACATCTCTACTGACCATGAATCCTTTGTTTGAAGGATTGTAGAACCTGTATCCTTTCTGGTTCAAGTCATACCCTATGAAGATGCACTTCTCTACCTTAGGGTCTAGCTTACCTCTTATTTGAGAAGGGATATGCACATACGCTACACATCCAAAGATCCTGTAATAATCAAGTGAAGGTCTTCTATCATGCCATGCTTCATATGGGGTCCTCCCATCAAGAGATTTGAATGGCAACCTGTTTACAAGATAAGTGCCAGTAGATACACTCTCAGCCCATAAGTAATTAGGTAATTTTTTCTCATTTAACATTGACCTAGCTATTTCAACAATTAATCTATTTCTCCTCTCAGCCAGCCCATTTTGCTCAGGCGTATAGCTTGTTGTAATTTCTCTCTTGATTCCTCTATCCTACAAGAATGCATCAAACTCATTTGAGAAGTACTCACGTCCTCCATCTGATCTTAATCTCTTTATGTTTCTCCCTGTTTGGTTCTCAACAAGCGCAAGATACTTTTTAAAGCAACTGATTACATCTCTTTGTGCTTCATAAAGTACAATACAGTCCACCTATTGTAATCATCAATGAAAGATACATAATACTTGATCCAGAGATTGAGGGATCCTTACTTGGTCCCCATAAATCTGTATGGACAAGCTCTAGGTAGTCCTCATGCATATATCCTTTCCTTGAGAAGGGTAACCTATTAGATTTTCCAAACTGGCAAGCACCACATTTATAAATCATGTGTTGCTTGGATACATTAGGTATCCCAAGCACACATTGATCTCTACATATCTGTTTTAAGGTTCTTTCACCAACATGCCCTAATCTCTTATGCCAAATTTCAAGCTTTGAGTGTTTGATCTTTGTAGCTATAAAGTGCAATATTCCTTGTATCTTCAAGTTCAAAAGTAAATAAACTACCTATCTTTTCTCCTTTGGCAATTCTCTTGAATCCATATTGGGGATCCTCCACAAATGCTCCATATTGGTTGAAACCTGACATGCAAAACCTTTTCCACAATCTTTCCAACACTCATCAAATTCTTGGTAATTGTAGGTACATATAGAATGCTACTCAACAAATTCTTCTTTCCATCAAAGGTCTTAACATTTCCTACTTTAATGATTGAGTGCTTGGTGTCATCACTTGTTTGTACCTGATGCTTACCCTTTGGTTCCTCAAGGTCAGAGAGAAGAGATACATTGCCTACCACATGGTTTGAGCATCATGAGTCAATGTAGAAGATATTGTCATCATTTATACCTCGTTTTGAAGTCATATTCATAATTAGAATAGAATCTTCTTGATCCTCTATGTAGTTGTTGTAATCCTTCCTTGATTTGTAGCCTCCTTGGTAGCTGCTATTGTAGTTGTTGTAGTAGGTGTTATTGTATCCTTGATGATGATTGAATCTCCCTCTTGATGGTGTATATCCACCTCTTTGATAACCTCTACCTCTCTGATTCTTGAGGTAGATCTCCCCCTACCTTGCTTACCTCCTCTGCCCATTCCTCTTGAGGTTCTACCTCTCCCTGCATAGTTAGCTTGGGAGGTAGCTCCTTCATCCTCAATCTTCTTGTTCTTCCCTTTCTCTTTGGACTTACTTTTATTAGTGTATAGGGCAGACGAGCTATTACGTCTTGATGAATCTCCATTCTTGGTGAGCTTGGCTTCATGGGTAAATAGTTGCCCCATGAGAGTGGTAAGGTCTGGAATTTGCATGTCCATGTACAAGTCCATGGCAGTTGTGAAGCTCTCCCATTTGTCATCAGCTTTAATACCATTGATTACTTGTTTTACAATCTGCTCCTCTTCAATTTCTTCTCCTATGCTTGGAAATTGATCTGCTACATGTTTAACTTTGGTCACATACTCTGAGATGCCTTGCTTTGGTTTCTTTCTTTGAGTGGTAAACTCAATCCACAATTGGTTTTTCTTAGCCCTTGTGTTGGAAGAGAAATAGGAAGACGATGTTTCCCAAGTCTCTTGGGATGTCTTATAGTTCCTAATATGTGGTAAAATAAAATCATAGATTGAGTTTATTAAGTAAGACCTTGCTAATGCATCCTTGGCACACCATGTGTTGAGTCTTTCATGGTCCTCTCTTGTAGGTTGTCCTTTGCTTCTGAATATGGGCATCTCCTCATCTCTTGAGATGTATCCATAGAGGCTCCTTCCTTGCAAGTATGTCTTCGTCCTCAAGGACTATGCTTGATAGTTGTTCCTGTCCAATTTATCAATCAAATAAGTAAAACCATCTCCCATTTTACCTTGGCTTTGCTCTGATACCACTGTTGGGAATGATGGATGGACACTTCAAGAAATGAGTAGGTACTGCCAAATCTTGCTTTGTACCCGCCCTTTCTAACTTTAGAGTTGATTAGTAGGCCCTCTTAGCTTTCAAATGACACAAAATAAGTGTCTATGTTCTTTGGAAATGATCTGAGAAACGATTGAACCAAAACAAAGTATTTTCAAGTTGAAGGATTAATGAAAACCTTCTATTTTTGTTCACACACCTGCTACTTCTTATGCTCAGTGCTTCTAGTACAATACAAATTAGAAAGATTCCTCTTAAAGGTATCAAATTAGTTTAATGAGCTAATGATTCCAAGTGGAATCACTTAAAATGATGCACTATACACAGAGCAATCAATTTAGCAATTGAATCATTACCCCCGATTTTTTAGGACCTCTACAGAGTTTGACCAGTGAGTGCTTCCACACACTTTTCTCCAAATTGGCTATGTAGATTGTCTTTAAACTTTTCGCACATGTAGAGAACTTGGAGCGGATTCCAACAAGCTATAGATAATTGACAATGGTGAAGGAATGAATGAGATATGAGCAATACACGTTTACTGTTATGAAAGACTATGATAGAGAGACCATAGATGAGTAATGTAGATCTATTCTATTAAAGAACAATATTGTACAAGATCATAGGCTTGATAATCAATGCCTAATTATGGTGGGTAGCATAGGTTACAATATAGGCCTCACTCTCTTACAATGTGACAATGGAGAACTCAGGAATGGAGTGGTACACCCGTGAATTTTTTTACATCCTTTATAGTTGAGTGATTTCAAATTTGAATTTGAATTGTTCATTGGCTCTCACTAAAAGTAGTCCTCCAATCTAGGAGATATTCCCTCAATTGAATTCATGACTTTTCAACTAATAAACTCCACGATTTTAGTGGTTGTTACAATGATTCTTCCAAGTCAAAGTGACTTTTACAAGTGGTAAAGATAAAAGATCTTCGTAGAAATGGTTTTCATGGAGCTTGAAATATTCATCAACTTCTAGCCAAATGTGTAGGCTTGAACTTTTCACCAACATTATTGTTATGGTTAGGGTTATAGTTATGGTGATGGTTAGGGTTATGGGTATGGTCATCGCTATGGTTATGGATATGGATGTGGTTATGATTCTGGTTTTGGTTATGATTATGATTATGCTTTAGGATATGTTTATAGCTATGTTTTGTGCTATGCTTATGGTTATGATTATGGATAAAGTATGGTTATCGGTATTGTTAATGATATGGGTATTGTTATAACTATTGTTGTTGTTATGGTTATGTTTATGATTATTTTTATGGTTATGATTATGGATATGGTTCTGAATATGGTTGCGGCGATAGCTATGGTGGTTATAATCATTGTTAGTCTTATTGTTAAGGTTATAGTTATGGTTATGCTTATTTATGTTTGTATATTTATGTTTATATTGTTTTTGTTTGTTATCAGACTGCCTATACCTATAGGTATGTTAGTAGTGAACCTTATATCTATTTCCATGCTAATGCATATGTATATGTCTAAGCTTATGCTTATGAATTTGGTTAGATTATATATAACTCAAACCATGGTTATGTTTATGAATATGGTTATGTCTATGCTTATGGTTAAGTTTATAATTATGGTTACTATCATGAGTATGGTTATAGTGATTATCATAGTTATGGTTATTGTTATCGTTATAGTTTTAGCTATCATTATCATTATAAGTATTAATATGTGTACGCTTATGGTCATGGCTATGGTTATGATTATAGTTATGGTTGTGTTTATGGTTTTGGTTATTTGTATGGCTATGTTTATGGTTATGGTTGTGGTCATGGTTATGGTTTACTACTATGGTATGGTTATGGTTATGACTTTTGGTGCAAATATCTAAGCCTTCACATTTGGCTTAGCATGGAAGATTATATGTGGAAGCAATTGATGGATCATGTGAATCCTAGATTATATTCTTTTTTATCATTCACCATTATAAAAGGTTTTAACCTTGAGAGAATCTTGTAAAAACAGAAATCTCATGGAGTTAGGAAGAACAATAGCTAGGAGTTTGAATGAGTGAATATCTCCTAGTTTGGAGGACTCACCTTTTATATGGAGCCATGTTGGAATTCAAACAAACTAAGAGAATCAAATTATTAAAGGGGATGTAAAAATGCATAGCTAAAGTGGCCTCCTTTGAGAGCTTTGCCATTGATCATTAGCATGGATAAGTAGCTAACACTATAGCTCATGCATTCCAATATCATTGGGCATCATTGCAATGCCAATGATCTTGTCTAATAATGTGCTATAATACATATAGTTCATTGATCATCTTTGTTTACTTGTCTGCTATGACTACTCAAAACAATGAAACTTGTCTAGTCATATCTCAGTGAGTTCTCAACTATTTTGCATAATCTATAGCTTGTTGTAACTAGCTTGAAGTCTATTCAGCTTTATCAAAATCTCAAAGCATTTGGCTCAACCAATTCGGAGAAATTGCCAGCGATGGATCACTGGTCTTCTACTATTCAATCCCTAAAAGTTGGGGGTAAGCTTAGGATTGCTCAATTCATTTCTCAAAGTATAAGTCATCATTTTAGATTATTCCACTTGCAATCACTAGCTATTGAAGCTAGTTAAATTGCTTCAAAAGGAATTTAATCAATTATTAGTGTATTGTGAGAACTAAGCAAAAGAACCAATAGGTGTCTAGACCAAAATAGCAACTTTTGTGACACTAGAAACTCATGAAGTAATCTATTTTGATTCAATTGTTTCAAGCATTTGGTGTCATTTGAAAGATAAAAGGGCCTACTATCAAACTATGAAGTGAATTAGGGCAAGTACAAAGTAGGTTTTAGCAATACCACCTCACTTCCTTGAGGTATCCATCCATCTTATCCAACAGTGGTATCAGAGAATGTTGAGGTAAAATGCGAGATGGTTTCCCTTCTTTTATTGATAAATGGGACACGAATAATTATTGATCATGGTCCTTGAGAATGAAGACCTATCTACTAGGAAGGAGTCTCTATGGATACATATCAGGAGATGAGGAGATGCCCATATTCAGAAGCAACGGTCAACCTACAAGAGAGGAGCTAGAAAGACTTAACTCATGGTGTGCCAAAGATGTTTTAGCAAGGCCATATCTACTTAACTCTATTTTGGACTTCCATCTTCCTCACATTAGGAATTGTAAAACTTCCCAGGAGACTTGGGATACATTATCTTCATATTTTTCTTCCAATACAAGAGCTAGGAAAAATCAATTGTGGATTGAGCTTAGTACTCAAAGGAAGCAACCTAAGATGAATGTTTCAGAGTATGTGACCAAAGTAAAGAATGTGGCTGATCAATTGGCAAGCATAGGAGAGGATATTGAAGAGGAGAAAATAGTGAGATAGATAATCAATGGAACCAAGCGAGATGATAAGTGGGAAGCTTTCACAATTGCTATGGACCTTTATATGGACATGCAAATCCCAGATCTTACTACACTCATGGGACAACTCTTTACCCATGAAGCCAAGCTAAAAAAAATGGAGAACTATCAAGAAGCAACAATTCTTCTGCCCTCTATACTGATAAAGGGAAGTCTAAAGATAAAGGAGAGAACAAGAAAGTTGAAGATGAAGGTACTACTTCTCAAGCTAACTATGCAGTGAGAGGTAGAGGAGGTAAGCAAGGTAGCAAGAGACCTTCAACTCTTCCCCCTACAATATATGTGGATTGTCTAATCACAAAAGAGATGAGTGCTATAGGAACTACAAGAACTGGAGAGGAAGAGGATTTGAAAGAGGTGGCTATTCACAATCAAGAGGAAGATTCAACCATAATCAAGGCTACAACCATGGCGACAATAACAATTACAACAATTATCATGGAGGATACAAATCAAGAAAAGACTTCAACAATTATACAAAGGATCAAGAGGATTATGTTCTCATTACGAACATGACTTCAAAACAAGGTATGAATGATGAGCACCTCTTCTATATTGACTCAGGTTGTTCAAACCATGTAGTAGGAAATGTAGCTCTCCTTTCTGATCTTGAGGATCCCAAGGAAAAGCACCAAGTGCAGAGAGGTGATGACACAAACCATTCAGTGTTCAAGGTAGGAAATGTCAAAACCTCTGATGGGAATAGGAATCTATTTAGCAGAGTTCTTTATGTACCTAGTATCACAAAGAATTTGATTAGTGTTCGATAGATAGTGGAGAAGGGTTTGCAGGTTAGGCCAATAAATTTGGAGCTTTTGTGGAGGACCCCCAACAAGGATTCAGAAGGATTGCAAAGGGAGAGAAAAGAGGTAGATTATTTACATTTGAGCTTGATGACACTAAAAACATTGCACTTTACAATTATAAGGATCAAACTTTGTCTGAATTAGAGATATGGCAGAAAAGATTAGGGCATATTGGTGAGAGAACTTTGAAGCACATATGTAGAGATCAATGTGTGCTTGGGATACCTAATGTATCCAAGCAATATATGATCTATAAATGTGGTGCATCTCAGTTTGGTAAATCACATAGGTTACCCTTCACAAGGAAAGGCTATATGCATGAGGATTATTTGGAGCTTGTCCACATAGATGTGTGGGGACCAATCAAGGATCCTTCAATTTCAGGCTCAAGGTACTATTTGTCATTCATTGATGGTTTCAGTAGGTAGACTATCTTGTATTTCATGAAACATAAGGATGAAGTGTTCAATAGTTTCAAGAAGTATCTTGCACTTGTCGAAAATCAAACAGGAAGAAGCCTAAAGAGGATAAGGTCAGATGGAGGAGACGAGTACTTCTCAAATGAGTTTCATGCATTTTTGCAGGACAGTGGTATCAAAAGGGAGATTACTTCCAGATAAACTCTTGAGAAAAATGGAGTAGTAGAGAGGAGGAATAGGTTGATTATGGAAGCAGCTAGATCAATGCTTAATGAAAAGAAATCACCTAATTACTTGTGAGTAGAGAGTGTCTCTACTACCACTTACCTTATTAATAGGTTACCCTCTAAGTCACTTGATGGGATGACCCCATATGAGGCATGACATGGTAGGAGACCATCACTTAAACATTGTAGAATATTTGGTTGTGTTGCTTATGTGCATGTTCCATCTCAAATAAGTGGTAAGTTGGACCCTACGACAGAGAAATGCATCTTCATAGGATATGATATAAATAAAAAATGGTACAGGTTTTATAATCCATCCAACAAAGGTTTTATGGTGAGTAGAGATGTTGTTTGATGAGAATGATTCTTGGTTTGAAAGTGAATGTAGGAAGGTCAAATTGCCATATGAGTTGGAAGACAAATTTCCAAGCCTCACCAAGGAGAAGCCAAGCACAATTGAAGAAATCAAGTCAGATGATGAGGAAACCATCAACTTCGAAAAATTCAAAACATGGAAATCAAAAGGATAGGCCAAGATGAAGAGGTTGGAGGACATACCTAACTCATCCAACCAAGCCTTAAGGAGATCACAAAGAGAGAGTAAGAAGCCAATCAGATATGGGTATGATACTTCATTAGTCACTAAGAATTTTATTTATCTTGCTAAGGATTCATCACTTGAAGAAGCTTCTTCATATGAAGAAGAAAGTACCAAAGTAGAATGGAAAGAAGCTATGGATGAAGAAATAGAAGCACTCGAAGAGAATGACACTTGGGAGCTAGTACCCAAGAAAGCATCAATGAAGGTAATTGGTTCTAGGTGGATTTAGAAAAATCAAAAGGAACTCAAATGGATCCATAAATAGGTATAACGCTAGGCTTGTGGCTAAGGGTTTTGCAGAAACCCAAGGATTTGATTATGAAGAAACATTCTCACCTATGGCTAAGATGCCAACCATTAGAGTCTTGGTAAGTGTATCTACATCTAGAAATTCGAATATGTATCAACTACATGTGAAAAATGCCTTTCTCAATGGTTGGATTTCAAAGGAGGTTTACATGGCTCATCCTCCTGGCTATGAAGACCCAAACAAGGTAAATCATGTATGAAAATTGAACAAATCTCTTTATGGGTTGAAGTAGGCATCTAAGGCATGGAATCATAAGTTAAGAACCTATCTTCAAGACCAAGGATTCATGATGAGAAAGGCAGATTCTTCTCAGTTTTTCAAGAAAAGTAACTTAGAAATTATATACTTATGTGTCTATATTTATGATATCATTCTGACAAGTAGTCATGCCAATGGCTCAAACAAATAAAAAACCAAATGATGCAGGGGTTCAAAATGAGTGATCTAGGATTTTTGAAGTATTTTCTTTGACTTTAATATACACTAATTTTGGAATTTACATCACTCAAAGGAAATATGTGCAGGACATGTTGAAAAGGCTCCATTTGGAGAATGCAAAAGTAGCTTGCACCTCTATGGAGGTAATTCATAAATTGAGTGCTCATGAAGGTGGTTTGTTTGGAGACATTGCACGTTATCAAAGCATAGTGGGAAGTCTAAACTATGCAACCTTAACAATTATTGAGATTTTTTATGGAGTGAGTGTTCTAAGACAATTCATGCATAAGCCTAGAACACCTCACTTGCAAGCTGCTAAAAGAATCTTGAAGTATCTCAAAGGTACTCAAGATCAAGGTCTCTACTTTCCATACACATGAGATTTGGATATAAAATTATACTCAGATACACATTGGGAAAGTTGTAAGGATGGCAAAAGAAGTACTTCTGGATACTTATCTTTTGCAGGTGATAAACCTATTTCATGGTCTTCAAAGAAGCAACCAACTATTGCTCTCTCTTCAACAGAGGCTGAATACAGGCGATTACCAAATGCTACACAAGAAGGTATTTGGATTAGATTGCTCTACTTAGATTTGGGATGACACACTCATTCACCTACGATCTTTGGTGATAACACAAGCTCTTTGCATCTTGCAGCCAATGCCATTTATCATGCAAGAACCAAGAATATAGAAGTGCACTATCACTATTTTAGAGAGAAACTCTTGAGCAAAGAGATACAATTAGCATATGTATCTACAAATATGCAATGTGCTAACTTGTTAACCAAAGCACTTGATGGAACTAAGCTTTGCAGGTTTAAAACCATGATCGGATTGCAGGATATTCAAGAGGTTTGATGAAGCTATACAAGCCAAGATGTTTGGCTTGAGGGGGAGCTATTGGTGAAAATATCCAAGCCTTCACATTTGTCTTAGCATAGAAGATTATATGTGGAAGCAATTGATGGATCATGTGAATCCTAGCTTGTAATCTTTTTGATCATTTCCATTGTAAAAGGTTTTAACCTTGAGAGAATCTTGTAAAAACAAAAATATCATGGAGTTACAAAGAACAATAACTATGAGTTTCAATGAGAGAATATCTCCTAATTTGGAGGAGTTACTTTTTATATGGAGCCAAGTTTGAATTCAAAATTCAAACTAAGAGACTCAACTTATAAAAAGGGATGTAAAAACACACATCGGGAAGGGCCTCATTTGGGAGCTCTTCTATTGATCATTTGCTTGATTAGAGTAGCTCACACTATAGCTTATGCATCCCAATATCATTGAGCATCATTTCAATGCTAATGATCTTGTATAATCATGTGCTATAATACATATACTTCATTGATCATCTCTATTTACTTCTCTACTATGACTACTCAGAATAGTGAACCTTGTCTACTCACTTAGTGAGTTCTCAACCATTTTGCATGCTCTATAGCTTGTTGGAACCAGCTTGAAGTCTATTTTGTGTTATCAAAATCTCAAAGAATTTTGTCCAACCAAGTGGGAGAAATCATCATCGAATGGCTCATTGGTCTTCTACTATTTAATCCCTAAAAAGTCGGGGGTAAGCTTTGGATTGCTAAATTCATTTCTCAAAGTATAGTTCATCATTTTAGATTATTCCACTTGCAATCATGAGCTATCTAAGCTAGTTAAATTCCCTCATAAGCAATTTAATTAATTGTTACTATATTGTGAGCACTGAGCAAAAGAACCAGCAGGTGTCTAAACCAAAATAGCAAGTTTTGTGACACTAGCAACTCATGAAGTAATCTGTTTTGATTCAATTGTTTCAAGCATCATTGCAAAAGTACATAAGTACCTTCTTGGTGTCATTTGCAAGATAAAAAGGCCTACTATCAAACTCTGAAGTTATTAAGGGTAGGTAGAAAGCAGGTTTTGGCAGTACCACCTCACTTCCTTGAGGTATCCATCCATCTCATCCAAACAATGATCATGATTATGGTTATGGTTATAGTTATGATTATGGTTAAGGTTATGGTTACTGTTATGGTTAGATAGTTTTCTTTTCATGGTTATTGTCATGATTATGGTGATCGTTCTCGTTATGGTTATGATTATGGTTATAGCTACGATTTTGGATACCTGTATGATTATAATTATGGTTATGTCTATAAATGTTTTTATTATTATGGTTATGTTTATATTGATAGTTTTGGTAGAAATTATTAATATTGTTTAGTCATGGTTATCGTAATAGTTATGATTATGGATATTGTTGTGTTTATGTTAAGGAGAATTATTTTGTTTTTGAATTTTTTGTGTCTATGATCGCACTAATAGTTAAGATAATATTTATGGTTATCGTGATCTCTATGATTATGTTTTAAGGTTAAAATTATTCTTATGGTTATGGCCATGGTTGTGGTTTTGTCTCTACTTATGCTAATGGTTATGGTCATGTGTATGGTTATTAATATGGTTATGGTTATGGTTATTATTACAGTTATGGTTATGGTTATTATTACTGTTATGGTTATGGTTATGGTTATGGTTATGGTTATGGTTATGGTTATGGTTATGGTTATGGTTATGGTTATGGTTATGGTTATGGCTATGGTTATGACTATGGTTATGGTGATGGCAATGGTTACGGTTTGGGCTATGGTTATGGTTATGGCTATGGTTATGATTATGGTTATGGTTATGGCTATGGTTATGGTTATGGTTATGGTTATGGTTTTGGTTATGGTTACGATTAAGGTACTAGTACTGGTTATGGTATTGGTTATGATTATGGTCATGGTTTTAATTATGGTTATGGTTATACTAATGTGGTGGTTATGATTATGGTTATGGTTATGGCTACAAGTATGGTTATGGTTATGGTTATGGTTATGGTTATGGTTATGGTTATGGTTATGGTTATGGTTATGGTTATGGTTATGGTTATGGTTATGGTTATGGCTATGGTTGTGACTATGGTTATGGTGACGGCAATGGTTATGCTTTGGGCTATGGTTATGGTTATGGCTATGGTTACAATTATGGTTATGGTTATGGCTATGGTTATGGTTATGGTTGTGGATATGGTTTTGCTTATGGTTATGATTAAGGTACTGGTACTAGTTATGGTATTGGTTATGGTTATGGTCATGGTTTTAATTATAGTTATGGTTATACTAATGTGATGGTTATGATTATGGTTATGGTTATGGCTGATGTTGGTAATGGCTATGGTTATGGTGATGGCTATGGTTACGGTTATGGCTATGGTAATGGTTATGTCTATAGTTATGGTTATGGTAATGGTTTTGATTATGGTTATGTTTATGGTTATGGTTATGGTTATGGTTAAGGTACTTGTTATGGTTATGGTTATGGTTAAGGTACTTGTTATGGTTATGGTTACGCTTATGGTTATGGTTATGGTTTTGGTTATGGTTATGGTCATGGTTATGGTTATGGTTATACTAATGTGATGGTTATCTTTATGGTTATGGTTATGGTTATGGCTATGGTTATGGTTACGGGTCATGTACTTGTTATGGTTATGTTTATCGTTATGGTTATAGTTATGGTTATGGTTACGGTTATGATTATGGTTATGGTTATGGTTGCGGTTATCCTTATGCTGATAATAATGGTTATGGTCATCTTTATGGTTATGGCTATGCTTATGATTATGGGTATAGCTATTGTTTTGGTTATAGTCGTAGGTATGGTTATGGTTATAGTTATGGTTATGATTATCCTTATGGTTTTAATTATGGTTATGGTTATGGTTATGGTTATGGTTATGGTTATGGTTATGGTTATGGTTATGGTTATGGTTATAATTATTGTAATGGTTATGGTTATGGTTATGGTTATGGTTATGGTGATCATTGTGGTTATGGTTATGGTTATGGTTATGGTTATGGTTATGGTTATGGTTATGGTTATGGTTATGGTTATGGTTATGGTAATGGTTATGGTTATGGTTATGGTTATGGTTATGGTTATGGTTATGGTTATGGTTATGGTTATGGTTATGGTTATGGTTATGGTTATTGTTATCGTTATGGTTATGTTTATGGTTATGGTAATGTTCATGAATATGTTTATGGTTATAATCATAGTATGATTATGGTTATAGCTATGGTTATGGTTATTGTTATGGCCATGGTTAAGTTTATGGATATGGTTATGGTTATGGCTATTGTTTTGGTTATGGTTATGGTTATGGTTATGGTTATGGTTATGGTTATGGTTATGGTTATGGTTATGGTTATGGTTATGGTTATGGTTATGGTTATGGTTATGGTTATGGTTATGGTTATTGTTATGGTTATGGTTATGGTTATGGTTATGGTTATGGTTATGGTTATGGTTATGGTTATGGTTATGGTTATGGTTATGGTTATGGTTATGGTTATGGTTATGGTTATGGTTATGGTTATGGTTATGCTTATGTTTATGGTTATGGTTATGGTTATGGTTGTGGTTATGGTTATGGTTATGGCTATGGTTATGGTTATGGCTATGGTTACGTTTATGAACATGGTTATGATTATGTCTATTGTTTTTGTTATGGTTATGGTTATGGTTATGTTTATGGTTATGATTATGGTTATGGTTATGGTTATGATAATGGTTATGGTTATGGTTATGGTTATGGTTATGGTTATGGTTATGGTTATGGTTATGGTTATGGTTATGGTTATGGTTATGGTTATGGTTATGGTTATGGTTATGGTTAAAATTATGGTTATGGTTATGGTTATGGTTATGGTTATGATTATGGTTATGGTTATGCTTATGCTTATGCTTATGGTTATGGTTATGGTTATGGTTATGGTCATGGTTATGGTTGTGGTTATGGTTATGGTTATGGTTATGGTTGTGGTTATGGTTGTGGTTATGGTTATGGTTACAGTTATGGTTATGGTTATGGTTATGGTTATGGTTATGGTTATGCTTATGGTTATGGTTATGGTTATGGTTATGGTTATGGTTATGGTTATGGTTATGGTTATGGTTATGGTTATGGTTATGGTTATGGTTATGGTTATGGTTATGGTTATGGATATGGTTATGGTTATGGTTATGGTTATGGTTATGGTTATGGTTATGGTTATGGTTATGGTTATGGTTATGGTTATGGTTATGGTTATGGTTATGGTTATGGTTATGGTTATGGTTATGGTTATGGTTATGGTTATGGTTATGGTTTTGGTTATCGTTATGGTTATGGTCATGGTTATGTGTATGGTTATGGTTATGATTAGGGTTATGCTTATGGTTATGGTTATGGTGCTGGTTATGGTAATAGTCATGATTATGGTTATGGTTATGTTCATGGTTATGGTTATTGTTATGGTTATGGTTATGGTTATGGTTATGGTTATGGTTATGATTATTGGCTATGGTCATGGTTATGCTTACGGTTATGGTTATGGTTACAATTATGGTTATGGTTACAATTATGGTTATGGTTATGGTAATAGTTATGATTATGGTTATGGTTATGGTCATGGTTATGGTTAAAAAATGATTATTGATCTGATTATGGTTATGGTTATGGGTATGGTTATGGTTATGGTTATGGTTATGGTTATGGTTATGGTTATGGTTATGGTTATGGTTATGGTTATGGTTAGGGTTATGGTTATGGTTATGGTAATGGTTATGGTTATGGTTATGGTTATGGTTATGGTTATGGTTATGGTTATGGTTATGGTTATGGTTATGGTTATGGTTATGGTTATGGTTATGGTTATGGTTATGGTTATGGTTAAAATTATGGTTATGGTTATGGTTATGATTATGGTTATGGTTATGGTTATGGTTATGGTTATGGTTATGGTTATGGTTATGGTTATGGTTATGGTTATGGTTATGGTTATGGTTATGGTTATGGTTATGGTTATGGTTATGGTTATGGTTATGGTTATGGTTATGGTTATGGTTATGGTTATGGTTATGGCTATGGTTATGGTTGTGGTTGTGGTTATGGTTATGGTTATGGTTATGGCTATGGTTATGGTTATGGTCATGGTTATGCTTATGGTTATGTTTATGGTTATGTTTATGGCTAAAGTTATGGTTATGGTTATGGTTATGGTTATGGTTATGGTTATGGTTATGGTTATGGTTATGGTTATGGTTATGGTTATGGTTATGGTTATGGTAATAGTTATGATTATGGTTATGGTTATGTTCATGTTTATGGTTATGGTTGTGGTTGTGGTGATGATTTTGGTTATGGCTATGGTCATGGTTATGCTTATGGTTATGGTTATGGTTATAGTTATGGTTATGGTTATGGTTATGGTTATGGTTATGGTTATGGTTATAGTTATGATTATGGTTATGGTCATGGTTATGGTTGGAAAATGATTATTGTTCTGATTATGGTTATGGTTATGGTTTTGATTATGGAGATTCTCATGGTTATGCTTATGGTTATGGCTATGGTTATGGATTTCTTTTTTATCATGGTTATGGTTATGGATATGGTTATGGTTATGGTTATGGTTATGGTTATGGTTATGGGTATGGGTGGTTATGAGTATGACCATGTTTATGGTTATGGTTATGATTATTTTTATGGTTTTGGTTATAGTTTTGCTGATGGTTAGGGTTTGTGGTATGGTCATGGTTATGGTTATGGATACGGTTTTGGTTATGATTATGATTATGTTTAAGGATATGGGTATAGCTATGGTTTGTGATATGCTTATGGTCATGATTATGGATGTTGTATGGTTATCGATATTGTTACTGATATGGGTATGGTTTTGGTTATGCGTATGGTTATGATTATGGTTATGGTGATGATTATGGATATGGTTATGAATATAGTTGTGATGGCATATATGGTTATGGTTATGGTTATGATTATGGTTATGGTTATGGTTATGGTTATGTTTATGGTTATGGTTATGGCGGGTTATGAGTATGGCCATGGTTATGGTTATGGTTTTGGTGATAATTATGATTATGGTTATGATTATGGTTATGGTTATGGTAATGCTTATGTTTATGGTTATGGTTATGCTTATGGTTATGGTTAATATGGATATGGTTATGGTTGTGGTTAAGGTTATGGTTATGGTTATAGTTATGGTAATGGTTAGGGTTATGGGAATGGTCATTGTTATGGTTATGACTTATGGTTATGGTTATGTCTATGATTATGTTTATGGTTATGATTATGATTATGATTACGTTTAAGGATATGGTTATTGCTATGGTTCATGATATGCATATGGGTGATGATCAGAGATGTAGTATGGTTATGGGTATTGTTAAGGTTACAGTTATGGTTATGGTTATGATTATTGATATGGTTATGAAATGGTTGTGGCCATGGCTATTGTTATTATAATATGATGCTTATGGTTAAGCTCATGATTATGGTGATGCTCATGTTTATTTGTATCCTTATGTTTATAATTCTTTTAATTGGTTATCAAAATGTTTATGGCTATATGCATGTTCGTAGTGATCCTTATGCCGATTTCAATGCTTTTGTTGATGTGTATGTCTATGCTTAAGTTTATGATTTTGGTTAGATTATATATAACACTAACCATGGTTAGGTTTATCAATATATTTATGTTTATGGTTATGGTTATTGTTATGGTTTTGGTTTTGGTTATGGTTATGGTTATGGTTATGGTATGGTTTTGGTGTTGGTGTTGGTTATGGTTATGGCTATGGTTATGCTCATGGTTATGGTTATGGTTATAGTTATTATGAAAGTTATGGTTATTGTTATGGTTATAAATTGTGTTATTATGAAAGTTATGGTTACTGTTATGTGTATGATTATGGTCATCACTATGGTTATGGTTATAGTTATAGTTGTGGTTATGGTTATGCTTTATTATTATCATTATGGCTTATTATTATGGTTATAATTATGGTTATGGTTATTTTTATGGTTATGGTTATGGTTATGCTTATAGTTGTTATTATGGTTATGGTTTTGGTAAACTTTATGATTATGTTTATTGTTATGGTTATGGTTATGGTTATGGTTATGGTTATGGTTATGGTTATGGTTATGGTTATGGTTATGGTTATGGTTATGGTTATGGTTATGGTTATGGCAATGGTTATGGTTATGGTTATCGTTATGGTAGTGTGGTCGTTATCATTATGTTTATGTTTATGGTTATGGTTATGGTTATGTTTATGGTTATGGTTATGGTTATAATTATGATTGTGATTTTGGTTATCCTTATGCTCATGGTTATGGTTATGGTTATCGTTATGGTTATGGCTATGCTTATGAATATGGGTATGAGTATTGTTATGGTTATAGTTATAGTTATGGTTATGGTTATGGTTATGGTTATGGTTATGGTTATGGTTATGGTTATGTTTATGTTTATGGTTATTGTTATGGTTATGGTTATGGTTATGGTTATGGTTATGGTTATGGTTATGCTTATAATTATAGCTATGCTTATGGTTATGGATATGTTCATGGTTGTGGTTATAATTATGGTTAAGGTTATGGTTATAGTTATGGTTATGGTTATGGTTACAGTTATTGATATTGTTATGGTTATGGTTATGGTTATGGTTATGGTTATGGTTATGGTTATGGTTATGGTTATGGTTATGGTTATGGTTATGGTTATGGTTATGGTTATGGTTGTGGTTATGGTTATGGTTATGGTTATGGTTATGGTTATGGTTCTAGTTATGGTTATGGTTATGGTTATGGTTATGGTTATGGTTATGGTTATGGTTATGGTTATGGTTATGGTTATGGTTATGGTTATGGTGATGGGTATGGTTATGGGTATGGTTATGGTTATAGTTAGGGTTATGGTTATGGTTAGGTTTATGGTTCTGGTTGTGGTCATGGTTATGGTTATGGTTATCATTATTGTTGTGGTTATGGCTAGGGTTATGCTTATGGTTATGGTTAGGGTTAGGGTTATGGTTAAAATTATGGACTTGTTTATGGTTATGTTTATTGTTATGAATATGAATATGGTTATGGTTATGGTTATGATTATTGTTATGGTTATTATTATGGTTTTGGTTATGGCTGTGGTAATGTTTTTGCTTATGGTCATGTTCACTTGTATCCTTATCATTATGGATATGGTCACACTTACGATTATGGTTATGGTTATGGTTATAGTTATTGTTATAGTTATGGTTATGGTTATGGTTATGGTTATGGTTATGGTTATGGTTATGGTTATGGTTATGGTTATGGTTATGGCTATGGTTATGGTTATGGTTATGGTTATGGTTATGGTTATGGTTATGGTTATGGTTATGGTTATGGTTATGGTTATGGTTATGGTTATGGTTATGGTTATGGTTATGGTTATGGTTATGGTTATTGTTGGAGCAAGTCTATAACAAGCCTAAGTATTGGCTTGAATCCCACAAAGTAATAGAAGAAGCTTTAAAATGAAGACTACGCAAAGTTCACTTTTGAACTACCTCTTGTAACTTTTGAAGAGTTTACTTAATGTAAAATTGAGAGAATCTTAAGTGGCTGAGTCCACTTGATCAAAAAGGGAAAGAGGAGCCACGAATTCCTGATTTGTGGTAGGTAGAGAATCAAATCAATCAGTAATTGATTGGAGAGTGATTGAGGGAAGTTAGCGTGCCAAATTCAACTATAAATAGATGGCAGCTTTAGTCCTGGTTAGAGAGACCTATGTGAAGACCTTCAAGAGCTGAGCTTTATGCCATATCAAGGTGTGATTGCAACGCACACATATGAATCAGTATGTCCATTGTATTGTACAAGAAATATACTTTCATTTTCATGATCATTTGAGTTCATATTTCCATGTTCTTGTGAAGTGTACTACTCACTGCCATATCTCTCAGTTTTCTCAGTCAGATTGCAGAGATGGTTGCTCTGAGCTTGGTGCATCATTTTCAGTGATTTAACTTGGTAACGTTAGCTCTATAAGTCTAACATATGCTCATCAATTTTCATTTCATTTGAGTATTGCAATCCTCAGTTATGTTCAGTTGAAGTCAACCCTGTCTATCATTTTCACCTCTCTGTCAGGTACCTGATTTTTTTATTCATCTTGTCAGAGTTGTTTCGCAGTGTGTACTTATCCACATTCGATGATTTAAAGATTGTTGGATTCAGCTTACTGTATAGTATAAGCATACAAATTTTCATAATCATTGGATTCCTAAATCGGGAGTTATGTTCCTTTTTCTGCTCACTATTCTCAAACTGTAGCAGCCCGTGAAAATCGGGATGATGTCATCAGCTGCTAAACATCATTCTCAGTGTGTGGTTCATTATTTTTTATGAGATTACTCTTGAAAGTTAGCTCTTTAAGTTAACTAGACATCCTGAAGAGGAATTAAGTTAATTATTGCTGTGCTCAGAGAATTATGCAAAACACTGGACATGTGTATGAACCAAAATAGCAAGTTCTTCACCTCTGAGCTAACTCCAACTTATCTGTTTTGATCTATCTTTTTGAGAGTGATCTTTCAAGGTACATAGGGTGTATAATACTTCCATTGACAAGCTAAAAGGGCTCACCATATACTCCTGGAGTTCATTTGGCTGGTGTAGATCAAGGATTTTGCAACACCTCTTCATCTTCAAGCACATACCTATCCATCTCTTCATAGTGGTATCAGAGCAAGGTTGGACAACATGGCAGATGGATTTCCTTCATCAATTGACAAATTGGACAGAGGTAACTACTCAGCTTGGTCATTAAGAATGGAAGCTTATCTCCAAGGTAGAAGTTTATATGGTTATGTGGCTAGAGATGAAGTTATGCCAAGTTTCAGGAACAAAAGTCAACCAACACAAGAAGAGCAAGAGAGATTGAGCACATGGTGCTCCAAGGATGCACTTGCAAGGTCTTATCTCCTCAACTCTATCTTAGTTTTTTTGTTGCCTCACATTAGAAGTTGTAATACATCTCAGGAAGTGTGGGATGCACTTGAAGCCTTCTTCTCTTCAAGTAACAAAGCTATGAAGCATCAACTATGGCTGGATATCACAACTATCAAGAAGGCTCCCAAACAAAATGTGACTAATTTTGTCACAAAGCTCAAGGACATAGGGGATCAATTGGGAAGCATTGGAGAGGTAATAGATGAAGAGCAAATTGTAAGGCAGGTCATCAATGGCTTGAAGGCAGATGACAAGTGGGAAGCATTCACCACAGCTATGGATTTGTACATGGACATGCATGTATTTGATTTCAATACACTCATTTGACAACTACTTACTCAAGAGGCAAAGCTTATCAAAAATGGAGAAAGCTCTAAAGGTAATCAATTTTCAGCTTTATACACTGATAAAAGCAAGTCCAAAAATAACAAAGGAAAGGCAAAGAAAGTGGATGATGAAGCAGGTACATATCAAGCTAACTATGCAAGTAGAGGAAGACATGGCAGAGGTAGAGGAAGAGGAGGTAGACAAGGCAGGGGGAGATCCCAAGACTCCAACCCATGTTCTATTTGTGGATTAACTAATCATACAACTAAAAATTGCTTTAGGGATTCCAGGAATCAAAGAGGAAGAGGATACAATAGAGGAAGTTATGGCTACTCAAGAGGAAGGTTCAACAATTATCATGGCAGCTACAACAACTACAATCATTCAAACTATCAAGGAAGCTACAAAGGAAGGAGAGACTTCAATAATTACATAGAAGACTCAAACAAAGAGGATTCATTATTGATCATGAACATGGCTATGCCACAAGGTAAATCTGATGAGCATGTTTTCTACATAGATTCAGGTTGTTCAAATCATGTGGCAGGAAATGTGGCACTCCTATCAGATTTAGAAGATCCAAGGAATAAGCATGAGGTACAAACAGGAGATGATACAAGACATCTTGTGGAGAAAATAGGCAATGTCAAAGCACCTGATGGAAACATCAACCTACTCAGTAAGGTACTCTATGTCCCTACTATTACAAAGAATTTGATAAGTGTTGGGCAGATAGTAGAGAAAGAGTTGCAAGTCAGGTTCATTTAAAAAGCAGGAGCATTTGTTGAAGATTCAAGTCAAGGATTCAGAAGAATCGCAAAAGGTGAAAAGGCAGGTAGATTGTTCACATTTGAATTACAAGACACTAGAAATATTGCTCTCTTTAATTATGGTAGTCAGACACACAGAATTGGAAGTATGGCACAAAAGGTTAGCACATATTGGTGAAAGGTCATTAAAGCAAATTTGCAGGGACCAAAGTGTACTTGGACTTCCTAACTTGTCAAAACAACATATGATTTATAAGTGTAGTGCATGTCAATTTGGAA
Organism: Ceratopteris richardii; assembly: GCA_020310875.1. NCBI lineage: Eukaryota > Viridiplantae > Streptophyta > Polypodiopsida > Polypodiales > Pteridaceae > Ceratopteris > Ceratopteris richardii. The sequence goes on along the minus strand of CM035435.1, from coordinate 9,386,072 downwards.
AGTCTCACAGGTTACCATTCATGAAGAAAGGTTATATGCATGGAGATCTCTTGGAGTTGGTTCATACAGATGTATGGGGACCTAGCAAGGAAGCTTCAATATCTCGATCAAGGTATTATGTCTCCTTTATTGATGATTGCAACAGATGGACTATCCTATTCTTTATGAATAAAAAAGATGAAGTTTTTTCATGTTTCAAAAGATATTTGGCTCTTGTGGAGAATCAAACAGGTAAATCACTAAAAAGGCTAAGGTCAGATGGAGGGGGAAAATACTTCTCCCATGAGTTTGATTCTTTTCTTCAAGAAAGAGGAATCAAAAGAGAGGTAACTACAAGGTACACTCCTGAGCAAAATGGAGTGGCAGAAAGGAGGAATAGGACAATTGTTGAAGCTGCACGGTCCATGTTAAATGAAAAGCATTTGCCTAATTATCTATGGGCTGAGGCTGTATCTACAGCCACTTGCTTGATTAACAGGTTGCCTTCAAAATCCCTTGATGGGATGACTCCATATGAGGCTTGGAATGGAATAAGACCAAGCTTAGATCATTGTAAAATTTTTGGATGATATTGCTTTTGCTCATGTTCCTTCATAGGTTAGAGGCAAGATGGATCCAAAGGCAGAAAGGTGTGTATTTATTGGATATGACAACAATCAAAAGGGTTACAGGTTATACAACCCTACCAACAAAGGATTCTTGGTAAGCAGAGATGTAGTTTTTGATGAAAACAATTCATGGTATGAAGATTCATGCAGGAAGGTCAATTTACCATATGATCTTGAAGAAGATTTTCCAAAGCTTGGTAAAGAACAACCGAAGATTGAAGAACAAGACACCTCAGAGGATGATGAAGAATCTCAAATGGAAAAGGTCAAAGCATGGAAGTCTAAAGGTAAAGCAAAATTGCAAGAACTTGGACATGAGGTAGAATCATCACATCATGGCCTAAGAAGATCTCTGAGGGAAAAGCAAAAACCAGAAAGGTATGGGTTTGACACCTCATTAGTAACTAAACAGTCTATCTACATAGCACATGACATAAACCAAGAGGAGCCATCACCATTTGAAGAGGCCAAAGCAAAATCAGAATGGAAGCATGCAATGAAGGAAGAGATTGAAGCACTTGAGGAAAACAACACTTAGGATTTGGTGCCCAAGACCTCATCCATGAAGGTAATAGGCTCAAGATGGGTCTATAAACTTAAGAAGAATTCTGATGGTTCCATTAACAGGTATAAGGCAAGGCTTGTGGCGAAAGGCTTTGCACAAACTCAGGGAATTGATTATGAGGAGACCTTCTCTCCTGTGGCAAAGATGCCTACTATTAGGGTTTTGCTTAGTATTGCCTCTTCCAAGAATTGGAAGATACTTCAACTAGATGTAAAGAATGCATTCTTGAATGATTGGATAACAGAAGAGGTATATATGGCACAACCACCTGGTTTTGAGAATCAAGTTTATCCTGATTATGTGTGTAAACTTAACAAAGCATTGTATGGTCTCAAGCAAGCCCCAAGAGCTTGGAATTTCAGACTTGTTTCATTCTTGCAGGACAAAGGCTTTGAACCAAGCAAGGCAGATCCTTCACTCTTTATCAAAAAGAGTAACTCTGAGATCATCTACTTATGTGTATATGTAGATGATATTATATTGACAGGAAATGATGCAGATGGTATGAAGAAGATCAAAGCTTAGATGAGAGAAGAGTTCAAGATAAGTGATTTGGGTTCGCTTACCTACTTCCTAGGTTTGGAAGTTGTCTACAAAGATCATGGTTTGTTTCTCACTCAAAGAAAGTACATTAAGGACATGTTGGCAAAATTCAAGATGCAAGATTGTAAGATTGCAGGTACTCCAATGGAGGTAAGTCACAAATTGAGCTCACATGAAGGTGACATCACATCATATCAAGGTCTAGTGGGTAGTCTCAACTATACCACATTGACAAGAGTAGATATATGTTACAGTGTGAGTGTGCTAAGTCAATTTATGCACACACCAAGGAAACCACATATGGATGCTGCCAAAAGGATTCTCAAGTATCTCAAAGGAACCATAAATGAATGACTTTATTATCCTTATGTATCCGATTTAGGTTTGAAGCTATTTTTTGATGCAGATTGGGCTGGCTCCAAGGAAGATAGAAGGAGCACTTCAGGTTATCTTACCTTTGCAGGCTCAAAGCTTATTTCATGGTCATCCAAGAAGCAACCCACAATTGCTCTCTCTTCTACTAAAGCTGAATACAGAGGTCTTGCCATAGCTACACAAGAAGCTATGTGGATGAAGACATTATTCAAAGATCTTGGATTGGAGTTTCGAACTCCAACTATTTATGGTAACAATATGAGTTCTATTCATTTGGCTACTAATCCTATTTTTCATGCAAGGACTAAACATATTGAAGTTCATTATCACTATGTAAGAGAGAAGGTTCTAAGCAAAGAGATTCAAATATCATATGTGCCAACTCATCAACAATGTGCAGATATTCTAACCAAAGCATTGGATGGTACAAAGCTTTGCAAATTCAAGGCTATGATAGGTTTGCAGATAATCTTGGAAGATTGAAGACCTCAAGCATACTTGGCTTGAGGGGGAGCTGTTGGAGCAAGTCTATGACAAGCCTAAGTATTGGCTTGAGTCCCACAAAGTCATAGAAGAAGCTTTAAAATGAAGACTACGCAAAGTTCACTTGTGAACTACTTCTTGTAACTTTTGAAGAGTTTACTTAATGTAAAAGTGAGAGAATCTTAAGTGGTTGAGTCCACTTGATCAAAAAGGGAAAGAGGAGCCACGAATTTGTGATTTGTGGTAGGTAGAGAATCAAATCAGTCACTAATTGATTGGAGAGTGATTGAGGGAAGTTAGCCTCCCAAACTCAACTATAAATAGATGGCAGCTTTATTCGTGGTTAGAGAGACCTATGTGAAGACCTCCAAGAGCTGAGCTTTATGCCATATGAAGGTGTGATTACAAGGCACACATATGTATCAGTAAGCCCCTTGTATTTTAAAAGCAATATACTTTCATTTTCATGATCATTTGAGTTCATATGTCCATGTTCTTGTGAAGTGTACTACTCACTGCCATATCTCTAAGTTTTCTTAGTTTGATTGCAGAGATGGTTTCTCTAATTTTGGTGCATCATTTTTAGTGATTTAACTTGGTAACGTTAGCTCTATAAGTCTAATATATGCTCATAAGTTTTCATTTCATTTGGGTATTGTAATCTTTAGTTATGTTCAGTTGAAGTCAACCCTGTCTATCATTTTCACTTCTCTGTCAGGTACCCGACTTTTTAACTCATCTTGTCAGATCTGTTTCCCAATGTTTACTTATCCAAATTCAGTGATTTAAATTATGTTGGATTCATCTTACTGTCTAGAATAAGCATACAAATTTTCATAGTCTTTGGATTCTTAAATCGGGAGTTATGTTCATTTTTCTGCTCACTAGTCTCAAACTGTAGCAGCCCGTGAAAATCGGGATGATGTCATCAATTGCTAAACATCATTCTCAGTGTGTGGTTCATTTTTTTTATGCGAATACTCTTTAGAGTTAGATCTTTAAGTTAACTAGACTTCCCCAAGAGGAATTAAGTTAATTGCTGCTGTGCTCAGAGAATTATGCAAAACACTGCACAGGTGTATGAACCAAAATATCAAGTTCTTCACCTCTAAGCTAACTCCAACTTATCTGTTTTGATCTAACTTTTTGAGAGTGATCTTTCAAGGTACATAGGATGTCTAATACATCCATTGGCAAGCTAAAAGGGCCCACCGTATACTCCTGGAGTTCATTTGGCTGGTGTAGATCAAGGATTTTGCAACACCTCTTCATCTTCAAGCACATACCTATCCATCTCTTCACAGTTATGGTTATGGTTATGGTTATGGTTATGATTCTGGTTATGGTTACGGTTATGATTATGGTTATGGTTATGGTTATGGTTATGATTATGATTATGATTATGGTTATGGTTATGGTTATGGTTATGGTTATTGCTTGTTATGAGTATGGCCATGTTTATGGTTATGGTTATTGTTATCATTATAGTTATGGTGATGGTAAGGGTTATAGGTGTGACAATGGTTATGATTATTGTTAGGGTCGTGTTTATGCTTTTGTTTATGGTTAATATTATGGTTATGATTATGTTTAAGAATATGGTTATAGCTATGGTTTGTGGTATGCTTATGGTGATGAATATGGATGAAGTATGGGTATTGGTATTGTTAAGTTTATGGTATGGTTACGGCCATGATTACTGTTATGGTTATGGTTATGATTATTGTTAGGGTTATGATTATGGATATGGTTATGAATATAGTTGCTTTTCTTTGTTGGTTATCAAAGTTCCTATGCTTATAGGCATGTTTGTAGTGATCCTTATGGCTCTTTCAAGTCTTATGGCTATGTGTATGTCTATGCTTATGCTTATGAATTTGGTTAGATTATATAAAAGTGAAACCATGGTTATGTTTATGAATATGGTTATGTCTATGATTATGGTGATGTTTATAAATACTATTATCGTAATGGGCATGGTTATTACTATAGTAATGGTTATTATTATCATTATAGTTCTGGTTATCATTATCATTAGTAGTATCCTTATGTGTGTGGTTATGTTCATGGCCATGGTTATGGTTATATTCATGGTTGTGGCATTGGTTTTGGGTATTTGTATGGGTATCATTATGGTTATGGTTCTAGTTATGGTTATGTTTTATTATTATGGTAGTTGTTATGGTTATGGTCATGGTTATGGTTATGGTTATAGTTATTGTTATGGATATGGTTATGGTTTGGATTATAGTTTTGGTTATGGTTATTGTTGATCCAAATGTCATATTGGTCAAAGTCAACCATAGTCAAAGTCAATTGTAGTCAAAGTCAAAGGGTCAAAGTCAAACTGGTCAAAGTCAACATGTTCAAGGTCAAAGTCAACATGGGTGCAATCAAAGTGGTCAAAGTTGGAGGGTCAAAGTGCATAGGTAGTGCACAATTAATTGTTCACAAAGGGTAAAATTGTACAAAGTTTGTTGCAGTTTGTAGAGGTATTTCTGTAATTTCTCTAAGGTTCAAAGTGTTTTTAAAGTTTTTTGGAAGGTTCAGGTGAACCCTCTCTTAGGTGTACAAGTGAAGAATTAAAAGGCAAAATGTGAAGGTATGTGAAGCAGGAGTGTACGTAGAAGTGAAACTATGGCCCCCCAATTAAAGTTTTTGTTTTAGTCTAAAGTCACTACAGGACAAAATAGGGACTCATTGGTTGCCCACTTTTGGAGACAATGTTGGGACATCAAAGTGAGCACCAAGATACTCTTGCAGTTAAGAGTGTATGTGAATCGACACTCAAATCAAGGCAAGGACTATTCTTGAAGGGCTAAGCAAGGTGAGCATGGTCTAAGCTAGGCAGGAGAGAGATGTGCAAGAGACACACAGCGTGCGATGCAGAGAAGTGAAGTGCAAGGTGTGCATGAAGAGTGACTAAGAAGTGTGGAAAGAAGTGCTAAGATTCACCCCAAGGATCTCAAGGTCTCATTGAAGCTGTGCCCGTGGCGACAGAAGGTGTCCATCCCTCCCGCTTATTGGAAGCTTGGTGCAAGGTGTGCACAAGTGTTAGTTTGGAGAAGGTGGTCTAGTGCAGAGAAGGCCGACAGCAACAAGAGCCTTGGGTATTTGGTATTTTATGATTGAGCACTCTATGGGATTTTGCACAGAAGCATTGGATTGTATTGTGCATCACCATTGTATTTTTCTTCTTATAATCAATCGGCAAAGGCTTCTAGTGTGTATCTTTCTTATTGTCTTTCCCTTTTCTCCTACAAGCACTCAAATCCCTTCTTGTCCATGAATTCCCCAACAAAATTTGGCACGCCCGGTGGGACGCCAAGGAGATTTGAGCATAGGAGAAGCAAGTGCAAAGTGTAGATGACTTCAAGTGTCAACAGTGCGACAATGCCACTCCATTGGGTTAAGAGGTAAATATTCTTATCAATTATCTCATACTAAGAGGATTATGAACAACTCATGACCGCAACCTGGTCTCAAACATTGAGGGTCACTTGCAAAGCTACAAGAAGGAAGGTTGTTAGAAGATCCTCCAGTCCACTTTCGTCAACCTCATTAGTAAAGAGCATGGAAGGTCCAGTAGACTTGGAAACCCTACTATCAGGATTAAATATAAACTTTCCTTCTTTCAAAGGCTTAGCTTAGGAAGATCTGGTTGAGCATATTAGGAGGTTTTTTGCACTATGTAAAACAAGAGGCTTGATGGGAAGAGAGGATGCCTTTTTTATACTCTTCCCTGCCACATTAGAAGGGTTAGCAGATAAATGCTTCAGCCAGTTTGCTGAGAACCATTTCACCACATGGGACTTAATGAAAGATGCATTCAGAACTCAATTCCATCATGGAAATACTACAGAGATCATCATAGAGGAATTAGAAAACTTGAGACTAGGTCCAGGTGAAAAGTTTCCAGAGTTTGTAACTAGGGCCAAGATACTAATGGCTAAGTTGCCAGATCCTCCACATGCTTTCTTTTTTAAGAAATGGTTAGCTAACATCAACACAGCTACACAAATGGAGCAAATAAGGCAACAATATGGAGCAAGCTCTTCTCAACTACCCTATTCCATAGAAATGGAGGATCCAGTAATCCAACTAAGGAAAGAGATGGAGGGCTTAAAAAGGAATAAGACCTATAAAGAGGAGGCTATTACTCAGTTGAGGAGAGAGATCGAGGCATTGAAGCTACAAAAGGAGGAGAAAGCCCAAGCAGAAGAGCTGGCTCAGCTTCGATAGGAGTTGCAAGAATCAAAGGGGATGGCATCCAAAGTGGACCATGGTGTACCATGTGCAGCAAGCAGGGTCATATAGTAAGTGAATGTCCTTTGTTAAGTATAACTTGCGAGCTATGTAGGAAAGCTGGTCATGAGGCTCAAGACTATTCGTCAAGAGGATTGCTTGCAACAACATATTGGACACAAGGAGGAGCCCTACCACCAGCCAATGTGATGGCCGCTGCACCGAATCAAGGTAACAATTACAACCCTAGACATAGGGATAACTTTGGAAATGGGCCAAGGAGGCCAATTATTTGTTTCAGATGTGGAGAATGTGGGCATTATCAAAGTAAGTGCACTCTACCAAAAAATGCCCCTCCTTGCAGGAACTACCTAGAGGCTAGATACCACTATACTAATTGTTGTCTTAAGAACCAAGCATCTTCATTTGGGCCCCACATTCAAATGATTTCTATGTGCGAAGAAGAAATGGTAGATCAAGCCAAGGTGTCATAACCATCTACCAAGGTGGTGCAGTTAGAAGAAATTGAATCTTTTACAGTGTAGACTAGAAGCAAGGGGAAGGATCAAGTGGAAAAAAGACAAAGTTGCACCACCATCTACCAAGGTGGTGCAGTTAGAAGAAATTGAATCTTTTACAGTGTCTTTTTTCAATGATCAATGGATTGAAAAAAGACAAAGTTGCATCTGAAGACAAAGCCACCACATGTGCAGATACAAGGCAAAAAGAAAATTTCATAGGTACCAGTGATGCCGTTAGACATGCATTCAAGAGGGCTCGTCAGGAGTTTGATGAGTCAATTAGAGCCCATGCTCTTAAGGAATCAGAAGCTTCCAGACTACTCAAGTCCATGAAAAAGGAGGTCATCATTTTTTATTTAATAGAGATGAATGGGAAGTTCAGGTCAAAACTCTTGCAAATAATTGATGAAATGTCCACAACAAGTTTAGTGGCAAAGGCTGCTGTTATGCATAAAGATAAAGGTGTAGGGGAAGCACCCCTCACCGATTATAAGAGCCCTCGGCTAGCAGCCTCTATCAAAGGTCATGAGTTTCAAGGGGTTATTGTGGATGGTCGTTCTGGCATTAACTTGATGCCTGAATATACCATGAAAAAGATTGGACTACACCCTTCAAAACCTACAAACTTCACTATAACACTGGGAGACCAAAGGGTAGTAAGGCCTATGGGAGTGGTGCGTGGAGTCGTAGTCAAGATACAAGGTATCATCTTTAACTTGGATTTTGTTGTTTTAAGGCTGCCACAGGTAGAAGGAAGTTTCCCCTTGTTAATTGGGAGACCTTGGTTAAGGCATGCCAATGTGCTGAATGACTAGGGTAAGGACACAATGTGGGTAAAGCAAGAGGGAAAAGAGTTGCAGTAGATATTTTTAGAAGAAGGTCTAGACAATCAAAGACATACCAACATGATGTAGATAATTGTTATTTGTATGGAAGAAGAATTGTTTGGACAACCCAGAAGCAGATCTATTTGAAGAAGAAAATTTATATGAAGATGAAAACATGTTGGCTTGGATCCATGCAAAAGACACATCTTCATGCTATGGAGTTTTTCCAAACTCAAGTAGAGAGGAAGCATATGAAGAAAAAGAGGACATCATTCAGGTTACTCACTCGAGTGAGACATGCTCAGTCAAAGGCCATAGATATCAAGGGCCAGTTTATTGTGGATACTGGTATGGATATCATCTATTATGTCAATTTTTATGATAGTAAGTGTAGGGCTTTACAAGGAGGTGCAAGGAGTACCTGCAAGTCTTTGGAAACAGAGGGTTCCATTGGATGAAGAAGCTGGAATAGTAAAAATGATTTTTTGCAGATTAAGTTATAAAGTTGCTGAAACAAAGATACAAAATTAGATGCAATATGGAGGAGATAATATTTTACTGAAGGATTTAGGGTGGCCATATCAGATGATCAGTGGGCCCAACAAGAAGAGAAAACAAATGAAGTGTAGTACAATTGGAGATTATGGAGGAGTTTTTCTTAGTCAACATATCAAGGCTCAAGGCCTATCATCAACACAACTAAAGATTTATGGATCACCTGGAACCTGCAAAATTTGTACAGGTTGTACATAGCCTTCTGATGTCATTTTTGCTTAGGTTTTAGTAGTTTTTATCCATTTTCATGGTTGTTCTTTGCATTTTTAGCAAATTTAGCAACCCTTTCATAGCCCTTTGCATAAGTATAATTTTTGGAAATTTTTGGGAATTTTTGGGGAATTGTTTAAGCATTTTAAGAAATTTTCTAGCATTTTTCATCCTTTTCAAATGTCATTTTCTTGCCAAATTGGAGGAATAAAGGAAGATATCTATGGTTTTGAGTGATAAAATTGGCCTAGATATGTAGGGAATTTTTTTTTGCATTTTTTTTGGATTTTGTTTGGATTTTTCTCCCATTCTAGATATTTAAAAAAAACACCCCCATGGAATTTATTTTTTTTTTTAAAAAAGAGGGGAAGAAAATTAAAAAAAAAATGCCCTCTCTCTCTCCCCCCCCTCACCCTCTCTTTCTCTCTCCCCCTATTTTATTTTATTATTATTATTATTTATTTATTATTCTTTCTTTATTATTATTTTTATTTATATTTATTTTATATTGTTTTTATTTTTATTTATTTATTATTATTATTATTAATTTATTTTATTTATTATTGTCTTTATAATTTATTTATTATTTATTTATTTTGCTTTATTTTTATCTTTTATGCCCAGCAACGTGTGTTCAAGTTAAATATATTTTTTTAAATTCTTATTTTAGTTCTATTTTTAATATTATATATATATATATATATATATATATATATATATATATATATATATTTTATTTTTTTCTTTTCCATGGTTCAAAGCTTTTGGCTCTGGATCGCAGCTCCGATGGCCATTGTTTTCATAACTGGGGTCATTTTCATGTATTTTGGCACCTCTGGATTCATGTTTTACCTTAATGTTTCCAAACTCCGACCTTTTCTCTGACCTTTATTCAAAACCCAAATTTTTTGAGCACATTTAACACATGTTTTTAATTAACCACATGGTCCACATGGTCTATAGTTACTTTGTTTTACCATATGTTTCACAATTTCCCATATGCACCCTCTATGCTCTACTGTTTGATTATTTCGGCTCTCTCAAGACCCCATAGTCCTACTCCCGCACCCTCGCTTTACCCTTCTGCCCAGCCCCATCCTAACCCCTCCCTGCCCTATCCATCTCAGCCCCCTCAGCCCTCCTTTCCCCCTCCCTTCTACCCTCTCATTGCCCTGCTTTGCTTTTCCATGCACAAATTCCGCTTTTGGGTTCTTCTCTGGTGCTTGTTCTCTCCTACTGCTGGTGGACTTGGTAGCTGCTCAGGTGTCCTTTTGAAGATTTTGTAGCCCAAGACTCATGTTGTCATATCTGCTTAGAGTTTAGGCTGTCACTCTCCGAACGGAGAGCACATTAGGTGGTGGGAAACTATTGAGCCCATAAAAGTCATATTGGTCAAAGTCAACTATAGTCAAAGTCAACTATAGTCAAAGTCAAAAGGTAAGTCAAATTGGTCAAATTCAACATGTTCAAGGTCAAAGTCAACATGGGTGAAGTCAAAGTGTTGAAAGTTGGAGGGTCAAAGTGCACAAATAGTGGACAATTAATTGTTCACAAAGGGTAAAATTACAGAAAGTTGGTTGTAGGTTGTAGAGGTACTAAAATTTCTCTAAGGTTCAAAGTGTTTTTAAAGTGTTTTGGAAGCTTCAGGTTAACCCTCTCTTACGCGCACAAGTGAAGAATTAAAAGGCAAAATGTGAAGGTATGTGAAGCGGCAGCGTACGTAGAAGTGAAAGTATGGCCCCCCAATTAAAGTCTAAAGTCACTATAGGACAAAATAGGGATTCGTTGGCTGCCCACTTTTGTTTTAGTCTAAAGTCACTATAGGACAAAATAGGGATTCGTTGGCTGCCCACTTTTGGAAACAATCTTGGGACATCAAAGTGAGCACAAAGATACTCTTGCAGTTAGGAGTGTACATGAATCGACACTCAAATCAAGGCAAGGACTATTCTTGAAGGACTAAGCAAGGTGAGCATAGTCTAAGCTAGGCAAGAGAGAGAAGTGCAAGAGACACATAGTGTCCGACATAGAGAAGTGAAGTGCAAGGTGTGCATGAAGAGTGACTAAGAAGTGTGCAGAGAAGTGCTAAGATTCACCCCAAGGATCCCAAGGTCTCATTCAAGCTGTGCGCATTCCAATAAAAGGTATCCATCCCTCCCCCTTATTGGAAGCTTGGTGCAAGGTGTGCACAAAGTGCAAGCTTGGAGAAGGTGGAGGTCTAGTGCAGAGAAGGCCGGAAGCAACAAGACCCTTGGGTATTTGGTATTTTGTCATTGAGCACTCCGTGGGATTTTGCACAGAAGCATTGGATTGTAGTGTGCATCACCATTGTATTTTTCTTCTTATAATCAATCGACAGAGGCTTCCAATGTGTATCTTTCTTATTGTCTTTCCCTTTTCTCCTACAAACACTCGAATCCCTTCTTGTCCAAGAATCCCCCAAGAGTTATGGTTTTGATTATAGTGATTGTTATGGCTATGATTATGGTTATGATTATGGTTATGATTATGGTTATGATTATGCTTATACTTATTATTTTGGATACGTGTCACATTATAATTATGGTTATGGCTATAAATGTTTGTTATCGTTATATGCATGGTTTCAAGGATGGTTATTGGTATGGTTAAGTGATGGTCATGGCAATAGTTATGATTATGGCTATCAATATGATTATGTTAATGATTAATATTTTCTTTATGGTTATGGTTATGGTTATGGTTAGGCTTAGGGTTATGGTTATGGTTATGGTTATGGTTATGGTTATGGATGTGTTTATGGTTATGTTTATTGTTATGAATATGAACTTGGTGATGCATATGGTTATGGTTATGGGTTTTGTTATCGTTACGATTATGGTTATGGTTACGATTATGGTTATTGTTTTGGTTATCATTATGGTTTTTGTTATGGCTATGGTAATGTTTTTGCTTATGTTTGTGATTACTATTATCCTTATCGTTATCGCTATGGTCACGCTTATGGTTATGGTTATTGTTGTGGTAATGGTTATGGTTATGGTTATGGTTATGGTTATGGTTATTGTTATGGTTATGGTTATGGTGAGGGTTGAGGTTATCTTTATGATCTTGGTTATCGTTATGGTTATGGTTATGGTTATCGTTCTAGTTCTGGTTATGCTTATGATTATGGGTATGAGTATGTGTTGGTAGCAGTCAGGGCACTCAAGGACTAACAAGACAAGGAAGCCAATGCAAAGAGTCAAAGCAAAGAGAAGGACCAAGTAGGCAAAGCAGTAAATGAAAATCCACAAAATAGGCCCTATAATATTTCATGAAGCAGTATTTCCCAAATAGTGATCTTAGCCACTACACACCATTGTAGATACTAATTTTTATTATTCTTGCTCCATTTTTTGCAATCCGAGGAGTCCTTGAGCTTGAGGAGTATTAGTAGTATTTATGTACCAATTTTCATAATTTTCAGAGCACGTTTGAGCCTCTAGAATAGCATAGGTACCTAATTTTTAACTAGGTTGGGCACTAGGTCTAGAGAGGACCAAAGCTAGTTAAAAGCTATAAAAAGAGGTAGAGAGCTTATTTTCGGGGTTAGCTTGTTGTAGATTTCAACTTTGTATGAGAACTCTTTTGTAATGGAAGTTACTCCTTTGTTACTCTCTTCGTTCTTGCCATGTGTGTGTGCGTGTGTGTGTGTGTATGTGTGTGCATGCTATTGTGCTTCTCCATCACCACTTGTGCACATCACTTCCTCGAGGTCTTCATAGCATCCTCATGTCTTCCCTGATTGACATTAAAGGAGGTGCTACTCACTATTGAGCTACACCAAATTTTGGCGCCATTGCTGGGGATCGAGCTTTGAGGACAAGCGTCTGATGGTAAGAAATAGAGTAGAGACATTGGACGAGTAGGTAAGCATTATCTTTTATTTGATTTACTTGCTTTTTTTCCTTCCTTTTCACTTCTAAACACCATATCCATTTATCATCATCTTCACGATCACAACCATATACCTCCATCTCCATTCATTTCTTCATTTCCATGTGAGAGTGAGAGCAAAAGAGAGCTTGTATGCGCGTGACTTGTCTTCTGTGTTTTTTCTGAGTGTTCTTGTAGGTACCAACTTCCATTGCAGCATCAGCAGCTCCAGTTGGTGAGAAAATTGATTGTGTAGGTCCCGAGGCATTGATCTATTGATAGAAAAGTTGGATATTTTGCGAAAAAAGTGCACCACTATAACACACTAGATGAGCACATTCCAAATCACTAATAAAAATTAAAAAATTCCCTAATTCTCTCTCAATCGTGATAGACCCAGTCAATCGCAATCGACAACCACGATCGACAGACCCTATCATTTGCGATCGGCAAACCTTGTCAATCGCAATCGACAGACCATGATGGATTGCCATGTAGAACTGAATGAATCACAATTGACACCGTCAATCGTGATCGACTGAAATATCACAATTGACACAAAGATTCATGTGTCCACATGTCCATCACGATGGACACACCCCACGATCGACTAAATTTGCACCAGAATTTGGGGAAAAAGTTTCAGTCGCGATTGACACCATCAATCAGAATTGATAGGCCTCACGACCGACTTTTTCGATCGGGATTGACACCATCAATCGTGATTGATGTGTCGATCATTATTGAGAGGCCCTGACAGACACCTCTGTCAATCGCGATTGACAGTCCTGTCGATCACGATTGACAACCATATTCGGTAATTTTTTTAGGGTTTTTTATTCCAAATTTTGGGGTAATTTTGGGTATACATATCAAGTAATCAGTGCTTTGTGAGGCCCCTACGGTAGTAAGTTGAGAAAAATCCTATGGGCCTATTAGCCTTTTTCAATCCTGTTTCTACCTTAGAACCCTGAACAGTCATAAGTTCCTCATATGAAATCCATTCGGAGTGATCTTAGGCTCATTGGAAAGCTCATTATAGATAGGGTATTTTGAAGTTGACAATACCCCGGGGGAAGAAAACTGAGGGATCTTTAGGATTGTTTTCCACAAAGACAAAGGACAATTCGGTCTATGAACTACATGAATAAAAATGGTTTGTTATGTCATTTGAATTTAAGTCTTGAGCTAACTTTGGGACTTTTACAGGTCCATTGAGAGCATCAAAGGGTGTCTAGAGCACTAGCATATTGCAGGCTTGAGAACAGGTTTCTTGAGTACCAAAGAGCAAAGACTAAGCAAGTGAGGTTGGATTATTCTCAACTACCTTTGTCAATTCCTAGCTTAGGCTAAGTGCGCGTCATGCTAGAAGTAAGTCAAGGTGATGATAGGCATCTATCCAATCGAAGACGACTTAATCACTCAAGTTCAAGTAGAAATATAATCTCTTTATGATCGATAACTTAAAAGGAAAAGAACTCAACGTGGTATGATCAACTTAAAGTACAAAAAGTCACTTAAATATTCCTGATGACGTGATATCAGACAAGGGCATAAACACGATAGCCAACTAAAAAAGAACCAAGTGACTAATACAAAGTGAGTTGCAATGAGGTTGTACTTGGGGTAAAATTGGGGTTGCTCAATGAGGCATATGAACCTTAGATCAGGAAGACATCTAGGGAGAAATAGACAAAGCCTTAGGTCTTGAGAGGCTAGTGTCAATCACACTGCTAGGTCTTGGGTCGAGCAGTTGAGCAATTATCTCCACTACCCTAGCTCTGAAACTAGCTTTGAAACTAGACGAGGACCTCACTAAACCTCTTGTCTTGGGTCAAGAGTGGATCTGCGATCATGCCGTCAACCTAAACCTAAGAAGTGGACTTCTTTAGGTCTGGGTAAATCAGAATTGCATTATAATTGAGTTAGAAAATGAAGCACTCAAGGAACTAGGAAAGGCACCAACTCCTCGTCCTTCCAAGAGTACACATGAAGATGATGCTGCTATTCTTGTCCAAAACTATGTGATGTAGAGGGATGATTTTCTTAACAAAGAATTCAAGGATACGATGGAACTCCCTTCTTTTCCAAAAGTGATAGAGACACGGCAACCAAAGGAGTACCAAACGCAGAGTGAAGTGGACGACCTATGCTTGAAGCCAAAGGAAAGTACGAAGCAAGGTGTCTCAGCCACCCAAACAAGTATGGGTACGGAAAGGTGAGCATCCTGTTGTGGTCAAGTTACAACCACTAATCAACATCATAATAGTGATCAGCGACAGGACACTAATAAGAAGTCTTTCAAAAATTCTTCTATGAAAGCACATTCTATCTGGGTACCCAAGAAGTCAATGAAGGATAACCCACAATCAAGACAAATTTGGGTGCCTAAGGCTTGCTTATCGACTCAAATAGCCACACATAAACCACACAATGTACATCATGATTCACTCACTTGAACAACTGATACCCACTCTTATCGGACACACACAAACACATATTCGTCCATGAGCACGAGCAGAATCACTTGTAAATGGGTCCCTAAAAAGCCTCATTTCCAAGTAGACATTCTTATAAAGCCCTCCAAAGTCTCCACAAAATCAAAAGAGAAAACCATCCATTGTGTTTGGTAGCCCAAATCTTGTAGTAAACCACCTGATCCAATTGTAAAGCCACATCCACTTACTAACTTTATCCTCACTACACCTCACCACCCGAATTAGCACATAGGAACCCTACATCCACTTCACACTCACAAAGACGCGGGCACTAACTAACCTATTAACTACATCAAAGTTCATCATGTTAATGTTGTAACGGGGACACATGATCAATTTGTGTTCATTGCAATGTTAACATTCATTTGTATATTCTCAGAGAACGTGCGATCGATTTCCTCAACATGGCCGAGGTTGTAGGAATGAGCTCCCAGGTAGACACTAGCCCTCAAATAGTGGACATTGAAAGTATCCCTATTCAGGAGGATTTGCAGGAACCGCCATAGGCGTTAAGAGGAGTACATGTCATACCAATTCAAAATCCTCACTAGGGGCACACATTGCCAGTTAGCAAGAAATCCCATTGGTTCAGTGAAGTAGGAGGACCCCTTGGGGATGGCACCTATTTGTGGGAGGTGGAGATAGAGTTTAACGGATGGTGGGGCCAGTATCATTTCTTTACACGAGAGTTTGAAAAGCTTCAGAACAGTGTAGGATTACATCCAATATAGAAGAAGGCTAGATTGGATGATTACTTCCGAGCTCAGTTACCAAAGTTGGACTTCTTGAGGTGTTCATACCTAATTAGCACACTCAGTCCTAGAAAAGATAAAAAGGGGACAAGCACCTTTATACTGCCTTCTCTTATACGAGGAAATGAACTGAAGCGCTTTAAATTGACCAAAAATTTGGTAAGGGAAGCTCTAGAAATGAGCGGTATGCACATCCCTACAGAGAAGGAGACAATGATCTCAGACAACATGAAGAATAGGAACCTAACTAAGCTAAAGGATATGATTGCAATGACACCAACTATTGCCATCCACCTTCGAATCTGCATGCAACACTTCGCATTCCCTACCAAGAAAGATTTATGATGCCACCTAAGAAGATTTGGCTTAGTTTATACTTGGCAGACACGCTGAATCCGACAATCAATATGCCACATTGGATCATCGACCAGATATATCTTGCACATCAACGTTGGTACAAGAAATAAAATTCAGTGCTCTATTGATGTTGTGCACTTATTGGAATTGTTTATCAGTGCTTGGCATATGATGTGCCAATTGAAAGGGCACTCATTCGGACTAAGGTGCAATAATTTTAGCGAAGAGTATCAACCACAAGGCCTCCATCAAAGAAAATGAGGGGAGCTATTCAGATGCAATGTGCACGGGCTCGAGCATCTACATTGACAACAGACATGACTCCGCCATCCCAAAGGTCAGTACAACGCTTCACCATCAGATTACAAAGGCATAGTACAGAAGGGCATAATCTGATCTTCCCACCTATCCCCACAGATTTAGAGTTTCCTCATGGTTTCACACTTGAAGATTTAACTGATGAGGAAGTATCCAGGATAATAAATGCAACTAACTTAGAAATGGAAGTAGAACAATTGAGTGGACAACAAACAATCACGGATCGGCCCGCCCAAAAGCAACTAGTAGTAGTCGAAGTAGAGGAAGATGAAGAAGAGACTGAAGAAGAGGAGCGAGATGAGGAGCATGAAGGACCATCCGATGAAGAGGAGCATGAATATGGGCAACACATCATGCCAGAACTTGTAGGAGCCCCAACATACACAAAGCAATTCAAAAAAATTTATGATACTATAAACCTGGTTCAAGAACAACATAGATGATCCCTGGTAGCAGGGAAGGCCTTAATGAACCAGATACTTGAAGAAGAAGGTGTGGATGATCAATTTGGAGCTTCCCTTGACATGATCATTGATGCATTGGGGGTGCCAGAGACTATGCACACCGCACTTGCACACTCGTAGAGATTTGAGCGAAGACACGGGCGACGCCCTCCAAGAACAGGAAGTAGATACATATTATAGTATTAGAACCACATCGCACCACCTGCACATTCACCAGCATGGCACACTCCATTCAACACACTAAAGAAACCTAGGTATCAAGTGCACCCCCATCACCAGCCCTACCACCCTCCCCTCCAACTCCACCCCCCTCACCTCATACCACCACGGTCACCACTACTTTCATAGCCATGGTCTCCACCTCCCATAGTGAAGCACATTATGTGAATCAACCATCACAACTCTCACAATCTCACACCACCACTATTGTAACTTCCACCATGGAAGATGTAACTCTAACCTTGGTTATCGGAAAACCAATTCCTCCACTCACCCTTCTAGGTGGCCCACATGCACAATTAAACACACCATTATACAGCTTCACTACCATCACCAAACCAACCATTCCCATGTATATGGTAACTCCCACAAACGCATCCATGTACAACCTCATGGACATATCACCCACATCTGCACCTCTCCCTCTCCCCATATTCCCCCAGTCTCCCATTCCTCCACCACCCACTTCACCATTATCAAGCACAACATCCACCATCCCTTTCCTTTTTCCTTACCCCCCGACATTCCACGCTTTCCCAACATCCACTCCTATAAATAATGTATTCAATATTCTATATCAATGTGTGTCTCATTTACATCAAAATTACAAGCATTTAGATACTCAACATACGAACCTGTTTAGAGTCAATGAGACACTACAAGAACGATTCACAAACATGGAGAAAGAGAAGCGGCTACTACAACAGCATTATGATACTTTGTAGAGACAATATGATAAATTGGTGGCCAGTCCCCCCCAACAAGATTCATAGGCACAACAACACCTCAAGGAAATGCTACGCGTCCAACTAGCAGACAACCTCAAAATCCATCGCAACTATGTGCTGCAAAGGAAACACATGTCACCAGCACTAGAAGAAAAATAAAAGGCTACAAAGACAAAATGAAGAAAAACTAGAAGCGGTGATGGAAGGATCACCAAAAGAGATCAACCCGGAGTGCTTCAAAGCCATCCTGTCAGCAAACATGCAGACCATATTGGACACCTATGCTAACCTACTAGAGGCATAGGATGCCTTAGAAAAAGAACGTGATGAGCTACAGAAGCAATTGGTCAATCAACTACAGCAACCGAAAGAAGCACCACCTACAGACGTCGAATATGAAGGGGTGATAGAATTGAAAGCACAACTGATAGCTTTGCAAGATAACCTTTTCAATAGATATTCAACCCTCTCCCCTGGTGGAGCTTGAGCCTGAAGAACTCATTCGAATTGAAGTAGAACAGACATTTGAGGACCCTTATGAACCTATGCCTACACGTGGAGGCAAACAGACAAAGGAAGGAATGGATACATTTGAGATTGAAGCTCCAGAATAGATGCAAAGGTTAGAAAAAGCAGGCCCAACTCACGATGATAGAGTAGTAGTGCAAATAGAGTCCATGCCTCGAGTGGAAGACGTCATCATCAAATCAGGCTACTTCAAGAACCTATCTCATCATCGATGGATTAGTGTCTCGGATGATTTATATGTACCATTTTATGTCTTATTGGTAGATTATAATGCTGAGATCAAACATCACACCATGAAAGAGCCAACCTCTGCAACCCAATTTTGCCCAGATGACATCCCGAAGAGCATTGCGCAGGGCAACATCTTTCAATCTACATGGAGAATACGGTTACTCAATGCCTACCCAAAAATGGTGCGCACATGGAACAATATGCCCTTGTACATTAAGTAAACCCCTGCTATTGTCTTGTATTTTGACAGAGATCATGGCCTGGGTTACTTAAAGAGTGAAGAACATCAAATGATGTGACAAATGGATGAACTATGTATATCTGACACCAACAACGGTAGCATATATGGTTTCAACCATTTCACATTGGGGCAATGATTCATGTGGACCCTCAACACATGCTCCATTCTTTGTGAATCTGACATGCAATCCTTGTTTAACCATCTAACATACACTTATGAGATTTTTGGTGATGATTGGCACATATAATACCGTGCTCAAAAAGTTCATATTACCATCTGAAGTCTTCACATTGCCTATCTTCACCATTGGATGCCTTGTTTCATCTCCTCTTTGGGCTTTATGTCTATTCTTTGGATCCTCCAAGTGTGAGAGTAGAGCTATATTAGAAGACATTCATGTTCATTAGAAGTAATAAATCCTCTTGAGGTGGATCATCTGCATAGTAGATATTGTAGCCATTGTTGTTGTTGAATCTACCTCTTCGGCTTCCATATCCTCCTTTGTTGTAACCTCTTCGTCTTTGGTTTCTAGGATTCTTGAAACAATTCCTAGAAATTTGATTATTTAAGCCACATATTGCACATGGAGATGAACTTTGAGCTCTCCCCTTGCCTTGTCTTAATCTTTTGACTCTTGTTACACTTATGTCTTCCTCAAGTAGCTTTGATGTGAACCATTTCCCTATACATGTATGCTTTTTACTCTACTAATAGCTAAAGGTTTTTTCCCCATGTTACCACATACTTGATCCTCTCATATGTGGTGGTACTTTGTACTTATGGATATTATTCAGCTCTTACTTCAGTTCAAATCATTCTCAATAGAGACACCTATTCCAGTCATCCATTGTCTCCATATGTTTTACTACATTTTTGCTCCTTGTGTGTGCTTCTCGTGTGTCTCTTGCACTTCTACACACACCCCAATAGTAGTATCATAGTAGGTTTAGCTCCTTCTCAAGTTTTGGTTTTTTGTATCATGACACACATGTACTTTTAATAGTGCAAATCAACTTCCAAACATAGAACAATGAATTCCAGCAAAACCAAAGCCTAAACCTTCCTCTTCCACTCATTCATCTAATGATGGTGATTTTCAAAAGACAAAGAGATGCAAATATCGCCAAAAGGTTGGTCATACTATTGATGAGTGTAGAAAGCTTGCCAAACACAATGAAAAGAAGAAGGAATCTAGCATGTCTATTGTTGAAAATTCAGCAAATGCAAAGAATGATGAAGCTAACATGGCTCAAGATTTTTGGGCATGTATTGTTACATGTCATTATGATACATCTTTGCATTCTGAATGTATGGTTTTGAATGAGGTTGATTCGGATTAATTCTTTGATAATGGTGCTTCAAAGCACATAATATCACGCAAAGGAATTTTTGCCTCTTTGAAATATGCACCCAAAGGAGGACATGTGGTGTGTGCAAACAATGCATCTTATCCTATCATTGGAGTACGTGAAATTGAGCTTACGACTGCAAATGGAGGTGTGATTCTCTTGAAAAATGCATTGTATGTACCCGATATAAAGAGGAACTTAATTTCAGTTCTGTTGATTATTAAAGCTACACTTCATGTGCAGTTTGTTTCACATGGATACATACAAGAGGGTTGCTTTGAATGCCTTGCTTGCTCGTACTTCTTCCATGGCTGAAATGGAGCTTTGGCATACTCACTTTGGTCATTTGAACTTCAATAATTTGCTTTAATTGCAAAAGAAGGACATGGTTATTGGTTCTCTAACACTTGAGTCCATTGAAAAGCATGCATGTGAAGGTTTCATTCTTGGAAAAATGCATCGTGCTTCTTTCCCAAAAGATAGTCATATGTGCAAAGTATGGGTTGAATCACTGAGAATTGCGAGTCATCACTCCTTATGAGGCTTGGAATGGTCATAAGCCTATGGTTAGTCATATGTCTGTGTTTGGTTTTTTGGCATATATAGTTTGCCATCACAACAATGTCACAAACTTCATGACAAGGCAAAGAAATGTATATTTGTTTGTTATAGTGCTGAAAGTAAGGGATATTGATTGTACAATCAATTGAAAAACACATTTATTGTGAGTCCAGATGTGGTATCTACTGAAAATTCAGTTTTCCCTCTACTTGAGTGCAAAAAACAGCCAATAGGTAGCTCACAAGATGTGCTCGATACACTCATTCCTTTGTTCCAAAATGGTGCGCTTGACTATCACCATGTAGATCAGCCAATTGAGGCTCAAAGGGCTGAAAAATTCCAGCCAAATAGGGCTAAAAATGTAGAGATTTTCCAGCCAAACATGGTTGAAAACGTTCAGCCAAAAATTATTAAAACTACTGGAAATTTTCAGCCACATTTGGCTGAACATTTGTGACAAAATATGGTTGAACATGACCATGATATTCAGCCCATGCATGATATAAATGTTGATGATGTATTACATAATGGCTGCATGTCTATCAAGAGTGCACAAACTATGTCAAACGGGCTGAAACAAACTTTGCAGGACAACAAATTGAGTGCACCTTTACTTGGTAGAACAAGATCAAGCTCTCACTATGCATCAAGTCATTTTGTGTATTATTCTCTTATTTCTACATCATGTAAGGAAGAGCCACTGTTGCATAAATCATGGGTTCGACCCTCCAAAAGGAACCTATGTTTCTTGGATTTAACCCTTGAGCTTTTATTTCATAGAAGTCTCAAATTGAAGGGTTTGTTACCTTAAGAAATTAACAAAGGGAATAAAACCTTAGTCTTGGGAGATGCTTTTCCCAAGTGACACCTTGACTCGTACGTGACTTCAATTGAAATAGAAGCCATGTGATTCTCCTTGGAAAGTATCCACATGAAGGACACTTGGAAGGACACATGGCTAAAAATTAAAGCATGCAACTGTTGGACCTTTGGTATATATATTGGTGGAGTTGGATGGGTGGATACGTACTCACTCACTCTCTGGTGGATGCTATACTCTAGGAAGGAGTTTTCACAACAGTGGTAATCAGAGCCAAGTTCTTTTTCAAGTACTGTTAGTATTTCTTGACTTCTGTGCAGGCTATTTTCTTGAAGCTTTAGTCAAAAATTCTAATTCATCAAGTACTGTTGCATCTGTTCTAAGAGCTCACAGGAGGCGTGGAGGCTAATATCTTCAATTCAAGCTAAGAATTCATTGAAGGCACTGCCAATCGATGCTGTTGGAGTAAATTAGGGAGCCAGATTAGATGATTATCTGCGCGCGCAAGTACTACCATGGATAGTGAGAAGAACTGGGCCGCTTGTGGGTAGTAAATGAGGTAGATGTTGTCCATTCAAGCACCTCTAATAAAGAAAAGGAGTAGTGGTCGCGTGCAGCCATCAATTTCGAATTCGGCGCTACTCAGTCAACATCTCTCCCTGTCGCCATCCATTTTGAGTTCTGCACCCGCTCACTTATAAGCTCTTTTCTCTCTCTTGGTAGTTAATGCCCATCTGAGCATCGCCGCTGAGCCCTGTAGCTGTAGAGCATAAAGTACAGATATTAAAGAAGAAAAAGACCCCCCCCCCAGCCAGTCGACGACTAGGGAGATTCCCCAGCCGACCGGTGAGAGGAGGAGGGCCCATTATTTGAGTGGCGCAACAGAATTTCATTTTGTTTTCTTTCTGGAGTCGATAGGACCCTCCAGCCGGAGAACCTACCCCTTCAACTAGCCAACTCTGGAGCATTTCTGCCCGCGCATGCCTAGGCGCTACCCTTCCGCTCAAAGAAAGAAAAAAGTGCTTCCTTATTTACTATGCAAAAGGAAATCTCGTGGCTAGTGGAGTCAAACCTACAACCTCATCTAGCGAATACCTCCCACTTATCCACGAGTATCATGGCCAATTTCTGAGGAGTCACACGCGGGACATTATTTTCAGAGCATTGTAAGGTTCCACATCGGAGTTGAGCCCACAACCTTTTGATCAATAAAGCTTTGCTTTATCCAACAAAGCAAGGCTCATTGATCAAGCACTTAGAAGGAGAATATTCTCAACCGCTACCCATGGGGAATCAATCTCCAGTTGAACACGAGTCAAGCACATATCCACCGGAAGAACAAGTAACGGAGGATTAAAGACTGAAGAGCCTAAGAAAGTTCAACCGAGGTGGT
This sequence comes from Ceratopteris richardii, assembly GCA_020310875.1. NCBI lineage: Eukaryota > Viridiplantae > Streptophyta > Polypodiopsida > Polypodiales > Pteridaceae > Ceratopteris > Ceratopteris richardii. The sequence continues at coordinate 9,362,784 of CM035435.1, read as the reverse complement.
GAAGTGGTGAATCGTCCAAGGCGGCCCAAGCTGACCTACAACTAGAAGCTGATATCAAAGAAAGAAATCGGGGAAGTACCGGATTTAATTTTCATCTAGTTTCCTTCAGTATTAGAAAACGATATTTTCTTATTTCTAGTTGATTCCAAAGTATTCAATGAATTATGGGGGATTCATATGCAAGTAACATGTTATTAGACATTCCTAGGGAGGAAGAGGATTATGCACCGCAGGAAGGGGGTAGACAAATAGATTACACTCCAGGTCTTCCAAAGATAGGCCAAGAAGAAATGTAGAAATTAGATATTTATAAAGAGTTGACTGGTTTGGATGAAAAAATGAACGATATCCAAGCGGATATGTTCATTATTAAAGAAATCCAAAACGAGATGGGTACCCTTCGTACTTCAATCAATGAAGTTCAAAGGAAGATGGAACAAATTCTTAATACGATTTGTTCATCTTTACCCTTACCTGCACAAAGGGGTTCCTTGTCTATTCGACCAAGCAACCCATCATCTAGTAAGGGAAATGATACCCCTTTACCCTTGCATAGTAATGTATCTTTAAAAAATAAAGATAATGAAGTAAATCCTCCTCAAATTGCCATTAAGTCTAGAAGTCTGTCTTTTGCAAAAGACTTAAAACCACCTCAATTTTCAGGGGAAGATAAAGACCGAAACAAAGATGCAGTCTTGACATTTTTAGATAAATGGCAAGACTTGCATTAGTTGAAAAACACCCCTAAAGCTTATCAAGTCTTAGAAACAAGTTTATCACTTGGACCTAAGGCTTATAAGTGGTGGATGAGCTTAAAGGAGACTCAAAGAATCCCAAAAACTTGGAATCAATTTGAAGAATTCTTCAAAAAAGAATTCTTACCAGAAAATGAGGATGAAAGAAACTAGGAAGAATGGGACAAAGTCCTACAGAGAGGACGTCCCCTTTCTCTATATATTTCTCATTATCGAGAAATAGTACTTAAATTGCAAAACCTAGATGACTTTCATAAGGTAAGAGGTTTCATCCGTGGTCTCGACAAGCAAGTCAAACATGAAGTGAAAAGAAGTGCTCCAAAAAGTTTAGAAGATGCTATTAAGTTAGCACAGATCTATGAAGATCATGCTAAAACTGGAACACAACTACTTCATCTTGTTGGAGATAATAAAAAATTTTAACCCGGTAAAAGAAAGCTAGGCACACTCAAAAAAGATGACTTTAAAACCCCTAGACCTTCACGACCTAGGCTAGGCCCTAAGGTTTGGGAAAAAGCAAAAAATGAGAATCTTTGCTTTAAGTGCCTTAAGCCAGGACATCTTAGTAACAATTGCATGACTAGGGGACAACAAAAAGCCACCTGTGAGATAAGAGGGAAACAAAAGAAATGAATACACTTAGTCCAAACATTGAATCTCAAAAATAGTAAAGTTTGGAAAAAAGTGGAAGTCCTTCATGAAGACAACAAGCATCACTGTTGTTTGTCTGACTCAATGTGGGTCCAAAACCAGTTTGGACCTCATGACTTGGTCAAACTTCATGCTTATATAAGTGGTGAAAAGGCCAGAGTCATGATAGACGACTCGGCCACCCAGAATTTCCTAAATTACTCACTCGTGAAGAGATTAAAGTTGCCCCAACAAAAGTAACCTCATCAATATGTTGTATCTATGATGCAAGGTCAAGACAAGAAAGTCTGGGATACTATGATCTGTAAGCTCGAAATAGAATTTCAAGGTTATAAAGATAAATTAGACTTTCAGATCATGCACATGGAAAGAACTGATGTGGTTTTGGGTAGAGAATGGCTTTGGGGTTTAGGCAAAAAACTTAAAAGAAGCTATCAGCTGAATACTTTGGAATTTGAGAGAAATGGAATCCTTTATCTAATTCAAGGAGAACATGATGTGCCTAGTACTCCTTTGATTTCTAGCCTAGAGTTCAAAAAACTTGTAAATTATAAAAAAACGAAAGTTTTCATGATACTTCCAACTGATGTAAACAATGTACATAATATGAATCCAGTTTCTTATATCTTGTCTCCTTTGTGTGAACATGAAAGGTTTAAATTTAAATGTTTGATAAATAATTATCGGGATGTTTACCCAGAAGAACTTCCCCATGGCTTACCTCCTTCTCGTGGGCAAGTCGACCATGCTATAGACTTGCTCCCAAGAACTAAGCCTATATGTAAATCCCCTTATAGACTCCCATTTTCTGAGCAGGCTGAAGTAGAAAAGTAGTTTAATGAATACCTAGTAAAGGGATTCATTCAGCCTAGTCTTTCACCGTGGGCAGCACCCATTCTTTTAGTCAAGAAAAAAGATGGATCAATGAGACTATGCATTGACTATCGAGCCTTGAATAAAGTTACAATCAAGAATAAATATCCAATGCCCCGAATTGATGATTTATTTGATCAATTAAAAGGAGTTAAGATATTTTCAAAACTTGATCTCCATCAAGGATATCATCAAATTAGAATTAAGTCTGAAGATGTTCCTAAAACAACTTTCAGAACTAAATACGAGCATTTTGAGTTTTTAGTAATGCCTTTTGGACAACAAATGCCCCAGCCACGTTCATGACACTAATGAACACTATATTAAGCCCCTATTTGAGAAAGTTTATGGTTGATTTTCTTGATGATATTCTTGTCTATAGTCAAGATGCAGCCTCTCATCTAGAACATTTGGAAAAAGTTTTCCAAGTTCTAAGAGAGAATAAATTATTCGGAAGAGAAGATAAATGTGAATTTTTTTCATCAGAAATTAGATATCTTGGACACATTATATCTGATAAAGGGATTCAAGTAGATCCTGATAAGGTCCAAGTTATTCTTACATGGCCTCACCCTAAAACTATTACAGAACTTCAAAGTTTTTAAGGGTTAGCAGGATACTATACAAAATTTGTACCCAACTTTGCAAAAATCTCGACCCCTTTATTTGAGAAATTAAAGGGTAAACCCAAAAGTCTCACTTGGGAGAAGGAATATGCTGAAAGTATGGAAATACTTAAGAGATCCTTAGCTTCGGCCCCGGTTCTACAGATAGTAGATCCAAATGAACCTTTTGTAGTTGAAACAAATGCTAGTGCTCTAGCAATAGGAGGTGTGTTGATTCAAAATGGTCAACGAATTGCTTTTGAAAGCCAAAAGCTAATTTCAGCTTAAAGAATTTATTCTACCTATGAAAAAGAGCTTTATGTAATTTTGCATGCTCTAAAAAAATGGAGATATTACTTGTTTGGCGCCAAGGTAACTATAGTTTTTGATCAAGAAAGTATTAAATGGTTTGCAAAACAATCCGAACTATCAGGTAGAAAAGATAGATGGGCCGAATTACTCCAAGAATTTGATTATGAACTCAGATATAGAAAGGGAAAATTTAGTATTGTGGCAGATGCATTAAGCAGGATGCCCATGTTAAATTCTTTGAGTTTCATACAAATTTCTAATGAGTTAGTAACACTCATGAAGGGCAAGTATCAAGAAGATACTAGTTTTAGCGAAGCCTGGAAGAAGATTTCCACTCCAAGTACAAACTTATCAAATGAAGGTAAGTTTAAACATTACAATATTCAAGATGAATATCTGTTGTACAAAGGAAAGATCTGTGTTCCTTGTAATTCTGAACTTAGAAAAAAAGTTTTGTTTGAATGTCATGATGCCCCAAGTGCAGGACATCCTAGAATCAACAAAACTTATGAATTAGTAAAAAGACAGTTTTATTAGCCTAGTATATATAAGAATGTACATAATTATGTACTTAGATGCACTAAGTGCCAAGTTAACAAAGCTGAAAAGTTTAAGATAGGGGGTTTGTTGCATCCCTTAGAAATTCCAAATGGAAAATGGAAAAGTATTTCCATGGATTTCATTACAAGCTTGCCACGTACCCCTAAAGTTCATGATGTTGTTTGGGTCATAGTTGAACAATTGACCAAAATGGCTCGCTTCTTACCTACTCGAACTAAAGTAAAAACTCCAGAATTGGCTAAATTATTCATAGAGCAACTGTATAGACTCTATGGATTACCTCAAGACATAGTTTCTGATAGAGATAGAAAATTCACTAGTCATTTCTAGAGAGTTGTATTCAATCAGTTAGAAATTAAGCTTAATTTGAGTACTGCTGAACATCCTCAAACGGATGGTCAAACTAAAAGAGTCAATCGAATACTTGAAGATATGTTACGAGCATACGTATCTTCTACCCAAACTAACTGGGAAGACTATCTACTGATAGTAGAATTTTCTTACAATAGTGCAAAGCATTCTGCAACGGAATATAGTCCTTTTATGTTAATGTATGGGTTTCATCCTAGAGCACCTTATGCAGTTGGACTTCAAAATGAGAAAGTCCAAGCAGCAAAAGATTTCTTAGAAGATATGAACTTTAAGCTAAAACTAGCCAAGGAAAACCTGAGGAAAGCCCAGGATAGAGCTAAATCTTTTAGCAACCCTAAAAGGCGAGATATTTCCTTTTAGGTTGGTGAATTAGTATATCTTAAAGTTTCTGAGAAATATGAAACATTAAAAATAGGACCTTGTCCTAAACTCTCTCCGAGATTCTGTGGCCCTTTTAAGGTTCTTAAAAGAATAGGGACTTTGGCTTACGAGTTAGAACTCCCAGAAGATTGTTTAGATCATCTAGTATTCCATGTAAGTCGATTAAAAAGAAAATTGGCTGAGCAAGACAATCTTGTATCTTCAGATACAATCATTCAACCAATCTCCCTTCTTAACATCCCTCATGAACCTGAGAGAATACTATGCACTCGAGATAAGAAAACAAGAAATTATTTATATAAAGAGTGCCTAGTTAAATGGAGGGATGGAACCAAAGAAAGTGCTACTTGGGAACGAGTAAGTTCCATAAATAAAAGATTTCCCTCTTTCTTAACTATCGGTTAAAAACGAGGAAAGCATCTTTTGAGAGTGAGTCCATGATCAAAAGAAGTGAATCATGGTGCACGGGGGAATACTTCACATAATATACCAAAACACTTTTTCGAGGATGAAAATGTTAAATGGGGGAAGAATGTTGCATAAATCATGGGCTAGACCCTCCAAAAGGAACCTATGTTTCTTGGATTTAACCCTTGAGCTTTTATTTCATAGAAGTCTCAAATTGAAGGGTTTATTACCTTAGGAAATTAACCTAAGGGAATAAAACCTTAGTCTTGGGAGAAGCTTCTCCCAAGTGACAACTTGACTCGTACGTGACTTCAATTGAAATAGAAGTCATGTGGTTCTCCTTGGAAAGTATCCACATGAAGGACACTCGGAAGGACACATGGCTAAAAATTAAAGCATGCAACTCTTGGACCTTTGGTATATATATGGGTGGAGTTGGATGGGTGGATACATACTCACTCACTCTCTGGTGGATGCTATACTCTAGGAAGGAGTTTTCACAACAACCACTTTCTTTTGAAGATGCATGTGACGATCCACAATGGATGGGTGCTATGCAATTAGAAATGGATTCCATACATAGGAATGATACTTGAGAGTTTTGTGAATCTCCAAAAGGAGAGGATGCCATTGGTACAAAGTGGGTTTACAAGATTTAGAGAAAGTCTAATGGTATCATTGATCACTACAAAGCTAGATTGGTTGCCAAAAGATATGCTCAACAATAAGGCATTGACTATGAGGAAACTTCTGCATCTACTTCATGCATGACCACCATTCATACCATGGTTGCATTAGCTCTCCATCAAGGTTGGAAAGTGCATGAGTTGGACATAAACACAGCTTTCTTGAATGGTGATTTGCAAGAAGAGGTCTATGTGAAGCAACTTCATGGATTTGCTATGAAAGGAAAAGAGCATATGGTTTGTCTCTTGCATAATGCCTTGTATGGTCTCAAGCAAGCTCCACGTGCATAGTATGAAAAAATCCATAAGCAATTGATTGCTCTTGGCTTCACATGTAGTCCAATTGAAAGCACACTCTATGTATGCAAAAATGGGGTTGATCTTATAGTGCTTGTTCTTTATGTCGATTTGATTGAGTCATGTGATGCAAAACTTGACATTCTTAGGGCTGACTTGTAGCATACTTTTGATGACACTTATCTTGGTCTTTTGACCTACTATCTTGGTATCCAGTTTGTATCCGTTGAGGGGGGAATTGTTGAGCATCAAGAAAAGTATGTTGAAAAGCTACTTAAGCCTTTTGACTTTGAGGATTGCAATCCACTTTACACACTAGTTGAGACAAGATTTAGATTCTCAATTGAGGAATCTAGAGATGCATTTGACACTTCTCTTTATCAGCAAGTTGTGGGATGTCTTATATATGCATGCAACAAAGGCTGGATATATATTATGTAGTTTCCCAATTGAGTCGATTCATGCATAGCCCTGGCACTAAGCATTGGCAATCGGTAAAACATGTGTTTAGATATCTCAGAGGCACTTTGAGATTAGGTCTCTTTTATGGCAGAGATGTTTAGCCATGCTTGCATGCTTTTACAAATAGTAATTGGGTTGGTTGTTATGATACTCCCATGCTAACTAGTGGTAATTGATTTTTCCTTGGAGATTCATGCATATCTTGGTTGAGTAAGAAGCAACCTATAGTGGCAACATCGAGTTGTGAAGCTGAGTACAGGGAAATGGCTTAGATGCCTATTGATGGATATTTGCATGGAGATTGATGTTGCTATGCATATTCTCACTAATACTTAGAGTGCATTGGCTGTTGCAGGAAATCCAGTGTTTCATGCATGAACCAAACATATTGAGGTGCATTATCACTATGTGAGATAGCACCTTCATGCAGGAGATGTTGATTTGGATATTTGCTTACACAAGATAATGTGGCAGACCTATTCATGAAAGCTCTTTCACGGGAAATGTTTCAAGCTTTTCACAAGGCTTTAGGCTTATTACCTTGTGGGGCCTTATTTGTCACTCCATGTACGTGTTCACATCATTCACTCTAGCAGGTTTTCTACACTTATGTTTTCCTCAAGTAGCTTTGATGTGAACCTTTTTCCTATACATGGGCACTTTTTACTCTAGTGCTAGCTAGAGGTTTTTTTGCCATGTTACCACATAGTTGATACTCTCATATGTGCTGGTAGTTTATACTTAGGGATATTATTTAGATCTTACTTCAGTTCATTTCATTGTCAATAGAGAGAGCTATTCTAACCATCCGCCCTCTCCATGTCTCTTGCTGCATTTGTGCTCCTTGTGTGTGCTTCTCGTGTGTCTCTCGCACTTCTAGACACACCCCAACACCTCTTCCTCTTGAGACTATACCTCTACATGCAGATTTTGCCTAAGAGGTGTTGCCCTCATTATCATACTTTTTACCGCTGCCTTTGTTATCTTTATTCTCGTTGTTATTTGTATAGAGAGTAGAGGATTGATTACCTTTTGGGTTATCTCCATTCTTCATAAGCTTTGATTCATGTGTGAACAATTATTGCACGAGGGTGTTGAAATTAGGAACCTGCATGCCCATGCAAAGGTCCATAGCTATGGCGAAAGCTTCCCATTTGTCATCTACCTTTATTCGATTGATCACTTTCCTTACTATCTACACTTCATCAATGATTTCTCCAATGCTTCCAAGTTTTCTACTATGTCCACTTTGGTGGAAAAATTACCCTAAATTGAACCCTCCACATCATCCACAATCAAGCGATGATGCTTTCTATGACTTGGAAGCATCCAATCATGCCTATAATGGAAAGAAGTTGATTAGAGAATTTTAGGTCACCTCTTGATGTGATTGGACCTCACTTTTCTACATGTATATGCTTTTGATTGGTTAAAGAGGTTGGTATGTGATCTTTGAAGCCTCTAATGAGTTGTATTATGACTTAGAGTTGTGGAAATACATGCCCAAGCTACCCCCTTGCTTAAGCACATTCCCTACTAGATGTTCTCTGCATATTTTATATAGATTTCACTCTCTTATGTTCTATCTCTCTAGATGATCTTGGGGCACCCTTTGGCCTTGTAATTGTTGTTTCTCATTCATACTGAATCCATCTGCAATGCTTTTTATCTTGTTGGAAATCTTATAAGTTCTACTTTGAGTGGTATAAGTTTTAGGTTCAATGCCTACACATGTATAGAGAAATGTCTACAACAATGTCTATGTAGTTATGTAATACTCTTTGAAGAGATCAAGTTATCTATTTTGTTGCAGCTAGTTAAGGCATACTCTAGTATCCAAATGGACTGAATTTACTCTCATTGCAAATCTTTTTTATATTCTAGTTTCAGCCTACAAAGTTTCATTTGCTATCTCTGCATGTACTCAGAGAAACATAGAAAACACAGAGCCTATGTGTGAACACTTTTAGGATCCAAGGAGGGTTCGTTTGCTTTCATTGTGCACATAGGAGTGTTTATCCTCCAACACTAGTATCAGAGTTATACGTAGAGTATCAAAGAGAGAAGAAGGAGCTACTGAAGTGAAGTGAAGATCTCATCAAAGCTTGAAGGAAAAGAGCAAAGAACGCGCACATCAACAACAAGGGAAGCAAATACATCATCAAATCAAAGTGAAAACTTGATCAAGAGCAGTATATCTATTTTTAAGCTAAAAGCCATCGTTTTCAACTCTATTGCATTAAGGGGTAGGTTCAAAAGAGCTATAACAAACCATGACTGATCTCAATGCTCAGATTGAGAAGCTCAAAAAGGGAAACTACCAACTATGGTGATTTAGAATAAGAAATTTTTTGATGCGGAAAGGTTTGTGGGGACTTGTGAGTGGTGGAGAGACAAAACCCTCATAGATGCATTAAATCAAACCAATGACTAGAGAAGAGTATTAAGAGAGTGGGATAAAAGCAAAAAAAGAGTCGTTTTAATTTTATCTCACCATATTAGCAACTCCATGATAGGTCATATTCAGGATTTGGATGCATCGAAGAAGGTGTGGGAGTGCTTGGAGAGATTGTACTCAACCTCCACAAAAGGTAGAAAAATTCAGCTCATGAGCTAAATAATCTTAGGAAAAGGCCCCTCTCAAGGTACTAATGATTACATAATAAAAGTTAAAGAGCTTGTAGATGCACTACGGTCAATCGGTTGTGCCCTAGATGATGATGATCTTGTCGCCCACACCCTAATTGGACTTCGGGATGATGAAAAATGGACAGCCTTCACAACTTCAGAGTATTTAAGGGACTCTCTTCCTCATTTTGATCAACTTGTCACACTCATGATGATAGAGGAGATGAACCTTGGTGGTCATAATGCGAAGGATAGCCAAGGGAATTGTGGTATGCAGGTAGAGGAAGAGAAAAACACAAATGAGGTGCTACAAAAGGAAGAGAAAGATATCAAAGCAGCTAAGGACGTTAAGGACAACAAGAAAATGCAGCTCAAAGAGGTAGAAGAGCAACAAAAAGAGGAGGAGGTGCAAGATTTCGTGGAAGAGGACAAGCCACTTCAAATGGATGCTTTGTATGTGGTGCGCCCAGTCATTTGATGAATCAATGTTATCATAGAGCTCAAAGACAAGGGAATCAAAGCAAAAAATACAATTATAGATGGAAGGATAACTATGCAAACACATCATCCAACGAAGGGAATGATTATTTACTTTCCATGATGTATGGTGAAGATATAACTCAAGCTAGTGAAGATCTATGATATGTAGACATTGGATGTAGCAATCATATGTCATGTCCGAAGGATCATTCTAGTAATTTGCAAGTCCCAAAGCATCAAGGACATGTGAAAAAATGTGATAACTCAAAGTATGCCATTCAATATATGAGAGATATCTGATTGCAAGGAAATTAAAGAGCAAGGTGCTTATCTGAGGTATTACATGTCCCTACTATTACCATAAACTTGATTTCAATAGGCCATATGGTAGAAATAGGATATCTAGTTAGTTTCAATGAAAGAGGGTGTTTTGTTGAGGATCCAAGGGCACGTTTCAAGCACATAGGAAAAGGAAGAAAGCAAGGGAGGATGTTCACAATGGACATAAATTAGTTGCACTACTCAATCTATGTTATAGATGGAGACAAGAGGATAGCAGATTTGGATATATGGCATAAAAGAATAGGTCACATGAACCTACAAAAGCTCAAGGAAATGTAAAGGAGGAGCTTGGTGAGAGGCCTACAAAATGTTACATCTAAAATGTGGCATGAAATTTGTGTAGCTTTTTAACAAGGAAAACAATCAAGGTTTCCCTTCAAGAAGAGTACCTTTGTGAGTGCAAATGTTTTAAACCTCATTCACATGGATGTTTGGGGCCCAACAAGAGAATCATCTCTTGTTGGAAATAGTTATTTTTTAACCTTCATTGATGATGTTTCAAGAAAAGTATGGTTGTATTGCATTAGGAACAAATCAGATGTGTTTCACTACTTCAAGAAATCCAAGGCAAAGGTGGAGAAAGAGTTTGACAAGTTTATCAAAACTTTGAGATCCGATGGAGGGGAAGAGTACTTCTCCCATGTGTTTTCTGAATTTTTACAGTTCAATGACATCAAAGAGGATCTACATGCAAGTATACACCTCAAAAAAATGGGGTAGTAGAGAGAAAGAACAAAGACATAGTAGAGGTAGCAAGGTGTATGTTCAACGAAATGAAGATGCCGCATTGTTATTGGGGAGAGGCTACATATATAGCCACATACATCATGAATATATGTCCTAAATCACGTATACATCATTTAGCCCTTGAGTAAACATGGAGTGGAATGAAACCCTGCATTTTACATCTTATAATCTTTGGTTGTATATGCTATCTACATGTACCTCAAGAGTTGAGGTCAAAGTTAGATGCCAAATCTGAAAGGTGTATTTCTTTGGGATATTCTATGGAAAAAAGTGTTATAAATGCTATAATCCCATCACCAAGGAGCTGAAGGTAAGTAGGGATGTTTCCTTTGATGAGTTGAAGCCTTGGTATGCGTGCACGAGTCCACTATAAGTTCAAGAGGTAAGTGAGACAAATAAGAAGAATGATGATAACGTTCAAGAAAGGCATGGATTTTAGTGGTCCAACAAACTCATCCAACACAAGGACACCTTCACCATGGACTGGAAGGCTTATGGAAAGAGATAGTAGCTCTAACGAAATCAAATTCAAAGGCAAAGAGAAGATTTCAATTGAAGAAGGAAGCTATGTGGAGGAGAGCATGTTGGAAGATTAAGAGATAGAAGAAATTCAAATTTCAAGAGTGGCAAAACAAAGAAATAAGATGGAAACCACACCTAAAGGAAGTAAAAGAAGGTCTTCAAGAGTAAGATATCCAGTTATGACATCATATGATGATTTCATTGCAAAGCATTTTGTATACATGACTTAGTTAATCAAGGACAAAGAAGTGATTAGTTATGAAGAAGCTAAGGATTGCAAGGAATGGCAAGACACAATGAATGAAGAGCTCAAGGCATTTGATCATAACCATACATGGAGCCTGGTACCAACTCAAGAAGGCATTAAGGCAATAGTTAATAAGTGGGTTTACTAAATTTAAAGAAAATCATATGGTTCCATTGCTAGCTACAAAGTCAGATTGGTGGCAAAAGGCTTCTCCCAAAAGCTATGGGATAGATTAAGATGAGACTTTCAACCCCGTAGCCAAGATGCCAACAATTAGGACTTTGATTGCAGTAACCACATCAAGGAAATGGAGCTTATATCAATTGGATGTGAAGAATGCCTTCCTCAATGGAGAGCTTGAAGAAGTTGTCTAGATGAACCTCAAGGATGTGCTAGTATGAGGTACCAAATCATGTTTGCAAGCTAAGGAAAGCATTATATGGAATAAAGCAAGATCCAATGGCATAGAATCAAAGGTAAGTGGATTATGTATGAGGCTGTGGACACAAAGAAAGTGTTAAAAATCCATCACTCTACATGAAGAAGCAAAGAGACAACACAATATACATATGCATCTACTTGGATGATTTGATCATCACAAGAAGTGATATTGCATGTATTAAAGATATCAAATCAAATCTATGAAAGGAGTTCAAGATATCTCATCTTGGAACACCAAACTATTTCTTGGGTATAGAGGTAATATATGCACACAATGGCATCTTCTTGATTCAAGGAAAATTCTTATTGGATGTTCTATATAGGTGTGGTATGAGTGGTTGTAAGACACTTTCCCAGTGCATGGAGACCAATACAAAGTTGGTTTCACATCAAGGAGAGGCTATAAAAGATATTACACTATATAGAGGCATAACTGGTTCATTGATTTATGCTACATTCCTTAGACCTAATCTTGCATATGTAGTAGGTGTACTGTGTCAATTTTGGCATGCATCCACTCATGATCATCTTAGGGAAGCAAGAAATGTGCTTAGATACAGCAAGCACACCATCAAGAAAGTTCTATTTTTGTCATATAATGATGATCTAAGTATGAAAGGTTATAATGATGCTAATTGAGCAGGTAGCAAAGATGATCAAAGGAGTACATCAAGTCATGTTTTCATGATAGGTACAAAAGTGATCTCATGGAGCTCTATGAAGCAACCCACTACTGCTCTTTCATCCATAGAGGTTGAGTATTGAGGTTTAGCACTTGCTACATGTGAGTTATTATGCCTTTAGAAGCAACTTATGGACTTGGTAGTGGAATTGCAGGAGTTTCCTCTTTATCGAGACAAAATTTCAAGCATCTAGCTAGATAAGAATCCCATGTTTCATGCAAGAAGCAAGCACATAGAGGTTCATTATCACTTCATTAGAGAAAAGGTGATGGCAACGGTGCTAGATATAAGGTATGCACACTAAAGTGCAGGTTGCAGATATGATGAAAAAGTTTCTTAAAGGTAGAAATCTTGGAGGATTCAAGGAAGCAATCAATATAAGAGACATAGGATGAAGCAACAAAGGAAAAAGTCTTGAGCTTGAGGGGAAGTATTGAAAGCTTTATATTTCGAACTCAAGAGTGTGGGAACATGCCCCAAATTGAACCCTCAACATTATCCACAATCAAGCAAGGATGCTTTCCACGAGTTGGAGGCATCCAATCAATGCCTATAATGGAAAGCAGTTGATTGGAGAAGATTTAGGTCAACTCTTGATGTGATTGGACCTCACTTTTTGACATGTATATACTTTTGATTGGTTAAAGAGGTTGGTATGTGACCTTTAAAGCCTCTAATCAGTTGTATTATGACTTAGAGTCATGGAAATACATGCCCAAGCTTCCCCCTTGCTTAAGTAGAACCCCTACTAGCTGTTCTTTGCATATTTTGTAGAGATTTCACTTTTTCATACTCTATCTCTCTAGATGATCTTGGGAGACCCTTCAGTCTTGAAATTGGTGTTTCTCCTTCCTCCCAAATCCATTTGTAATGATTTTTATCTTATTGGAAATCTTATAAGTTCTACATTATGTGGTATATATCTCCCATTTCGTGCATGTACATGTGCAGAGAAATGTCCAGAAGAGTGTGTGAATAGAGATCAAGCTATTTCTTTTGTAGCAGCTGGTTGAGGCATCATCTAGTATCCAAATGGAGTCATTTTAGTCTCATGTGAAAGCTCTCTAAGTCTATTTTAAGCTTCCAAAGTTTTATTTTTGGTCTTTGCATGTACACTGAGAAACTCAAAAGATATGGATCCTACATCTGAAATTTTTGACGATCCTAGGAGGATTCATTTGCTTTCATTGTGCACATAGGACTGCTTATCCTCCAGAAAAAATAATGAATCCTTGCAAGTCCCATGAGAGGTTCACTTTCTCCCGTAATGTTGAACGGCAACCCAATGGTCCGAAAGTTTATGTCATACCTAACCTAATGGCTAGGCTCACAAAAATCATCTATTACCATCAACACTCACACATAGACCTCATCTAACTTGAAAATATGGGTTCTAGAAATGTTTCGGCTCTCACAATGGCTTCTCGTCATAATGGAGGCCTTACAACTTAGAGCACCATGGATCATTTGTGGTCAGTTGAGGGTGGAGTACTAAGCATATCTTACACTATATTGCCTAAAGCAAGCTTGAAGAGCTTGGAATCATAGACTTGTCACCTATTCGCAAGATAAGGGTAGATCCTTCACTCTTCATCAAGAGGAATGATAGAGAAGTCATATAGCTTTGTGTTTTTGTAGATGATAAAATACTCAAAGGTAATGATGCTAAAGGTATTATAAAGTTCTAGTATAAATGGAGGAATTCAAGATCATTGATGTAAGGCAACTCACGTACTTCCTAAGGTTGGAAGTTCTATATACAAAAGTGGGTATGTATCTTGCTCAAAGGAAATGAAAGAACTTGGAGAAACTTGTAGGAGGTAGAAAAGTGAGTTTCGAAGCGACGAAGTTTGGTCCAGCTAGCAGGCACAAGTCTAGCCCTTGAGCTTATGGAGACTCAAATAGACCTTATAAGCGTGCCATAAGTGCAACGAAATGCACTATGTACTTTGGAGCATGAAGGAGAAAGAGTTGATACAAAATAGATAGGTTCGCACATCGACTAGCTCAAAAATTACTATCTATAGAAAGGAGACAATGAACTTCAAATTCTCATAGTGACCAGCCTAATTACAATTAGGAAAAATCCTTTTATGGAAGTGATACACATAGGGTTGAGTGTATAGAATGCACAAAAGTATAAGGAATAAGCAAAATATGCTATTGTATTGAATTAGACACTCAACAATGGTACCTCCTATTTTTCAGGAATATGTAGAGATTGACACCAAGACAAAAAAAGTGAGATTTCTCCCAATCTATTGAACCAAATTCTATGAACATATGCATAAACGAAACACAAATACCTTCCGAATGAGCCATTTCTCATCAAATTTGGAGCTCCGTAGAGAGAGTAGCAGCCTCTATAGGATTATTGTTGGCAAAGAAGATGATGCAAAAAAAATGAAGGAGCAAGACAATGATGGTCACATGTGTACGTATATTTCTTCTATGTATTGTACAAGAACTTTGAAGTCTTTATATAGAATTTTCAAGAGATGGAAAACTTCTACAAGTGTATTTTGAATTCAAATCAAGGTGTGAATGGTTGTTAAAGGGAATCAATTCACTTTCCTACAATCTAGGAAAAGTGAAGATCTAGTTTGATGTACATTTAGGTGATTGATTGATTGATTGAATGCAACTCAACCACCACAAATTCATGGCATTTTGGCTCTTTTTTTATCCTTGTACATGTGTAAATCTCTAGGCTTTTACAATGATGAAAGATCCATGAAAAATGTTACAAAAAAAATACAATAAGTGAGCATAAGTAAAAGAAGTCTCCAACAGATATTCTTTCAACTTAATCCAAGCGATAGTTTTTGATGTAGATCAAATCCACCTCAATCATAGTGTACTCTTGATGTTCCAACAGCTCCCCATCAAGATAAATTATGTTTGAGTCTTCATTCTCTGATAGGTAGAATACCTGCCATAGATTTGGATCGACAAAGCTTTATTCCATCAATTGCCTTTGTGATCATATCTACTACTTTCTTTTCAATTGGAACAAAAGAAATCTCCAATCTCCTTTGCCATGAGCTTCTCCCTGATGAAGTGGTAATCAAACTCTATGTGGTTGGTTCTTGCATGGAAAATAGGATTGGTTGCTAGATGCATGGAACTTACATTATCTCCAAATATGTGAGGTTTGGAACTCACAAGTCCCAAATTAGTATACAATGCTTTTAATTATATTGCCTCTTGAGTTGCTATGGTCAAACCTCTCTTCTCTGCTTGAGTTGAGGATAAAGCAACTGTAGGTTGCTTCTTGGAACTCCATGATACTAGCTTCGAGCCTAGAAATGCTAAGTAATCAGAAGTACTTCTTCTATCATCCTTAGCTCCTATCCAATCTACATCTAAATAGATTTTGATATCCAAATCTCAAGAGCGTCAGGGGAAAAAATTAACTCTGCATGGGCCTTTTAGATTAAGGGCTGATTAGTCATCGACCAATGAGAAGAGGGTGGTGGCCAGATTCTAGTCCCTTAATCACATAGACTATGCATAGGCTTCCCTTGTTTTTGTGTGGTCAAAGAGCCAAAAACCATCTAAAATTGATGGTTTTCTTTTGAAGATGGTTTTGGATACCTCCAAATTTGTTTAGAACCATTGGATTGATCAAACATCTAATGGCCAAGGTTAAATGCAAAAAGTCAAGGCATCTAGAAACTTGGACCCTTGGATTAGCTTGAGATCTAATGGATGAGATCAAAGCAATCATGAGAAAAGGTGCTTTTTTCTAGGAGTCGATTTCATTGCCGATCGGACGGTCCACTTTGAATTGCAGCCAAGTTAAGTGCTTGAATTCGTGGCCTTTGGATCTGGGCAAGATCAGATGGCTTAGATTGATTGCCCACATGAAAAGAACGCCTTCTAATGGGAACCACTAGATGAGCCTTCGATTAGACGGCGACTAAGCATCCCGAAAACGAGCTTAGCCCAAATTTCTAGCATCCGTCGGATCTAGAAAGATCTAATGGTCACAATTTCTATGGAGAGTGGGGACACTCTTTGTCCTTACTGCCACGAGTTTATTTTAGTCTCTCTCTACATTCAAATGCAATTCAATATAAACCATTGATTCGATCAATCCAACGACTCACAGACACTTGTGTGTGACATGAAAAAAGATTTAGTTCATCTATATTTTTTTATTTTAGAATACCACTAGTGGTTTCATGTGGCTCCCAAAACTCATGGATTAAGCTTCCTAATCCCTAAAAATTAGCGATCCTTACAAGGCCCATGCAGGGCTCACTTTCTCCCCGAATGGAAAGGATAGAATATACCTTCATTGATTCTACCTTGGAGATACTTAAGTACTCTCTTAGCTGCTCCATGTGTGGTCTTCTTGCAGAGTGCATGAATTGGCTTAGCACTCCGACACTATATGAGATGATATTCTTGAATGTTTTCACATTTTTCACCTTCACAACCACTTAGTTTATGATTCATCTCCAAAGGTGTACCTATAGGTTCTGCGTTCTCCAGTTTGAACTTGAGAAGAAGATCTTGAATGTATCTTCTCTAAGTCAAATATGTTCCTTGATCTGTGTATATCACCTACACACCGAGGAAATATGTGAGCTCACCTAAGTCACTGATTTTGAACTCCTCTTGCATGTGTCTCTTGATGCTTTGAATGCGATTCATATCATCAACTGTCACAAAAATATAATCTACATATACACATAGATAGATAACCTCATTATGATCCCTTTGGATGAATAGAGAAGGGTCTAAGTTGCTAGTTTTGAACCCTTGATCTTGAAGGTATGTAACCAACCTGTAATTCCAAGCTCTAGGAGCTTGTTTCAATCCATACAATGCTTTTATAACTTTGCAAACATAAGTTGCATGATTAGGGTTTTCAAAACCTTGTGGTTGTGACATGTATACCCCTTTACTTATCCAACCATTTAAGAATGCATTTTTCACATCAAGTTGGAGGAGTCTCTAAATCCTTGTAGTAGCTACAACTATCAATGTTCTGATCATAGTCATCTTTGCAACTAATCTTGCCATGTACCTGCAAACGGATCCATCTAAGTTTCTTTTAACTTTATATAGCCATTTGCAACCAATTACCTTTTGATTTGGAGACATCGGAACCAAATCCCAAGCATCCATCTCCTTCAATGATCTGTTTTTCTTTCATGGCCTTCTCCCAATTAGGGTTTCCCTTTGCCTCTTCATAGTTTCATGGTTCTTTCGAAATTGATTCTTTTGCCAAGTAGATTGAATGCTTTGTAACAAATGTGGAATCATATCCATACCTTTCTGGCTGTTTCTTCTCTCTTGCTGATCTTCTAAGTGCTTATTAGGAGCATTCTTCAACCTCTTGCATCTTTTCTTTGCCTCTTGACCTCCATAGTTAGTAATCATTTTCTCTTTAATCTTGGTCTATCACTTCTTGGATCCTAAACATGTGTATCATGCTTGCTTCCAAATTAATGAGAATCAGAATCGAGATCATATGGTAGAGTTACCTTTTGTTTGTCTTCATCATACCAAGACCTGTGTTCTTCATCTCTACTTGTAGTGAATTGCTTGGTTGAAGGATTATAGAACTTGTAACCCATCTCAGTTGAGTCATACCAAATAAACACTGCCTTTGTTAGTTGTCCTTTCGTCAAGCTTACCTCCTATTTCTGATGGCACATGAACATAAGCTAAACAACCAAACACCTTGCAATGTCCAAGACTAGGTTTTCTTCCATACCATGCTTCATAAGGAGTCATACCTTCAAGTGATTTGGATGGTAGTCTATTGACAAGGTACACAACATTTGAAATATCTTTTGCCCATAGATAATGTGGTAACTTCATCTCTTCAAGCATTATTCTAGCTGATCCAACCAATGTCTTGTTTCTCCTCTTGGCAATTCCATTCAGTTGAGGAGAGTACCTGGTAGTCACTTCCCTTTTGATACCTTTATCGTGCAAGAACTCATCAAACTCTTTGGAGAATTATTCTCCCCCTCCATCAGATTTGAGCTTCTTGAGTGATCTACCCATATGATTCTCCACATGTGTGAGATACTTTTTGAAGCAATCAAACACTTCATTCTTACTCTTGATAAAGTATAAAATAATCCATGTACTATGTCATCAATAAATGAGACATAATACCTTCATCCTCCCAATGAAGGTTCTTGACTTGGTCCCCATACATCTGTGTATACTAAGTCCAATAATTTGTTGTGGATGCAGCCTTTGTGGTTGAATGGTTGTCTTTGTGCTTTCCCAATCTGACATGCATCACACTTGTTGATCATGTGTTGCTTTGATATGTTCGGCAGTCCTAGAAAACTTTGATCCTTGCATAAATCCTTCAAGGTTATTTCATTCACATGAGCAAGTTTTTTATGCTACACTTCAAGCTCACTTAGGGTTTGAGACCCAAAAGTGAATAGAGCTATGTTCTTGGTTTCTCCTACTTCAAAAGTAAAATGTTTACCATGCTTCTCACCTCTTGCTATCTTCTTGAAGCCTTGACATGGATCTTCCACAAAAACTCCATGTTGGGTGAACCTAGCTTGCAAGCCTTTTTCGACTATTTGGCCTACACTTATTAGGTTTTGAGTGATAGTGGGGACATAGAGAACCTTACTCAGAATGTTTGTCCTACCATTGGAAGCTTTGACATTACCAGTTTTCTCCACATTGTGCGTTGTGTCATCCGCTGTTTGTACTTCATGTCTATGCTTTTGACTTTCCAAATTAGATAGAAGAGAAATGTTGCCCGCAACATGATTTGAACATCCAGAATCTATGTAGAACAAATTATCATCTGCTTTACCTTCTTTGTGGCTTAGAATCTTAAGAAGGAATGAGTCCTCATGTGGTGATCTTCTAAATAATTGTTGAAGTCCCTTCTATTATAGCATCTATTGTTATTGTTGAAGTTGTGTCCACCGCTGCCTCTATTGCTACCATATCCACCTCTTCCACTTCCTTTATGGGTCTTTCCATTGAATCAACAATTCTGAGTGGTGTGGTTGGTCGTATCGCATATGGCAGAAGGTTGAACATTCTGACCTTTGGATTTGTCTTGCTTTGGTACTTTCTTCTTCCCATTCCACTTTTTCTTGCTTGCGAAGTTGGTGTGGGAAGTCTCTTCTTCATCTTCTTCCTTCTTCTTGCTTTTCAGCTTCTTATCCTTTTTATCTACATATAGAGCACTAGTTGAATTACCATGATAGGAGTTACCTTCCTTTATGCTATTGTTAGCCTCTTGATTGAAGGTTTGTCCATGAAAGATGTTGAATTCTGGAGTTTGCACATCCATGATGAGATCATAAGCCGTGGTGAAAGATTGCCATTGCTTATAACTTTGAATCCCATTGAGAATCTGCCTCATGATAGCCTCTTCTTTAATCAACCCTCCAATGCATGCTAACTGCTCCACAACCTCCTTAACCTTGGTAACAAACTCTTTGATGGTTTGTTTAGGTGTCTTCTTCATTTGGTTGAACTCGTTCCAAAGATGATTCTTTCTTGCTTTGGTAATAGCAAAAAAAAAAGTCTCTAGGGCATCCCAAGTCTCTTAAGATGCTTTATATCCTCTAATATGTGGTAATAGAAAGTTTGAGATAAATTTAATACGTACAACCTTGCTTGAGCATCCCTTGCACACCAAAGTGTGAGCTTATTTGTCTCCTCTTGTGTAGGTCCTCCTTTGGATCTCGGAATAGGCATAACTTCATCACCTACTACAACTCCATTAAGATTTCTACCTTGCAAACAGGCCTCCATTCTATTTTGCAAAGCCATATAGTTCTGTCGATCAAGATTCTTGATCATTGAGGGAAAGCTATCACCCATCTTCATCTAGCTCTGATACCAGTGAATGAACTTGGAGAAGCTTGTTGGAGGTAGAAAAGTGAGTTTTAAAGCGATGAAGTTTGGTCTAGCCAACTGGCACAAGACGGCTGAGCCCTTGAGCTTATGGAGACTCAAATAGATCTTATATGCATGGGATAAGTGCAACGAAATGCACTATGTACTTTGGAGCATTAAGGAGAAAGATTCAATACAAAACAGATCGGTTCGCACATCGACTAACTCAAAAACTTACTATTTATGGAAGAGACAATGAATTTCGAAAGCTCATAGCAACCAACATGATTACAATTAGAAACAATACTTTTATGGGATTGATACACATAGGTTGAGTGTATAGAATGCACAAAAGTATAAGGAATAAGCAAAGTATTCTATTGGAATGAGTTAGACACTCAATGGTGGCACCTCCTATTTTTTAGGAATATGCAGAGATTGAACCCGAGATCAAAAACTAAAATTTATCCCAATCTACTGAAACAAATGCTATGAAAATGTATAACTAGATACTAATACCTTTCCAATGCACCATCTCTCATCAAATTTGGTGCTTTGTAGTGAGAGCATCATCCTCTGCAAGATTACTGTTGGTGAATAAGATGATATAGTTTGATCTACTTTTAGGTGATTGATTGATTGATTTAATGCAACTCAACCATGACAAATTTTAGGAACTTAGGCTCTCTTTTTATCCTTGTACATATGTAAACCTCTAGGCTTTTATAATGGTAAAAGATCCATGAAAAATCATTTTTAAAAAATACAATAAGTGAGCATAAGTAAAAAGAACTCTCCAACGGATTTTCTTTCAACATAATCCAAGTGATAGTGTTTGATATAGATCAAATCCACCTCAAACATAGTGTAACCTTGATGTTCTAATAGGAAATACATCAAGGATATGCTACCCATGTCCAAGATGGAGAATTATAAAGGTCTAGGTACACCCATGTACATGAACTTCAAGCTAAGTGCCAGTGAAGGACAGCCAATTGATGACATAACAAGTAATCAAATCTTATCAAATCATTTGCTCTAGTGTAAGTGTTATGAGCCACTTTATGCATACCCCTAGAAAACCATACATGGAATAAACTAAGATAATACTCAAGTATTCAAAGGGAGCCATAAATGAAGGTTTATATTATCCATTTACATTGAATATATACATAAATATATTCTCTAATGCAAATTGGGCACATTCTAAAGATGACAAGAGAAGTGCATCAAGTTTTCTTACTTTTCTAGGTCCAAATCTCATTTCATGGTCATCTAGAAAGCAACCCAATGTTTTTCTTTGATCAAGAGAAGTTGAATATAGAGGAGTGTCCAATGCAACTCAAGAAGCGATGTGGATCCAGACCTTGTTCTATAATTTAGGTCACAAGGACTCTACTCACGTTCTTGGAGATAAAATAAGCTCAATTCATCTTGGAGAAAATCCAATTTATCATGCTAGCAGTAAGCACGTAGAGGTCAATTAGCACTACATGAGGTGGAAAATCATAAGGAAGGAAATGGAAGTCTCGTATGTGTGCCCCGATATGATGACCAAAGCATTGAATAGAGAAAAGCTAAATAGCTTCAAAGTTATAATTGGACATGAGGAAGTATTGAAGTTCTAAATACTTAAACATCTTGAGCTCGTGAGAGAGATTTT
Organism: Ceratopteris richardii; assembly: GCA_020310875.1. Classification (NCBI taxonomy): domain Eukaryota; kingdom Viridiplantae; phylum Streptophyta; class Polypodiopsida; order Polypodiales; family Pteridaceae; genus Ceratopteris; species Ceratopteris richardii. The sequence continues at coordinate 9,340,817 of CM035435.1, read as the reverse complement.
GATCCATGAAGAAAAAATAATGGCTTGATAAATGCAATTTCATTTCTCTGTATTCATGAGGTGTAGATGTATGCACACTGTACCATATGCTTATGGACTTCTAAAGGTTAAAACTAGATTTATCTTGATTATATAAACACATGAAGAATGAAGATCAAATTCTCTTGAGCTTTTTGAGAGGCAAAAACCATGACTTTATATGATTAAATTTAAAATCATTCCCTAAAACTCTAGATCGCCTTTAGGTGGAATCTCTAAAAACTATGAGGTAAAAATTTGTATATATACACTAGGCCTTTCATTTGTTATAAGAGAGCTGATTAGAGCTCATCATCACACTCAACTTGAGGTAGCTTAGTCTTACCTCAAAACTAAAGAAGTCCTTCAAACTCTCTTTGTATCATAGGTCCATTAGCATTACATTTTTTTACTTCATTCTCATTGGTATATGAATCTTTATTCACTATTAGAGTAAATGGAGCAACTTTTCAAGTTCTCAGAGTCATCTCTTTGTGAAGTTTCATAACCATTGTGTGAATGGATCTTGAGTTATGAGTAAATATATGTGACAGGGGTTGTGTATGATCTTCATCCTCAAATGTCAAGATTACCTATTTACTTCATATGGAGATTGCTCTAAAAGTGGTCATACTAAATGCATCAAATAAATTTGTATAGCTTTATTAATACTTCATTTGAAAGTGTGAAAAATGTCTCAGGTGCATTGCTACCAAGCGCTAAGCTCTCAATAAAATACTAAATGCCTTCTTCCATAAATGGAAGGTTTTTGCAAGGTGCTTTGTACTCAAGGCTTATCTACATAGGGTTTTGGAAATGATGTTGCAAATTATTATAGAGTTTTAATGCATATAATAAAAGCTTCAGTATTCTACTAAGGTTCTCTAAAGTCATCAAAGCTAGTCTGGAGCAAGCTTTTTCCAAGACCTCCACACACAATCCCCCTCAAAAGAGAGTTGATTGATCCTCAAGGAAGTGCAAGATACACCAAATTTAGCAAGCTTCCAATCTCCCCATATGTCTGTAAAACCATGTGTTTGTAGTGCTTGCTTTTCTTTAGCACCACCTGCTCAAAGTAGAAGAAGAGCAATCAAGAGACATATCCATCGACATCCAAAATACGCATTAGAACATATATGCATCAAAAACATAGATTCCAACAACAATAAAGAAGAGAAATGTTTTTATGAGTGTTGGAGAAGTCAACACTTTTTTTGAGCACTGAAAAATAATATTGAGTCCTAAGATTCTTGTGAGAAGCAAAAATGATTAGATCTTCTATCTGTGCAATAGTATTAGAGATGCCCTACATCCAAATTGACCCCCAAATATCAATTTTGAGCCTTGCAATTGTAAGCCGCCGGATTGGCAATTGTAAAACCTGTCTCTTTTTCATATTTTGCACGAACTGAAAGGTCGTTGCGTAGATGTTGTATTCATTTATAAAGCAATGAAAAGACACTTTCGGTGATGACTAGCAGATCGCCACACTGTTTGTCTGGGCGATACGTCTGTGTAGTACCCTAGTGTTGTGTTTTCATAACTCTGAGTCATATTGTGTCTTTCTGTTGTGCTTGATTATCTGTATTTGTGCGTTAGAGATTGAGTTACGGTAATGTTTACATTAAGTGAAGTATTGAATCGCTGTTCTGTAAATTGTTTACTGTAAGTCTGTGTTACAGTAGCATTCACCTTGTACGCCAGTTACTGAGAAGTCTTAATCTGTGTATGAGTCGATACTCTGTGAGTGAGCGAATCAGAATAGTCAGTCTGCAAGGAACGAGTCTGAATTTTCTGTTAGAAGGTTGGATTAGCAGAATTGTTTTGAACTAAAGGTCATGTGAGTGATGTTGATTTGGGAAAATCAAGTATAGGGCCTCTGATTATTCAAACCCCTTCCACTCCCAAGAACCCGAATAGAGCTTAAACGCGTCTCTGACGGCAAACGCGCGTTTAACATTGGTGCCGTCTGTCGAAAAGTGGCACCAGAATATTGCAAATTAATTGTGGAAAGTGGCAATAGATTGTTGCAAAGTGATTATCGGAAAGTGGCAACAGAGTGTTGCACAGTGATTGTGGGAAGGTAACCATAGATTGTGAATTGACAGTAAGATAGAGTAGTACGCAAGTGTAGCAAAGGTGCTATATGCCGGTTACTCGATCCGGCGAGTCGTATCCAAAGTAGAGACAGCCTTGGGTGGTACCAAATTTGCGAAGGACACCCCGAGGAGCAAGAAGTGCAGATCGGTTAGGTCTGGTCGTCGAAGAAGCGAAGCATATTAGTAGTGATTCCGGTAACTTTCCGGTGGATCATACTACACTTTCAGTAAATTTCGATGAGATCTCGGTGCAATCTGCAGCAGAGACAGTAATTTCGGAGTCCACTAGAACACAGTGTGCAGTTAATCCAACACCGTCTGGTCAAGATTCAAATCTCTCTACGGATAAAGGCGTATTATGCAAAGAGGTCCTTGAAGGTGAAAGAATACCTTGGATTGGGGAAAGTTCCACTAATTCCGGTGGTAGTTTGGTCCTGATTGCAGAAAATTTACAATTTTCCAGTGACAGTGTCATACTTCCCGGTGAATCTTCATTCCGGACACCACTGTTCGGAGCAACTTTACCTACATTGGATACCGCAAAAGAGGATAAGCTATTCGAATTAGAAATTCGTAAGAGGTTAAGTGCTATTTTCGAATCGGAAGGAGAGCAGTCTAATCATACAAACTCTGAAGAACCGGAAGCACATCCTCAGAACTCAGGAAATAGTAAAAGTACCAACATGAGTGGGCAACAACAACAACAACAACAACAAAAACAACAACAACAACAACAACAGCAGTAGCAACAACTACTTCCACCTCGTCCGGTTCCAACAGGAGTCACCTACACAAAATTCGGTGGATTTCCAAGTGATGATCCTGATGCTCATGTACGTACCTTTGAAATTAGTTATGCAGTACTAAATCATCCACCAGGTCCGGCATATAAGGCCATAGTATTCCAGTCAACACTAGTAAATGAAGCTGCAAGGTGGCTTACAGAATATGATATCAACCATTTCGGCACCTATGAAGCGGTAAGGGATGCGTTTTTGCAGAGATTCCGGCTAAAGAAGAATCTTGCCGAAATTTTCGATTACCTACAGAACAATAGACAGAAGCTGAATCAAACAGTGTCGGAATATGCCACCCTATTATAAACTCATTGGAGACAACTACCGCCAGCACATGCTAATTTACCTGATGATGTCATCACTCAGTGGTTTATCAATGGGTTAACTCCGTAGCTCAAACAGATTATGATCATCCGTTGTGTGGGAGCTATGACATTAGATGCGGTACAATGGCTTTGCAGCTCGAGCATAAGGTTGGAGGCTTTACTGAAGATTTGAAGTGGTTAAAAGCCAGTAAAAGTGTTGTAGAGGATCCGGCTAGACAAATGTACTGCACTAAGTGCAAGAATCCAGGGCATAATAGTGTCACATGTGCCCTTAATCAGATGTATTGCGCTATCTGCAATACAACCAGACGTTCCACCGAAAATTGTGCTTATAATGCCAAAGTGCATGGACGAGCAACCGTAAATGCTATTATACAAGAACCTGGGCAGCCGGCCACTCATTATGTACCACCTCAGATGAGAAATAATCAGTAGCAAGGATACTGAAATTATCGAGGACAGCGAAATACAAATTACAATACAAATCGCTGGCAGACAGGAACATCATAGGAAGGTAATTCTTTGCCACCTCCTCGCTGTCATTTTTACGGTGAATTAGGCCACATACGCAGATTCTGTAAAGATGCAATTGAATATGATCAGAGGAAGAAAGAGCGTCAGAACCCTATGACCAATATGGTATATATTTCACCCATAGAAACTCAGGCCGTAGTGATTCAAACAAGATCTGGTAAGCAGTTACAACCAGCAGCAGAAGTGTTTGAACCTGGCATCCATGAACAACATAGAATGTTTGACAAAGCTAGTCAATGGACCACCAAAGAAACTACAGTGTTTCCAGATCCCATTCTGGTAACCCAAGTTCTGCTGCCAAAGGAAGGATTGCAGGAACAAGATTCTACCCCTGTAACAGGTGCCTCATCTTCAGAATCCGTAAAAAGTACAATTCAAACAGATCAGGCATGGGAAATTTTATCTATGGCATCCATTACTCTCCCTCTTGGACAGTTACTTGCCCTAGTACCGGGAATTCGATAGCAAATCCAACAAGAGCTCAGTCTTGGATCCTCCTGCATTCCAGCGACAGCAACGGTACAACCAGAAGCTGATTCTACGGTGGATCATTCGGTCCCCTTGATTACGGTATGGTACAAAAATCACAAAATTACTCAAGTACTAATTGATGGTGGGTCTGGTGTAAACATAGCTACTAGAACACTTTGTAAGAAGTTGGGATGGACGAAAATTGATCCTGTTCAATTTTTCGTAAGAATGGCCGATCAATCTAGAGTTCACCCAGTAGGACTTGTGAGAAATGTTCTGATAACATTGCAGGGTACAACGTTTAAGATGACCTTTTTCGTCTTAGAACTATCGGAGTCTAGTCTTGATTATAACCTCCTTTTCGGACGTCCTTGGTTGAAACAAGCTAAGGTTATACAGGATTGGTCAGCACAAGAACTAACATTTAAGGATAATCATCATAAATATGTTGTTAAACTTGATGCCATTCAGCCTTGTGAACTCCATGCCAAGCCATATATAGCAGAGCCAGTCCACATGTTGGATGGTTTATCCGACGATGAAGAAGAAGCATTTTTAAAGAACAATGAAGATCTGATTTCCTTAGGCATTGTAGATCTGCAATCTATTGTAGATAACTGGAGTCCGGCAGCCTGTACAGTGGTGCCTGTGACCGAAGAAGTGGAGCCAAAAAATATTGCTGCTATGAATGAAATCGTTCTACAACATCTTTTACAGTCAGCTGAAAATCCAAGCAAACCTCGTCAGTTCTATGTTCCCAAAGATCAGTTGATCACCTATAATTTAGGAGATGAAGTAAATCCACGACTTGTTAAAATAAAGAAAGGATTGTCTGAAGTGTTTCAAGCAGATTTGATCCAACTTATTCGTGAATTCTCTGATGTTTTTGCATGGGTTTATCGTGATATGAAGGGTCTGGACCCTCGTATCTATCAACATAGGGTCGTACTCAAACCTGAAGCAAAGCCGATTAAACAACCCAGCTACCGTATGAACCCTAACTATGCAGCACAGGTCAAAGCAGAACTTGATCGCCTATTAAAGGTAGGATTCATTGTACCTATTGAGAATGCTGAATGGATCTCCCCGATAGTGATTGTACCAAAGAAAAACAAGCAGCTCTGAATATGTGTCGATTACCGGAAATTGAATGTAGCCACCGTACCTGATCCATTTCCTCTTCCATTTCTTGACACCATTCTGGATAGACTGGCTGGACATGAAATGTACTCATTTCATGATGGTTATAGTGGTTATAACGAGGTCCGAATGGCTGAGCAAGATATACCAAAAACAGCATTTATTATGAATTGGGGTGTTTTTGCTTGCACCGTCATGTGGTTTGGATTAAGAAATGCTCCTAGTACCTTTCAGTGATGTATGCAGGAAATCTTCTGACCCTATCTTACTTCTTTTATGCAAGTATATCTAGATGATTTCTCTTTATCTGGTAAGATGGTTGCACACCTGTATCATTTACGGTGTTGCTTTGAAAAATGCCGAGAATACCTTTGAACCCCACCAAATTTGTCTTTGCGGTTTCTTGTGGTAAACTCCTTGACCACATTGTATCTGCACAGGGCATACAAGTTGATCCAGACAAAATTACAGCCATGTTAGAAGCACCTGTGCCTACTACACCGAAAGAAGTCATGCGATTCATGGGTCAAGTCAGGTGGCATGGTCGACATTTACGGTGGCTTGCCCATTTGGCAATACCCCTGAATCGGCCAATCACTAGTACTCCTCGACAGTTTGATTGGACACCGGAATGTCAAAATGCATTTGATCGTCTAAAAGTTTTATTAGCGCAGGTTCCTATTCTACAACCTCCTGATTGGGAACGCCCATTTCATGTTTTTGTAGACGCATTAGATATAGCCATTGAGAGTGTTTTAATGCAACAAACTGATAAGTGGTTTAGACATGTCTATTATGCAAGTCGAAGGCTTGCTCTTGCTGAAAAGAATTATTCAGTCACTGAAAGAGAATTTCTTGGTTTAGTGTATACTATAATGAAATTCCGATATTATTTACTAGGCCGAAAATTCGTATTTCATGTAGATCATGCTGCGTTGGTATATCTGGTTTGGCAGCAGCATTTAGGTGGCCACTTGGCACGTTGGGTTCTATTGTTACAAGAATTTGATTATGAAGTAATTCATCGACCTGGCACTGCACATGCATTAGCAGGTTTTCTCTCTCGGTTAGATTCCGGTGAAGCTCCGGTCGGTGTTGATGACACCACACCAGCTATTTATATTACTGAAATGACTAATGATGAATCTGCACAACCTCTTGTGATACCTACTTACTATGATCAATTATTAATCTTTCTTACTAATGGATGTCTTCCTCCTCAAACTTCCACTGCAATGCGCCGAAAAATTGTAGTTTATAGTCGGAGATTCCGATTAATTGCTAGAGAGTTATATTATATGGATCACACTGGGGTTTTACTTCGTTGTATTCCTCCACATGAAGTAAACTCAGTAATCGCTCTAGCACATTCCATACCCTCCGGTGGACATTTTGCAGCAGATTTAACGCACCGAAAAATTCTGCAAAGTGGGCTCTGGTGGCCTACTATGTCCAGAGATGTATCTCAATTTGTGCAGCAATGTGATAATTGTCAGCGATCTGGACAACTTTTACAATTCCATTTCTTTCCTCTGCAGCCTGTCTTACCTTTAGAACCTTTTCAAAAATGGGGTCTTTACTTTATTGGACCAATCACACCTCCAGCAATCCTCAGCAACAACAGATATATTCTGACATGCATAGATTATGCTACAAGATGGGCAGAAGCTTGGGCTTTACAGTGCGCCATAGCTGTTTCCGTGGCAAAATGTCTAATGAAGGATGTATTCCCACGTTATGGATTACCTTTGGAACTTGTCACAAATCAAGGGACCCATTTTATCAACAGTTTAATGCGAGTGCTCACACATACTTTTCAGATTCTGCATAAAGTCAGTTCACCGTATTATCCTTGTGCTAATGGCCTTGCTGAAAGTACAAACAAAACGTTGTTGACTATGCTTTGAAAATTGATTGTGGAATCACCAGAAAGATGGGATCAGTTACTACCTGCAGTATTATGGGCATACTCGACTACATACAAGGTCGCAACCGGACTAAGTCCTTTCAAACTTGCATATGGAATGGAGGCAATTGCACCAATGGAACTTGTAGTACCAAGCTTACGTGTGGCCATCTCTCAGAAATTGTTACCTGAAGAATCTTTACCATTTCAATTGGACACACTCAGAGAATTAGATGAGCATCGCTGGGAAAGTTTTCTGACTCTTCAAGAAGTGCAGTTGCGGCAAGCTCGTACACATGATCAGTATCTCAAAACTCCAGTTTTTACGGTAGGACAACTTGTGCTGTTTTATAATGCAAAATAAAATCGTTCTGCTGGAAAATTCAAGTTACGATGGTTTGGTCCTTACCGGATTACTGAACAAGTGGGCCCAACTACTTTTCGGTTGACTACTTTGACTGGAATTCCTCTTCCGAAAGTGATAAATGGTTCAAAGTTGCGGCCGTATCATCAAGCGCTTGATTCACACTGAAATGTTCTGCGGTTGCCTGCATATTTTTTTCTTTTTTCTCTTTTCTTTTCTTTTTCTTTTTTGGTTTTGCTTGTTAGTTGGATAAAAAACCATAAACTCCTCCTTTTGCTACATAATCATAAAACTCCTCGTTTGGATACATAACCATGAATAATTGCCACCTTTTCTTATCGATTACGCTCATGCATGCACACCGTAGTTATGAGGTTATCATCTCAAGATCGCGTGATGATTCACATTTTTTGATCGCTTCCCGCTGCCAAGTATCTACTTAACCTTTTTCATTCCGCTGTTACTCATTATTGTGTCTGCGTGCTTTGTGTACTTTGTGTTTCCTGTAATCCCTGTGTCTGCTTGCTATTCGTGTGCGCATCATGGAAGCTCTGGCAAACTTTGCTACCTTCCGTGACAGAATCCCTGCGGATGTGGGTGAGTTCCTGCGTGTACGTGGATTGTCCAATTTCGCTGAATTGCCTTGGCATTCAGTGGAATGTCACCCATTCTACGCCCAGATTGTTGCCGCAATTGCTGCCACACCTACTGGGGAGAAGAGTTGGCCAATTACTTCCTTACCATCTCAGGTAGTAATTACTCTACAGACTTTTGCTGATGCTTTCCGACTCTCTCTGGAAGGTCGAGAAAATGGCCCTAATCTGCAAATAGCTACAATGATCCAATTGTTTCCTAGATATTCTTCAAATGAATATGCCATCCTTTGTCGTCTTGAGCCTGAAAGAACAGCCCTGCAATTTTTGGCAGCAATACTAAATTTGTAGAAACGTACATATGGGATATCTCACCCATTCTACTCAGCGATAGATATGGCTACTAGAGAGCCTGTTAATTTTGGCTCGTATTATTTCCAACGCATTCACCGTGAATGCGTTTCAGTAATTAAACAGGTTAACAAAGGAGATATGCCACGTTCTCGTCTCCCCCACATACTAATTTCCTGTTTCCAATCCTTCAAGCAGCGCAACCACCACCCAGAGGTCCAATTCTATATCATGAAGAATCCGCGCAAATCTTGGAAGATGATGAAGAAGATGACGAAGAAATCTTCTAGCTCCTCCGCTGAAAAAGAATCAGAATAAGCTCTTTTGATAGTCAGGTAAAGGGTTCCGCTGCTGGAAATGAAGAAGAAGAACATGAAGAAGAAACTTTTCACGATACACCCACTTCGATGCATCATGATTCATCAGCGCAGTCATCTCCAGCCCAGCAAAAGGATCAGAGTTCTAAAGATGAATCTTCTAAAGAAGAATCTCAGCAACACTCCAAACAGGATAAGCAAGAAGAGATGCAACATATTGTTACCGAAATTTTTGAAGAATTGATTACAACAATGGAATCTGCACTTGACCATCCTGATGACACTACGCAACAACTCACCGAGAAGGTATTAGAAACTACCACTATTCTTCTCACTTCTCCACCCATTCCTTCGATCGACCCCATTATACCCGTGACGCCAATTGAAGAGCCTGCCGCTTCATCCTCTTCACCGAATTACTCTCCCCCATCTTCGCAGCACCTTTTATCCGCCTCTTCATCTCAGCACATTCATCCAATCCCCATGTTTACCGAGTTAGAATCAATGGGCCGAATGCTAATCCAGTTTTCTCAACAACTTCCAGTGCAACTCAGATTATTACAGAGAATATTCGACAGGACTTGTAGCATAAGGTTGATACCCTTGAGGCAGATATCACTCCGTTGCAAGAAGAGGTAGATGCCGTAAAAGCAGAGAATCATAATCTGCATTTTCAAATAAGCCAGCTTCAAGCACAACTTGCTCAACAGGAGACAATAATCAGTCAAAGAGATGCTGCCTTAGCCGAAATTACAGTAAAAGATGATTTATTGTGTGCTGCTGATGCAGAAAACATGCAATTGAAACAGTTACTACATGATAAGGAAGATGCACGCATAGCTCTGGGCAATTTGTTAGAAGAGACAAGAGTACAATTGACTAAAGCAGTGTAGAAGGGACAGGAAATGTCCATTCTACTAAAACAAACCAATATAGAGTTAGAGTTCACAAATGCCAACCTGAATGAATCAAATGCTGCTCTTAAAAGCCAAATGCTGTTGGTCGCTCAACTACAGAAGGAGATACCAAGAATAAGAAGAGAGCGTGATGCATATTACAGAACCATCCAGTTTCAAAATCAAGAATTGGAAAGATGAGAAAATCAACTTGGAGCTCAAGCAGAAAGACTATCAAGAATAGATAAACAGATTGCAGACATGAAAGTTAGTCGTGATGCAGCTTTATCAAATGAATTTTATTTACAAGAAGCTTTTCTATAGACACAAGCAGACTTTTGATGAGCCAGGTTATTGCCACCAGTTCAGTAAGAACTGATGCTCAGTTAGTAGAACCCGAAGTCTTGAAACAGATGTTAAAGTCATTGAAAAAGAAAATTTCCCGGACATTTAGGTTAGGTAGAACTATGTATTTAGAGGTTATAATCGATGAGCCATAGAGTTTTGTATACCTGCGGGTTCAAGTCCACCGTGCGTGCCAGTGTAAGCCTCCGGATTGGCAATTGTAAAGCCTGTCTCTTTTTCATATTCCGCACGAACCGAAAGGTCGTTGCGTAGATGTTGTATTCATTTATAAAGCAATGAAAAGACACTTTCGGTGACGACCAGCAGATCGCCAGACTGTTTGTCTAGGCGATACGTCTGTGTAGTACCGTAGTGTTGTGTTTTCATAACTCTGAGTCATATTGTGTCTTTCTGTTGTGTTTGATTATCTGTATCTGTGCGTTACAGATTGAGTTACGGTAATGTTTACATTAAGTGAAGTATTGAATCGCTCTTTTGTAAATTGTTTACTGTAAGTCTGTGTTACGGTAGCATTCACCTTGTACGCCAGTTACTGAGAAGTCTTAATCTGTGTATGAGTCGATACTCTGTGAGTGAGCGAATCAGAATAGTCAGTCTGTAAGGAACGAGTCTGAATTTTCTGTTAGAAGGTTGGATTAACAGAATTGTTTTGAACTAAAGGTCATATGAGTGATGTTGATTTGGGAAAATCAAGTATAGGGCCTTTGATTATTCAGACCTCTTCCACTCCCAAGAACCCGAATAGAGCTTAAACGTGTCTCTAACTGCAAATGTGCGTTTAACACAATTTTAGAAATTATAAAGAGAGAATGAAGTAAAGGCATTATCTTACATTGAAGTAAATATAGAACCCATAATGGGATACTTAAAACATGATTCAAAACATTTTTATAAAGACATATATGCTCTCCTATGTGTGTTCTACTTTTCTTTTATACAATATTATTCCCACTTTTTCCATCTTGATGTTCAATTTTCAACTAAAAAACATGTTGCAAACACGATTTGGAGAGAGAATATAAAACTTTTCATCCCTAGATTTTTTGGATATGCATAAAATGAGCCAAATATATTCATTTTAGAAAAAATACACCCAATGTATAACAAGAAGTTCAAAATTAATTATTTCACTATCAAAGGCCTATTGCATGCCATGCCTATGGGACCTTCACATGTTGATTCATTATAGAACAATCTTACTGAGTCCCTACCACTCATGATCAAGAGAGGATAGAAATATAACTCTTTACCAACCTCAGTAAAGCTGCTCTAGAATCTAAGGCACAAAAAATACTTGCAAACTTTTCTTTACCTTCTACATGGAGCCGACATGCCCTCCCCCCCCCCCCCCCCCCAATAGATGACTGACACTTGCAACCTTACACTTGCGTTGCTACACTATCACCTAATGAACCTCGTCCCCGGAACCCGTCACCTGTATTAGCTCTTTGTGCATTCACTTTATGTTGACATAATGCACAAGTTTCTATTCGAAATCACCTACACAAAACAAATAGATACACACAAACAAGTATGTGTATGCAATACACTCGTAAATGTATGCATACACATTTACACTCTACTCCATGCAAGCACACATTACCACGAACACCTGTATGTACATATAAAAACTGACACATCTTGCATGTATAAACCAAAACACTCATCCCATGTAAACGCACAACATCAAACATACACTGGCACACAAAGAAAGACACATACTTGCAGATAAACTACCCTCAAACATAAATTTGAAAAGGTGCTCTAATTAAAACATACGCACAAGCACAAACATATACATGACTCACTCCATGTGCTTGTGAAATCACATCTTATAAAGAGTTCGTGGATAAGTTCGATACTAACTTGCGCTTAAGTCTACAATTCCACATATCTTTAGGCATTTAATAATCAATCGCGTTAAATCTGAAATAACTTGCAAACGTGTGTTTGAACATCAAACAAAACTTAACGACTTCCTTTTTAATGTGCAAGTCTTCTTTTAATGACACTCATATCACTTCTGAGTGGACGAAGCACAATGTCGAGATTTTACTTTGACAATTTAAATGATTGCAATCACTTCGATAGCGGTCTAGGGAGAGCTAGGTTGTATCTATGCAGTAGAACTTGTAAAAGCTATTTTCCTATTAACCAAACAACTTTTAAAGTATAAGTCTTTCTTTAAAACAAAAGAAATAAAACATGCAAGAACTATTAATTGAGAGAGAAAGCTAGTGAGAGAGAGAGAGATTCAACCAAATCAATGTATATTAGAGCCATTCCTTTGCCCCCACTTGCTTGCTCATGGATGTGATGAATTAGGATCTCAAAACAATTAAAGAGAATTTTGAATGAAGCTGCATGTATACAACAATCATGACTTTGGTTAAGTCTGCAACTGTCAGAGATGGTTTGTTGTGTTAAACTCAATTGTGAACTTTTATAGTTTATCCATATAGTTCAACTCTAAAAATTCAATGTCAATGGAAAGCTCTATATTATTAGATCGCCCTTCTTTAATGCATGTTAGTCGTTCCTATGACAGTTCTTCTCTCATAGCCGACAAAAAAACTACTATTATAAAATTTGATACTACGATATTTGTTAATTTAGAGGCATGCGACAACAAAGAGAGCCAAAGAGGAAAAAGTTCAACTCCACAAATTAAGATGTCATTTGACAAACGGTTGTCATTAAAAAAATTTCACATGAGAATTTGTCGGATTCTGTATTTGTCATATGGAAAGATACCTCAACAGATTACGAAATTGTCTCTAAATATAATCGTGTTAATTTTCTGGGCCCTATTACCTCGACAAGTACGACTGGTAGTAAGCTTACTGATTCAAAGTAGATACGCGCCTCCTCTCTCTAAATCACTGAATGAACCAGCTTTTTTTTTTTAAAGGAAGTTCGGCCTTAGCTTATTCTCCCGGACTTTAATTAAAATAAAGAAAAAAAAATACAAATGGATGGGACAAGTGCACATGGGACCCCCCAAATCCCACAATGCAGGGGAGGACTAGGGCAAGCTAGAGGGCATTACAAATGAGGCGGATAAATCTATGATCTCCCTCATGTGGGACCCATTTGGGTTTCAACTTGTTTTTTTGAAGAGATAAATAGAGTGATGTCTAAAGGGTGGAGATCTCTTATCTCGGGAGATTCTTTTACCTAGAAGAAATAGGGATTTCTCGATCGACCATTCCTTAGGAGTTAGGCTAAAATTGATAGCACATCCCTCCCTCCAAATCTTCCAAAGTGTGTCACCCTTGATGGCATTCCACAACCTCGATGAGCAGCCGACCGCCTCACCCAACAGCACCTGTTGCCAATTGATTTGGTTCGTGAGTCTCAAAACCCGCATCACGTGATGCGAGATAACATGGGAACTGGGGCAATCAAAGAACAGGTGAGCTAAATCTTCGATGCATTGCTGGCAACGCTTGCACCATGGCCGCACACCACAAATTTTGTTTGCCTTTGCATTGGACCAGATTCCCTTGTGCAAGATCTGCTACATGAGAACGGACTTTTTGATCTCGATTCGGGGGTGTCAAATAGACATGAACTTTAGTTCCCATCGAATTTTGGTCCAAGAGAGGCACCATCTCTTGTTAAGGGTGTGATGAACATCTAAGTTCTCTTTGAAGTTGGGGATTCTGGATATTTTCTTACTAGCTTTTTTTTTTTTAAATGGAGGTTCGGCCTAGGCCTACTCCCCTGGACTTTAACTTTGAAATTGTAATTGTACAAGTTCTTACCAGCTTTTTTTTTTTTTTTTTTAAATAAAGGAAGTTCGGCCTTAGCCTAATCTCCCGGACTTTAATTATAATAAAGAGAAAAAGTTACAAGTGAATGGGACTAGTGCCCATGGGACCCCCCAAATCCCACAACGCAGGGGAGGAGTATGGCAAGCTACAGGGCATTACAAATGAGGCGGATAACATTACCATCACCCTCATGTGGGACCCATTTGGGTTTCAACTTGTTGTTTTCGAGGAGATAAATACAATTATGTCTAAACGGTGGCGATCTCTTGACTCGGGAGATCCTTTTACCAAGGAGAAACAAGGATTTCTTGATCGACCATTCCTTAGGAGTTTGGCCAAAATTGACGGCACAGCGCTCTCTCCAAATCTTCCAGAGAGCCTCACCTCTGATGGCATTCCACAGCCTCGATGAACATCCAATCGCCTCACCCAACATCACTTGTTGCCAGTTGATTTGACTCGTGAGTCTCAAAACCCGGGACACGTGATGCCAGATAACACGGGACTTGGGGCAGTCAAAGAACAGGTGAGCTAAATCTTCAATGCACCGATGACAACGCTTGCACCATGGCGGCACACCACAGATTTTGTTAGCCCTTGCATTGGTCCAGATTCCTTTATGCAAGACCTGCCACATGAGAACGGACTTTTTGACCTCAATTAGGGGGTGCCAAAGAGACATGAATTTTAGCTCCCACCGAAGTTTGGTCCAAGCAAGGCACCATCTCTTGTTAAGGGTGTGGTGAACATCCAAATCCCCTTTGAAGTTCGGGATTCTAGAAAGCTTCTTACCATTGCTCCATTTGAGGCCCTCCGAGCAAGGAAGATCCTGACCGCAGAGAAGGCGGGTAGTTGAGCGGTCCCAGGCTAAACACCTGCTTTGAAGAAGAGTCCATTCCTCAAAGGTAACGCTAATCTCGGATCCAAATCTTCGAACCTAATCCACTGGCTGGTCTCTTGTTTCCAGAGCTGTTTCCACTGTTTGAACCCCTTGTTCCATAACCGCCTTGCAGTTTGGAGGTTCCAAGATTCCACTCCCCGAATGCCACTGATCGGGAACCAAATAGAGTCATTTTGTCTTATGCCAGCCGCCCACTTCCAATCATCGCTGATTCTGATGAACTGTTTGGCCTTGTTCCAATTCTTCCATAAGGAACACACGAGGCTAGAGCCTTTAGGGCAGACCGGGTGGGGGGAGAACAAAAGCGTGAGAATCCCTATGTCCTTCCAACCAGGGAGGCCAACAATGGTAAGGTCTTCCGTGTTTCTGAAGATCAATTTAGCCCAAGAGGACTCCCTATTGCTCCAGGCCTTGATAAGCCATTTAGCCGCCAGCTTGTCAGCCAACCCAGCAATATCCAAAATACCCAAGCCCCCTGAGTCTTTAGGGCTAATGCAAGTTTCCCATTTGATTTTGGGAACCCCCCTTCTGTTGGGGTCCCCAGTCCAAAGGAAGTTCCTGCAGATTCTTTCTACTTTGGCCAAGTCTTTCTCCTTAGGTCTCCAACACGAGATAAAGTAAATAATTGTAGACAACATAAAAGTGCTAATAACCATAGCACGTCCTGCCAGGTTGACTTGCATACCTTTCCACTGGTTCAGCTTGCTATCCAGCTTGGATAGCACCCAGTTCCATCGTTGGTCCATTGAGATGTCGAAACCCATCGGAATGCCAAGGAGACGGAAGACTTGACCGCTAGGGATAACTTGACACCCCCGATCCACCAACAATTGGGGAGTAGGCCCGCTGATTGCTCTAAAAGCAGTTTTAGCATGGTTGATTTTTGAGCCTGATGCCACACAAAAGGTGTGGAGGCACCACCAAAACACCTCAATGCTGTTTATATCGTTATGCACAAAGGCATTCATGTCATCCGCAAAAAGTCTCACAACCATTTGGCCGTGATTTAGAGGTAAGGAGAGACCCTTGAGATTGAAAACTTCTCTCTCTAAACCTTTTGAAAACTTCTCTCTCTAAACAATTTAATGAACGTCCCCTTTTGAAGACCTCTCTCTCTAAACAATTCAAACCTCCCCTTTTGTCTATGTGATACGCATTGAACAATTCAATGAACCTCCCCTTCTGTCTTTGTGGTACGCATTGGTCTCCACGAATGGCGAGGAGCTGCAGCCTGCATGGTGATGCCGGTTGTCGTGATATCTGAATTCTGAGCAGACGGGAACATCTCTTATTGTGAAGTTCAGCTTTGGACAACAGGTATGCCTTTGACTAAAAACGTCTAGCAGTGTTCAGATTCTATCCAGGGCATAAGAGAGAGAGAGACAGAGAGAGAGAGGGAGAGAGAGAGAGAGAGCAGATGCTTTCAATTACCAAAGCGGATCTCTGCTAACATCTATGTCGAATCGCAAACATGGAATTCACTCAAAGTTGGAGAGAGAGAGAGAGCACATGCTTTCAATAACCAAAGCGGATCCCTGCTAGCATCTATGTTGAAACGCAAACATGGAATTCAGTCAAAGTTGGAGAGAGAGAGAGAGAGAGAGAGAGAGAGAGAGAGAGAGAGAGAGAGAGAGAGAGAGAGAGAGAGATGATCTCAATTATCAGAGCGAATCGCTGCTAGCATATATGTGGAAAAGCAAACAAGGACTTCACTCTAAACTAGAGAGAGAGAGAGCACATCATTTCAATTACCAAAGTGAGAGAGAGAGAACATCATTTCAATTAACAAAGTGTATCGCTGCTAGAATGGTAGTAGTGGCGTCTATGTCGAAATACAAACATGGAATGTAAAGATTTCAATTACCAAAGTGGATCGCTGCTAGCATGATAGTCGTAGCGTCTTTGTCGAAACATAGACATGGAATTCACTGAGAGAGAGAGAGAGCATTTGTTTTCAATTACTGAATCGGATCTCTTTTAGCATCTATGCCGAAACGTAAACATGCAATTCACTCTAAGTTGGACAGAGAGGAACCTCAGAGAGAGCTTATTCCACAGAAATCGATATTACTGTACTCGTGTTTGCGTTACATCAATACAAATGAATTTGAATATGAACTCGTTCAACTGAGCTGTGATGCAATACAAATATATTCATGTCTCCTGTTCGCACATCTCGCGTTTTATCCAGTACGTGGATGTGTGCCCGTTGTGCGATCTCGCTAGTTGCATGATCATCATCCCTCCTTGCCCATATCCTTTTGCGCAAGGCTCTTGTTTGAAAAGAAGTTCAATCTTGCGATGTACTGTTACTGATAGCTTAAATCAATTCATTGAAAAGTACAACAGAGTACAACAGCAGAAGACATCAGAGCCATGGAATCCTATGAATCTTACACAAACAAGAGCACTATTAGAAACGAACGGAGCCCAAAGGCTCGCTAAGGTTGAGGGTAGAGACTGAGCAAGAGTGGCCGTAAAAATTAGATAGGAACGGCGCTTAAGCCATTCGAGAAGATTCGCTTGAAGGAGAGCACTTGAAAGCCAACTACTCCTGACAGGCACTGCTGGTATTTCTCACCGTTACATGTGGATGAAAGATGTTCTAGCAACGCAGTCCATAGCGCGTAAACCCACATCCGCCTCAAGAGAGGAAAATGGCTCCACTACTCAAGCGAGCTCTGTTAGACATCTTTTTCTGTAAGCTCTCAAGTATGTTACAGATGAACGTATGTAGTTATAATATAACTACGTCTCTCTCACTCAATAATGCCACTACGTTACTTTATATCCGCACCTATAAGAATAAGTATAACAGCAACAAATCCATCTTTTACAGCGCGTTTTTGAATGTAAAACTTCCACAGATGAAAAAACTGGTGTACGGCTAGAAATCGGATGCCTACTATTGAATGCAGTCCAGAGTCTAGAGTCAACAGCTGTTTCTGACGTCCCTTACGATAGTACAGAGTGCAAACTATGAGGAAGCTCACTCGATCACTCTCGACTCTCGAGTCTGGCAGCATCCCTACAGTATGTGAGCAGCTGCAAATATGTCACTGCCCCTCATCCTAACCATCCTATCAGTGTGTCACGCGCACAGGTATGGACAGAACAATTTCCCGGTTTGCAGAACAATTTCCTGAATTTCAGAACAATTTTATCCAGAGGGCATGGTTTAGCGGATGGCCAGGACTCAAGTTTTGGCCAGGGCTGAGTTTCCAGAGTTCTCCAAGATGGGTGCCTCTACCTTACGAGGTCGGGGTGTGCGTCTTTCTAAATTCATTGTACTCTCAAAAAAAAAAAAAAAATCTTGAATTTCTGATTCTCCTATCATGTCATACAATTTTTCTTATTGCAAAGCAATTATGATATGCCTAAAGTAACCCATCATGTCATACAGTTTTTCTTATTTCAGAGCAACTATGATATGCGTAAAATGACCTAAGTATCCACTCTAAACATTATCCACACAACGTATAACAGAAAGTTCCAACTAAATGCTTTCACTATCGAAAGGCCTCTTACATGGTGAAAGCATTTAGTTTGAATACAGCAATTTTATTATAGAACAATTTTTTTTGCCTCCGTACGACTCATGATCATGAGAGGATTATAAAATCACTATTTAACAACCTCAATAATGGTGCTTCAAAATCTATTTAAGTCACAGAAAATACTTTCAAAGTTTTCTTTACCTTCTACATGGAAACGACATGCCCCTTAACAGGTGACTAACACTTGCAACCTTACACCTGCATTTCTACACCATCACCTAATGAACCTCTTCCCCACGTGTATTACCGCTCTTTGCGTTCAATATATGTTGTTGTAATGCACAAGTTTCTATTCGAATTCCCCCACGCAAAACAAATAGATACACAGACACAATCATGTGTATGCAGCACACTCATAAATGTAAGCATACATACTTACACACTATTGCATATTACACACTATTGCATCCAAGCACACATAAGCACGCACACCTGCATGCGCAAACAAAATCTGAGACTTGCATGTATAAAAAATAACACTCAGGCCATGTAAACGCACAGCATCAAGCATACAGTCGCACACAAACAAACACACATACTTGCAGATAAAGCACGCACAAACATAAAGATAAAAAGGGTGCTCTTATCAAAACATACACACAAGCACAAACATATACATGATTCACTCCATGTGCATATGCACAAACACACAAATGGATGCTCGTTCACAGATATGCCTATTCACTTAGATATGATGCACAATGCTTATATCATGTGTGCATTTGCAAGACTACACGCAAATTCGTGTGACTTGGCATGAATTTCACCAGATTAAAGCACTACTTCCTTGAACTTCGAATACTGATGAAGAGGATAAATGACATGGAGTACAGAAGTATTGCTAGACAGATGCACAACGAACTCTAATTCTTAAACAAGGAATTGCATCAATGGTGAGGTCTTGATCATGTTGCAAAAATTAGAGAGGCGATAGTTGCTATAGATGCTAATTCTCATGGGGTAGTTCCAACAAGGTAGAAGATATGAATGCGGAAGATTTGGTAGGGAAACAAGTCTAGTTATTTCAATGTGACCACCACGAAATAAAATGACAGAAGCTCAAAAATCATGACTTCGCCTCACAACTGACCATTTACAGGTGCTATATGAGTCTGAATGTGTTAAGAGGATGCATGAGACGAAGTCATTTTCAAACAAGGCTCAGCAGAACGTCTAGAATGTACGGAATGAACACCATATAAGTTCAACGATTGGTAAAGTACTGGCTGCTAATAGCTCGAATTTGTATCTCATTCTCCTTTTACATCCGGTGAAATCTTTCCTCGTGGAATGACATCTTATAAAGAATTCGGGGACAAGTTCGAGACTGACTTGCGCTTAAGTCTATAATTCTACATGACACTCTTATCACTTCTGTGTGCACGACGCACAATGTTGAAGTTTACAGGTGCTATATGAGTCTGAATGTGTTAAGAGGATGCATGAGACGAAGTCATTTTCAAACAAGGCTCAGCAGAACGTCTAGAATGTACGGAATGAACACCATATAAGTTCAACGATTGGTAAAGTAGTGGCTGCCAATAGCTCCAATCTGCACCTCATTCTCCTTTTACATCCGTTGAAATCGTTCCTCGTGGAAGGACATCTTATAAAGAATTCGCAGACAAATTCGAGACTGACTTGCGCTTAAGTCTATAATTCTACATGACACTCTTATCACTTCTGCGTGGACGACGCACAATGTTGAAGTTTTACGTTGACAATGTAAATCATTGCAATCATTTCAACAGCGGGTAAAGGAGATCTTTTAAGAGATATTTGTTTTATACCAAACAGCTTTTAAATTATATTTTTTTGCTTTAAAGAAACAAAACATGCTAGAGCTATTGATGGAGAGAGAGAGAGAGAGATTCAACCAATTCAGTGTATATAAGAGCCATTCCTTTGCCCTCACTTGTTTGCTCATGGATCCGATGAACTAGAATCTGAAAACGAGTAAAGAGCAATGAAGCTGTATGTATACAACAAAAATGACTTTGGTTAAGTCTGCAAGGGTCAAAGATGCCTTCGGTCTATTGTGTTAAAGTTAACTGGGAGCTTTTACAGTTTATCGATATTGTTCAATTCTAAAATTTTAATGTCAATGCCAACCATACATTGTTAGATCAACCTTCTTTAATGCATGTACGTTGTCACTATGCTAGTTCTCGTCTGATAACCAACCAACAAACTACTACATTAAATTTTGATACTACCGTATGTGTCAATAAAGAGACACGCGACAAAAAAGATATCAAAAGAGAAGAAAACTCAATTCTACAAATTAAGCTATCATTTGACTAAAGATTTCATTAGCAAATCGTCACATGAGAGGCTGTCGGATCCTTTAATTTTCAGCAGATTACCGAATTGTCTCTAAATCTTTTTATTTTTCTGGCCCCTATTACCTCGACAGATACAACTAGTACTAAGCTTATTGAATCAAAGCGGAAACGCGCCAGCTCTCTCTACATCATTCAATGAGCCAGGTGTACAAGACTCCTCTTTCTAAATCATCCACGCTGCGTCCACTTTTCTGTCTATGTGGTACGCATTGAGCTCCGCTCCTCCGAGAAGCTACATGGCGATGATGTCCGCAATATGCGAAGACGGGAAATGTTCAGCTTTGGAAACAGGTGTGACCTCAAATCAAAATGTCTAGCAGTGTTCAGATTCTATCCCGGTCGTATAGAGAGAGAGAGAGAGAGAGAGAGAGAGAGAGAGAGAGAGAGAGAGAGAGAGAGCACATGATTTCAATGAGAAAAATGGATCGCTATTAGCGTTTATGTCGAAACGTAAACATGGACTTCACTCGAAGTCAGAGAGAGCGAGAATTCTCAGAGAGAGATTTATCCACAGAAATCAATATCAGTGTACTTGTGTTTGCATTATATCAATACAAATGAATTCATGTCTCCTGCTCGCACATCTTGTGTTCCATCCAGTACGTGGATGTGTGTGCGTCGTGCGATCTCGACAGTTTTTATGAACATTGATGCCTCCTTACACATGTCCTTTTGCGTAAGGTCTCTTTTCAAAAGAAGTTCAATCTTGCTATGTACTTTTCCTGGCATCTTGAAGCAATTGATCGGAAAGTACAATAGACTACAACAGCAAAAGACATCGGAGCGATGGAATCATTTGAATCCCACACAAACACGAGTACTATTAGAAACGAACAGAGTCCAAAGGCTCGCTAAGGGTAAGTGCAGAGACTAAAGCCAAACGAAAAGATCGCTTGGACGAGAGCACTTGAAAGCCAACTCTTACCTGAAAGACACTGTTTACATTTCTCACCGTTACATAGCAATGCAGTCCATAGCTCTTAAACCCACATCCGCCTCGAGAGACGAAAATGCCTCAACTACTCAAGCTAGCGCTGCTAGACATCTAGTTCTGTAAGTTGTTAAGTATGTCACAGATGAATTTATGTAGTCTTATAACTATATAGTCTTATAACTATAGTTCCATCTCTGTCACTCAGTAATGGCACTACGTTACTTTTATATCCGCAGCTATAAGAATAATTATAACGCTAACAAATCCATCTTTTACAGCGCTTTTTTTCCATGTATAATCTCCATATAAGAAAAACTGATATTCGATGAAAAATCGGATGCCTACTATTGAATGCTGTCCAGTCCACAGTTGCTTCTGACTTTCTTTACGATAATGCAGACGAGGAAGCTCGCTCGATCTCTCTCCCCGCGTTCCAGCAGCATGTAAGCAGCTGTAAATATGTCAGCATTCTCTTGTTGCGTCACGCGAACAGGTATGTGCCGAACAATTTCCAGAATTTCCGATTCTCCTATCCTGTCATACAAATTTTCATATTTCAAAGCAAATATGATTTTCTGTGCAAGCGACAATCCATGATGATCTCTTTTCCTTTAATTTTGGAATCTGTAGTTGTGTCCTGTACTATCTGTTTTTCTTTACACGCGGATGGTCAATCCCGATCCGCAGTGGTTTGATCTTGTTGCATTGGCACTAAGTCTTACACGATTATCCCCCAGTCCATGCTAATTTGTGCGCACAAGTGCAACTACAGCACCTGAAGGTTTAGCACTAGAAAAGATAGAACGAGTTTGTTGTCCGTGACAAAGTTGATGAGCCTCACTTGAGCTTGGCCACTAGGAAAGGTTGGATGTATGTCCGTAACTTTGTTTTCTAATTTTCATAATACTAGTCATCTCAATGGTGTTCATAAGAGTGAAGTTGTTTTCAAATGCAACTTGATCAACATTCCCAAGATAGAATTGATAAAATGTCTTGAGACCCTGAATTCAATGAAGATGTTCCTATGACTCAATATGTTGATAATCATTTGGAAGTTCTTGTTGAACCAAAGAGGAAAGAAACATTCATGACTTCGAGTTCATGAATGGTTTTCTTTTGTGCATCTCTCCATTATGTTTTATCTTAGATTCTTCGATAAATCTACATCCTTTGCTCGGAAGGATATTTATGGTTTTTCTTGTTTTTTGTCTTAATGAGTTCTTTTAACATTTTTTCTTTTAACATCAAAGGTCTTTCTAGCCTTGTTAGGACCAAGGCCACTTCTAATTGGCTTAAATAGTGGTTGTTGGCGCCTTACCTTTTTTGTATCTATGAGCTCAAAGTTGATGATTTTAGTTAGTTAATAATCTTATAAGTATTGTTGATATATTTATGTAATGATGTGTGAGAACACACTAGGACTATCAGGACACTTTTTTCCCTCTTTAGGAGGTTTTTCCCCCTAGCTTGTATATATGCCTATAACCCTAATGGGTCACTTATCGTTTTACATTCTAGTGGTAGTACATTCTCTATTGTATGTTGTGCTCCAAGCTTCTTCTTCTTCCTTGTGCTATTCGTGTGCTTCTATAGACCTTAAACTACAACAATTGGTATCAAAGCAGATTGTTGTGGAGGTGATCACAATCTAGCTGGATCGGATCTGGTCACATCACACACAAAGTATATGAAACTAGTGAGTGTTGGAAGGTTTTTGTGATCAAAATGTGAAGGTGAAGATGAAGTTAGGTATGGAGAGGAGAGATTTCATGATTTGATTATGGGAAGGGGAACATATGAATGCAACATAAACCCATTATACACTTTTCAAATTTTTATTCATATGCATGGGCTCTTTTGGATGGTATATGTGCATGATGAGAAAAAAAGAAAACCATACACATGCATCAATTTCGAAAGGATGAATGGTCCAAGAATGGAGCTTCTTATACACTTTCAAAACTGAAACATATGCATGGGTTTTTGTGGATTGTATGCATGAATGTGGATCATGATTATTGAATAAATATAAACTTCCCCTCACAATCTCAATGGACTCACTCGGTTCAACGCAAGATTGCGGAGTGTTCTCACACATAGAAAGAGATAGAAGGAGACATGTAAAAACACATAAGAGACTAAGAGAAAAGAGACAAGAGACATGAATCAAAAGATATTGTAATGACATACATTTACATGAATGTTGTGAAACGTCAAGCTAAGCATTCGCGTGGTCAAAGGCGGTCTGTACGACCCTCTCACCATGACAGTTCAATCGAATGTCACACATAAGACAATAGGTTCCACTTCATTGATCCTATATCTTTCTATAAGCTTACTTCTAACTAAAGAATTCTAAGACTCATAAAACCAAATCTAACTCACTCACATGCTCCACTAAGGGTGAGCAAAGAAAGAGAAACCATTGGGTGTATGAGCCTATCTTAGATTGGAAGTCTAACTTAAAGTTGATTCTAGGAACTATGCTCTTACTAGCCCACCTTGGATCCTCACACACTCAATTGAGGGTGATCGTCTCAAGGAAACCATGTGCTATCAAGGGCCCTATGGATGCCTAACAATGTTCTTCATCAAATTTGGAGGGGGTTTTTTAGAGTTTTTTGAATGTATTTGGGCCCTTGGATCTAGAGAAATCAACTCTCAACTCTAATATCAAGTGCTTTTCATTATAACCATTGGATTTATCAAATAGATGGCTAGGATTGGTTCTTTATATGATATCTAGGGAAAAGGGGAAGAAAATAGGCACCTTCATTCTCCACCATTGGATCTAGGGCTAATCTCAACTTTCGGATCAATGTTGACATCAATTTGGATAAGATAAGCTCTTATTTTTGGACGAACTTTGCATTATTGATCTTTGACCATCAAAAAAGGCTTATCCGATGAAAAAACTCATGGATCCTCGTTGCTTTAAGATTTAGTGCATGTCCACCCTTGAAAGTGTGCTCATCCTGATTGTACAACATGGTTCACTCATTGTTTGCCATGTGGCAGCCCCTAAAGCCTTCAATTTGCTTATTCTAGGAAACTACGGTGACCTTGAAAAATGGACTTTGTGCTCTTCGACCCTCCAAATATCTTTTGATGAAGATGAAAATTTGTAGGGCTATGTTTTGAAAGCTCTACTTTAGGAATATGCAGAAAAAACTCCCATTTGAATCTCCCATATACACGTTTGACTACATTTGGAAGTTTACAAGGTGGCATTTATATATGAAATTTAGGCTATAGACTACCTTTGATAGGCTTTAAAAGTATATTAATTTTCATGTGGTTGGGTGACATTGAAATTTTTTTCCTAATTTCCAAAATTTGACAAGCTTTGACTGCTACGCTGGATTTGCTTGATTTCCTCCAAAGTTTGCATGTGAACTCCCTTTGACATCCTTGATGCATCTTGGACTTCTGAATGAATTTCGGCTACATTCACAAAATGTGTTTCCCGTAGGCCTTCATGGACGAGAGAGGAGAGAAAATCTCGGTGACGTTCGCCCCCACTAAACCTATGATTCCTCTAAAAGCGCCACTCTAGTCATTCTGAAAAACAAAAACTTTGAGGCATCAAATTCTTTTATAGGCAACATAAGAAACATGGAAGAACAAATTGATCATATGCATGAATGAGTAGGCGTTTCATCTATAGCTTATTTTAGATCAATGTCTTTCCTACATAAATATGAATATGCTCTCTCTCTAATAAAAAGCAAAGAAATCTAACTTAACTCCACTAATGCATAAATCTTTCTATATAGCCCGTGCTTTATTTTGTATGCCTCCTTAGCTTCCTTTGGCTTGCACTCTCCTTTTTTTTTGATGATGATGATTCAGAGACTTTATAATTACATTCACTCTTTTGGTGTGGAAGAAAGTGTTAACGTCTTGGTAACATGTAGCAGCTTAAGTCCTTTTTTTTATGATGGGAAAATTTAAACCCCGATAGAAGCTACAACCATTTTTGATGACGGAGAATAGTTGTTTAAAATCCGATACAAGTGCTGTGAGGTGGACTAAGGATGTAGAAACATGCAGTAGCAAGAGGTAGGACTTCAACGATTATACTTTCGATACAAGATACATATGCATGTTTATATATGAAAGTCATGTTACCAAAATAAACTTTAAAATCTGCATGCTTTATCTTTCCATAATCTTAGATTATAACCGATTTCTTAGTACACAAGTTACTACTTAACATACAATTTTACACAAGTAGAGAAATCAGCATTTGCCCTTTTAACTCAAGTGATGTGGATATGCAATGCAATTAAAATATTGAAAAAAAAACATGCATGAAGTGAAATGGCAAACAAGCAAGAATGAGGAAGAAAAATGGAATGAACTTGAAAGAACAAAGCAACATGAACTTGAAAAAGAAATTATATTATGCTTTTAATTTTTTTAATTAATTAATTTATTAATTTTTTAGTTCATGGATACTCATGTTTATGAATCGGCCTCCTTCTTATCATCTTATTCAATGTCCTCATCTAAAATGTACTCATCATTATCATGTTTCTTGAATAGCTTTATCCTTTTACGTGCAACCAAAGTTTTTAATGCAACACCATTTAATTCACAAAGAGAATACGTACCATTATTGTTGACCTTTGATACAATGTTTGGCCCAAACCAAAGTTGAGTGAGCATTTTGGGTGCATCATATTGAGAGTCAAATGTACTATAATAAATGAGCACCCAATCTCCTACTTCAATCATCTTAGGATGCAATCGATGGGTTTTATCAAAATAAAGCTTGTTCTTCATTCTAGATTCTTTCGATTTTTCAACGACATCATCAAGTCTTAATTTACCTTGTTCTAACTGTTTAACGTACAGGCTCAAAAAATCATCAGTAGACATGTTTTTAGACCAAGTAAAATCTGACCATGCAGAAATATGAGATTGAATTGCAAACAATGGTTTTTGACAGTACATGAGTTTAGCAGGTATGTACCCTGTGCTACGTGTGCATATCATTCTATTTGCCCAAAGAGCAAAGGTAAAGAATATAGGCCATTGTTTAATGTCACTGTTACATGCTTTAGATTTGGCTTTTGTAATAGGTGGATGTCCTCTCTTTATTTTACCATTGGCCTCTCGGTTATATGCAATAGTGAGAGGCAAACGGATCCTGTGATGTTCAATGAACTCTTTAGCTTCTCTTGCATTTAACTCTCCATGATCGGCAACTACTTTCTCTATGTACCCAAAGTGACTTATGATAGCTTCAAGCAACAATTTGCAAACATTGTAAGTGGTCTTAGATTGGATTGCATGTCCCTCTACATGATTAGTTAAGTCTTCTCTTGCAAGTACAATGTAACACATTTTATCAATACCTTTAGGCATAGTTACAAGATCTACTACCCACTTATAGTGAATATAGGGTGGATAAGTACGATGCAATGGATCTCTATGTTTGAGTGACGAATGAAGTTGACAAGTAGAACATGTAGAGACATAGCTACTAATTTCAACATATATCTTAGGCCAATAATAGGTACCTCTAATTTTTTCATATGTTCCAAAAAATCCTTTATGACCCGCCCATAATGTCTCATGCATTTCCTTCATTACTTGCAACCAAAGACCTCGCTTTCCTAGGACTTGTTCTGGATTCTTAACCTTGCCCTTAGCATGTCTCTAAAGATAACTGTTACATAGGAAAAAAATATAACATCGTTTCCTAATGTTACAGAATCTATTCATAGTCCAACTAGGTAATGGTTTCATTGCACTCAAATACTTTCCTATGTCTCTCCATTCATCTTCATACTCAAACTCATGAAATTGCTCGTACTCGTATATATGTGGTACATAGTCAACTAAGTTCACATTGTTTATTAGATAACTTTCAAAATCATCATCAAATCTAACTCTTGATAACATATCACTAGCTGAGTTTGACTCACCTAAAATATGAACTAAATCAAGATTTATGAACTTAATATATGAGATCCATCTAAGCATGGCTATATCAAGAGATGAATAATTGGCTATCATTCTAATGAGAGACAAACAATCAATCTCAACTTTGACATTTGCACCAATGAAATATTCTTTGTCTGTTTTCAAAGTTTTTAGCATACCCCATAATTCTCATTTGATATGTGGGTGATTTCATTGTCTTTTATGTAAAATGTTAGCCCCAAACCTAATTGCATATCTATTCCTTTCATTATCATCTTGTATTATGACCCAACCTTTACCAATAGGACTAGTATCAATAGTCAATATAATAGGTTTGTTAACAAAATAGTCTATATGCTTGAGAATAGGAGCTTCAAGCAATAATTTCTTCAGTTTATAACGTATAGCATGTGTATGTTTGTTAGTCCAAAAGAATTTCTTCAGTTTATAACGTATAGCATGTTGTTACATATTTCAAAAATCTTGCTAATGTCATCAACTTTTTGTGGGTATGGCTTTCAACCTTAATGACCGCATAAATGTCCAACAATAAGAACCTCGTTGACACCAAAAACAGGTTTGTCTATGGAAAATGTGAGACCTACCTCTTCAAATCGTTGGCATGGTTATATGAGGGATAAAATCATGTAATGCCATATTCATAGCACTCATCATAGGAGCCACATAATTATTTGCTCCTTGAGATAAAGTACACATTCGCACTTTGCCTAAAGGAGTTTTCATTGTGATTATGTCATGACTATCAATTGCTAACTAGAATTGGTCATATCCAAAATATAAATCAACCATTGAATAGATCGAATGCCCTAAATATAATGGATCCTTTTCCCATACTCCTTATGGTGACTTTATTGATAGGTTAAAGATCTTGAATAAAACGTAGTTTCCCATTATTTTTAGCCATAGTGAACCATCTATTTGAGTAAGGTGCAAAAGATGGCTCGAAATATCTCATGTTTATCCTATCCTTAAGTAGTTTCATTAGCTCAGGTAAGTGAGCCTTTAGAACTAGTATAGGTCGAAGATTCCATGGAATATGTAAAATTGTAAAGATTATCATGGGTGCAACTTGTTGGGATAGATGGATGGATGCTCCAAGAGACTGAGTAGGTACTGCTAAACCTGCTTTGTACTAGCCCTCTTTTGCTTCAGAGTTGATAACTAGACCTCCTTAGCTTTCCAATGACACCATAATATGTCCTATGTCCTTTGGAAATAGTGTGTGCAATGATTGAATCAAAATAGATAAATTTGGAAGTCACAAACTCAAGAAAAACTTCTATTTTTGTCTTGACACCTGCTGAGTATTTTGCTCAGTATGACCAGCATAGTAGGAATTGAAAAAATTCCTTTTAGGTGTATCTAATTATCTTAGTAAGCTACCTATACCAAGTAGAATGATGTAAAATAATAGACTATGCTAAGAGAAATCAATTTAGCAACTTAAGCTATACCCCTGACTTTTTAGGACTGTAGCAGAAAATGACCAAAGTTCACCTCGATGCCCCTTTCTCCAAAATGGCTGAATAGAATGTCTTCAAATTTTGAGAGCATGAAGATTACTTCAAGCTGAATCCAACAAGCTTTGAATCACGGAATGTGGTGAAGAAGGGACCGAGATATACCTTTGACAAGTTGACAGACTTTTGAGTAGACTAACAGAGAACTCTGAGATGGACAATATGAATGTATGTATTAATGAACATTGGTATACAACTCCATTGGCATGAATTCCATTGCCAAATGGTATAGAGAGGTGTGGGCTTGAGTGTAGACCTCACACACACTCAAAAAATAGTAATGTTATGCTCGGGAGTGCTCTCTCTAGCCTGTGACTTTTCATGTCCACTTTTATAAGAGATGACTAAAAATTTGAATTCAAATTCAAACTTTTGGCTCCCTATGATCAAGCTTCTAAATGCTTGGAGATATTCTTTCAATCAAACAACTACTTTTTCACGAATCCTTTTGGGTAGGTGATTACAAGAGATTTCAAGTCAATTTGACTTTAACAATGAGGTAAAGTGGTAATTAGCCACTAGCATATGTTCCTATGCTTCTTCATGTGTGTATGGACTTCAATGCATCCTTTGAGCCAAATGTGTAGGCTTGTAATTTACACCAACAGCTCCCCCTCAAGACAAACAATTTGGCTTAAGTCTTCATCTTCAATCTTCAAGTATATCCTGCAATCCAATCATGGATTTGAACCTACAAAGTTTGGTTCCATCCAAAGCTTTAGTCAACAAATCTACACATTGCATGTTGGTTGATACATAGGTAAGTTGAATGTCCTTGCTTATCAATTTCTCTCTCACATAATGGTAATGGACCTCTATGTGTTTGGTCCTAGCATGGTAAATAGGACTAGCTGCAAGGTGAAGAGAACTTGTATTATCTACAAAGATTATTGGAGACCTAGTGAACAATCCCAATTCTGTATACAAAAGCTTAATCCATATTGCTTCTTGTGTGGCATTAGCTACTCCTCTATACTCTGCCTCTGTGGAAGACAAAGCAACAGTAGGTTGCTTCTTTGAAGACCATGAAATTGGTGTGTCACCTGCAAAAGATATATATCCAGAAGTGCTCCTCCTATCATCCTTGCATCCTGCCCAATCTGCATCTGAATAAATTTTGATATCAATATCTGAAGTGTAAGCGAAATACAAACCATGGTCCTGTGTACCCTTGAGATACTTCAAGATTCTCTTGGCAGCCTCTAAGTGAGGTATCCTTGGCTTGTGACTTAGCACACTAACTCCATATGCAATGTCTATCCTTGTTAAGGTAGCATAGTTCAAGCTACCCACCATACTCTGATAACTTATAATGTCCTTGACTTCATCACCTTCATGGGCACTTAGCTTTAAGTTTACCTCCATTGGAGTGCTTGCTACTTTAGTATCCTGCAAGTGAAACTTCTTCAACATGTCATGTATATATTTTTTCTGAGTGATGTATATCTCTGAATTAGTGTAGACTAATTCAAGTCCCAAAAAATATTTCAATAGACCAAGATCATTGATCTTGAACTCCTTCATCATTTGACTTTTGATATATCTGATTCCATTGACATCATTACCTATAATGATGATGTCATCAACATAAACACAAAGGTATATTACCTCTGAATTGCTTCTCTTAATGAACAAAGAAGTATCTACCTTGCTCATGAAAAATCCTTGGTCTTGGAGGTATGTGGTTAACCTGTAATTCCATGCCCTAGGTGCCTGCTTCAATCCATATAAAGCTTTTTTTAATTTGCAAACATATGTTACCTTCTTGGGGTCCTCATAGCTAGGAGGTTGTGACCTCCTCTGAAATCCATCCATTCAAGAAAGCATTGTCTACATATTCCAATTTTTTGATGCAGCCACACTTACCAACACTCTGATGGTTGGCATCTTGGCCACAGGTGAGAATGTCTCCTCATAGTCAATGCCTTGGGTTTGTGCAAAACCCTTGGCTACCAATCTGGCTTTGTACCTATTGATTGTGCCATCAGAATTCCTTTTAAGCTTGTAGATCCATCTAGATCATAATACCTTCATTGAGTCCTTAGGTACTAAATCCCATGTGTCACTCTCTTTGAGAGCATCAATCTCCTCATTGATAGCTTCTTTCCATTCTGATTTGGTTATTGCTTCTTCATATGATCCTGGTTCTTCATTTAACAAATCTTTGGCAAGATAAACTGAATGT
Organism: Ceratopteris richardii; assembly: GCA_020310875.1. Lineage (NCBI taxonomy): Eukaryota > Viridiplantae > Streptophyta > Polypodiopsida > Polypodiales > Pteridaceae > Ceratopteris > Ceratopteris richardii. The sequence continues at coordinate 9,309,466 of CM035435.1, read as the reverse complement.
TTAGTAACAAGAGATGTATCATTACCATATCTGGTAGGTTTCTTGCTTTCTCTTTGTGATCTTCTAAATGGTTGAGTTGAGGATTCAGGTATGTCTTCAAGCTTCTTCATCTTCATTTTGCCTTTGGACTTCCATGATTTGAATTCTTCAAGATTGATAGTGTCTTCATCATCTGAACTTGAGGCTTCATTCTGAGTAGGTTCCTCCTTTGTAAGACTTGGAAATTCCTCTTCCAAATCATAGGGTAATTTGACTTTCCTACATTCATTCTCATACCAAGAATCATTTTGATCAAAGATAACATCTCTGCTTACCATAAATCCTTTATTGATAGGATTATAAAACCTGTAACCTTTCTGATTTAAATCATACCCAATAAAGATGCATTTTTCAGCCTTTGGGTCTAGCTTTCCTCTTATCTGAGAAGGAATGTGTACATAGGCTACACATCCAAATATTTTGCAATTGTCAAGTGAAGGTCTCTTACCATGCCATGCTTCATAGGGTATCATGCCATCAAGAGACTTAGATGGTAACCTGTTTATGAGATAAGTGGCAGTAGCAACACTCTCTTCCCATAGATAGTTAGGTAACTTTTTCTCATTAAGCATAGATCTAGTTGTCTCAACAATTAATCTATTTCTTCTCTCAGCTACCCCATTCTGTTCAAGAGAATACCTTGTGGTTATCTCTCTTTTGATGCCTCTATCCTGCAAGAAGTCTTCAAATTCATTGGAGAAGTACTCACCTCCTCCATCTGACCTTAGCCTCTTCAAATTCCTTCCTGTCTAATTTTCAACTAATGCAAGATATTTCTTAAAACAATTAAATACCTCATCCTTGTGCTTCATGAAGTATAATACAGTCCATCTGCTATAATCATCAATGAAAGACACATAGTACCTTGATCCTGAGATTGAGGGGTCTTTGCTTGGTCCCCATACATCTGTGTGTACAAGCTCTAGGTAGTCTTCATGCATATATCCTTTCTTGGAGAAGGGTAACCTGTGAGACTTACCAAATTGACAAGCACCACACTTGTAAATCATATGTTGCTTGGATACATTAGGTATCCCAAGCACACATTGGTCCCTGCATATTTTTTTCAAGGTTCTTTCTCCTATGTGCCCTAACCTTTTGTGCCAAATCTCAAGCTCTGAAAGTGTTTGATCTTTATAACTATATAGTGCAATATTTTTTGTATCTTCCAACTCAAAAGTGAAAAGTCTACCTGATTTTTCTCCTTTAGCAATCCTCTTGAACCCATGTCTTGGATCCTCCACATATGCTCCATATTGATTGAATCTGACCTGCAAACTTTCTCCACAATCTGACCAACACTCATCAAATTTTTGGTAATAGTTGGTACATAGAGTACCCTGCTCAACAAATTCTGATTTCCATCACAAGTCTTAACATTTCCAAATTTAACTACTGAATGCTTTGTATCATCACCTGTTTGGACTTGATGCTTACCTTTTGGTTCCTCAAGATCAGAGAGTAATGCTACATTGCCAACCACATGATTTGAGCATCCTGAGTCAATGTAGAATAAGTGGTCATCATTTGTACTTGACTTTGAAGTCATGTTCATGATCAAAAGAGAGTCATCTTGCTCCTGTGTGTAGTTGTTGTAATCCTTCTTGGATTTGAATCCTCCTTGGTAGTTGCCATTGTAATTATTGTTGTAGTTGTTGTTGTAGTTATTTTTGTAACCCTGGTGATGGTTTGAATCTACCTCTTGACTGTGAGTAGCCACCTCTTTGGTATCCTCTTCCTCTTTGGTTCTTGTAATTCCTGAAACACTCATCTGTAGTATGATTTGATAGACCACAGATGTTGCATGGTGAGGAGTTATAAGATCTCCCCCTACCTGACTTACCTCCTCTGCCCCTTCCTCTTGAAGATCTACCTCTCCCTGCATAGTTGGCTTGAGAGGTTGATCCTTCATCTTGTACCTTCTTGCTCTTCCCTTTATCTTTAGACTTCTTATCAGTGTATAGGGCAGAAGAGTTATTACCTTTGGATGTGTCTCCATTTTTGTTGAGCTTTGCTTCATGAGTAAACAATTGTCCCATGAGAGTTGTAAGATCTGGAGTGTGCATGTCCATGTAGAGATCCATGGCAGTGGTGAAGCTTTCCCATTTGTCATAAGCCTTGATCCATTGATCACTTGCCTTACAATCTGTTCTTCTTCAATCTCTTCTCCTATGCTTGCTAACTGATCTCCTACATCTTTAATCTTGGTCACAAATTCTGAAACAGCTTGCTTAGGTTTCTTCCTTAGAGTTGTGAATTCAATCCACAACTGATTTTTCCTAGCCCTTGTGTTTGAGGAAAAATATGATGACAAGGTTTCCCAAGTCTCTTGGGATGTCTTACAATTTCTAATATGTGGCAAAAGAAAATAAGATATAGAGTTGAGTAAGTAAGACCTTGCCAATGCATCCTTAGCACACCATGTGTTGAGATTTTCATGTTCTTCCTTGGTTGGTAATCCTCTTGCTTTGAATGAGGGCAATTCCTCATCTCCTAAGATGTATCCATATAAACTCCTTCCTTCTAAGTAGGTCTTCATCCTTAGAGACTATGCTTGATAATTGTTCCTGTCCAATTTGTCAATAAATGAAGGAAAACCATCTCCCATTTTACCTTTGTTTGCTCTCATACCACTGTTGGGATAGATGGATGGATGCTCCAAGAGACTAAGTAGGTACTGCTAAACCTCCTTTGTACCAGCCCTCATTTGCTTCAGAGTTGATAACTAGACCTCCTTAGCTTTCCAATGAAACTATGTCCTTTGGAAATAGTGTGTTCAATGATTGAATCAAAACAGATAACTTTGGAAGTCACAAACTCAAGAAAAACTTCTATTTTTGTCTTGACACCTGCTCCGTATTTTGCTTAGTATGACCAGCACAATAGGAATTGGAAAAATTTCTTTTAGGGGTATCTAATTAGCTTAGTAAGCTACCTATACCAAGTGGAATGATGTAAAATAATAAACTATGCTAAGAGAAATCAATTTAGCAAGTTAAGCTATACCCCCGACTTTTTAGGACTGTAGCAGAAAATGATCAGAGTTCACTTCGACGTAGATTTCTCCCAAATGGCTGAATAGAATGTCTTCAAATTTTGATAGCATTTAGATTACTTCAAGCTGAATCCAACAAGCTTCGAATCACTGAATTGGGTGAAGAATGGACCGAGATATGCCTTTGACACGTTGACAGACTTTTGAGTAGACTAACAGAGACAGAGATGGACAATATGAATGTATGTATTAATGAACATTGGTATACAACTCCATTGGCATGAATTCCATTGCCAAATGGTATAGAGAGGTGGGGGCTTGAGTGTAGACCTCACACACACTCAAAAACCAGTAATGCTATGCTCAGGAGTGCTCTCTCTAGCCCGTGACTTTTCATGTCCACTTTTATAAGAGAAACTAAAAATTTGAATTCAAATTAAAACTTTTGGCTCCCTATGATCAAGCTCCTAAATGCTTGGAGATATTCTTTCAATCAAACAACTACTTTTGGGTAGGTGATTACAAGGGATTTCAAGTCAATTTGACTTTTACAATGAGGTAAAGTGGTAATTAGCCACTAGCATATGTTCCTATGCTTCTTCATGTGTGTATGGACTTCAATGCATCCTTTGAGCCAAATGTGTAGGCTTGTAATTTACACCAACACAACTAGCCTAGGATCTGTGCAACCAATATCTTGAGGATACATAGTAAAGGCTTTCCATGGCTATCTACGACTCTCAAATTTATCTCTCTCTGCTGGCAAGAGAAAGTCATCATCTCTACCAATTTTCACCTGTCTCATTGTCTCATATGTGAATGTATGTCCTATGTTTTCCTTATCCCGAAGAATTGGATCCTTTTTTGCACCAATAATTTTTTCATTACTTCCTTAGAATAATGGTTGAGCTATAGGTTTGATGTTCTTGTCTATAGTTTTGTACTTTGTTTCAACTAAGGCATCATGTGTTTGATTAAATTTTGAGCACGTGTCAACATGAAGAGCATACTCTTGGAAAAGGGCATACTCATCAAGGGAAGAAAGAAGAATAATGTGGGAATCAGAATTTTGCTGGAAACAAAACTCTCAGTCCTCGAGAGTAGAGAAACAATGAGATGCCTCAATCGCATGCCCAATATTCTCATCATGTGCCATGATTTTATTGGTTTTATAAAGTTTTTGGGTTTTTTGGATAAAAGACTTGGACAATTGACTCCTATGAAGGAAGTCTAATCTAGAAATGGGGAAAAAAGCGACAAACTATTGTACAAGTTGGTTGGTTGCAAGATGTCAAACCAATGTCCAATGTTGTCTTGCTCAGCAATGGATTCTATTTGAAATTTTGATCGTATGTAGCTCCAAACATGAATTGAGGTACAAAATCACTACAAGCATGCTCATGACCCTGAGTAACAATAGCTTTCTTTCTAATTGACAATCAATTGCTAGGATGATTCAGTCCCACTATCATGAATTTAAGTGATTGCATTCCATCCTTAGACTTAATTCTAGCATAGGTAGACCCATCATCCATGGCTTCAGTTTCCATACAACTCTCACAAATAAAGGGCTCACCTAAGAGAACTTCATAGGAGCAATTATCTTGAATAAAAAAGTGAAATTCTTTTTGTGATTCCTCCTATGGATACGGGCACACTAGCATAAGCTCCATACAAGGTACCTACACCATTATCTGTAGTTCTCATATGCCATACACAATCTTTATACATGGGCCATCAAAATTTATCATATACTTCTCTTGAAATCACATTGATTTTGGAGCCAGAATCTACTAATGCATTTACAATGATAGCATTCTTATCATTGCCTATTTTAACATGCATCTCTAATGTACCTCTAGACCAAAAATTTCTTTTAAAGTGACTTTCAAGATTGTTTTCATGATTTTCATGGTCAAGTTGAATAGGTCCTAAGAAATTTTTATTAATATTTACTTCATCATCATCAAGGTCCTCTTCATCAGATTCATCAAAGTTTAAGGCTTCATTCATAACTTGACCTTGATCTAGAGAATCGTGAATCTCAGCATCTAGATTAAGCAAAAACTTCTTCCTTTTAATTAGGCTAATAAATTTATCTTTAAAAACAGGCTTTGCAATAGAGAAACCCTGGTATAAAGGCATAATCACTTAACTCTTAAGCCAAATGTCATCTAAAATCTCCATAGGATCTATTTTTCTCTCAATTTTTGAAATCAAGATGGCTTTAGGTTTTCTCCTTGTTTTCTTTTGTTTGTGCTCAAGATCTTGGTTTTGTTCATGTTCTTGTGTTCGGTCTTGAGTTTGTTTTGATTTTTCTTGTTTTTCAAAAGGCTTTGGTTCCATTTTTCTTTGCTTTGCCTTTTTACCTTTTTGTTTCTCCTCTTGTTTTTGTTCATTGGGTTGTGATACTTGATTTTTATCTATGGGTTGTGATGTTTCCCCTTGTTCTATGATGGTTTCTATTCCCTCTGAGGTTTTTTTTCGTGTCACTTTTCTTTCACTAAGCTCAGTTCCATCTCTTTTTCATTTTTCTTCTACATTCGATATGTGAGAAATAAGAGGTTGATCTTCTATTGGTGACTCCCAAGCCGTTATTCTCCTTATCTCATCTCGTGCTCTTACTAAAGCCTCTATAGACAAGTCACCTTCCTTTGTGGGTTTACTTGATTCTACTTGTTCATCAAGAGCTTCTAGTTTCACCTCTCTAGTTCCTGCATTTGTTATGGTTATATTTTCATAGTGCTTTTTCATTCCTCCCTTGCCATAATTTCCTTGCAAAGGTAGCCTAGATCGATAGTTACAGATTTTTTGTCTATATCTATTACTAGTGGTTGCTCTTAAGCCGCCACAGTTTTTCCCGATCCAATACCAGTGGTTCAGCAGACAATAACGAATCCACCACTAGAAGCACCGAGTCCAGTGAAAGCACCACCGAAGAGTCCACTAAATGCGGAAAGGAGTACGTCGAATTTTAACTCTGTGTGGACTATTCTTTTGTAGGCCTCCATTACAATCCTGTTGGGGCAACTGTTAGCCTTGGTTCCAGGTGTACGAGAACAATTTGAGCAACAAGTTTGTCCTGAATCTTCTTGTACACCTACTACAACTACTATTAGTCCAGAAACTGATTCTACGTTGGACCATGTTGTTCCTTTAATTACGGTATGGTATAAAAACCATAAAATCAACCAAGTGTTAATTGATGGAGGATCTGGTGTGAATATTGCAACAGCTACCCTTTGTAAACGGTTAGGATGGACTCAAATTGAACCTGTTCAGTCTTTTATGAGGATGGCGGATCAGTCTCGGGTGTATCCGATGGATTTGTTACATGATATTCCCATTACTCTTCAAGGAGCAGTGTTCAAAATGACTTTTGTTGTTTTAGAATTACATGATTCAACTCTAGACTACAACTTGTTGTTCGGAAGGCCCTGGCTAAAACAAGCTAAAGTATTGCAGGACTGCTCAACACACGAATTTATTTTCAAAAGCAACCACTGGACGTATGTGGTTCCGTTAGATGAGATAAAACCATGCGATCTACATGCTCGACCCTATGTAGCCGAACCTATGCATATGTTGGATGGATGGACTTTCAGATGATGAGGAAGAATCTTTTGTCAAGGCTAACCAGGATTTGCTCGCCTTGGGGACAGTTGACTTACAAGCGGTTAGAGAGAATTGGAATCCGGTCATCTGTTCGATAGTTCCGGTTCCAGAAGAAGAGGACCTAACTATGGATGCATCTTTGCATGCCCAGAGTTTCCAGTAGTTATTCCCGTCACCGGATCATATACCCATGCCATGACAGTTTTATGCACCAGAAGATCAACTTATGACTTGCGATTTTGGAAATGAGGAAACACCACGGCCAGTCAAGATGAAGGCAGGATTACCATAAACTTTTCAAAATATTCTACTACAGTTGCTAACAGAGTTTGAAGATGTATTTGCATGGGACTATCGAGATATGAAAGGGTTGGACCCTCGCATCTATCAACACTGTGTGATGCTCAAGCTGGATGCATGCCCAATCAAGCAACCTAATTACCGCATGAACCCAAATTTTGCTGCTCAAGTGAAAGCTGAATTGGATCTCTTGCTGAAAGTCGGTTTCATAGTTCCCATTGAGCATGCACAATGGATTCCACCTATTGTTATAGTCCCAAAGAGAAATAAGCAGCTACGTATCTATGTGGATTACCGGAAGCTAAATGCGGCGATCGTACCGGATCCCTTTCCACTTCCATTTTTTGGATACAATGCTCGATGATGTTGCTGGACGAGAGATGTATTCCTTTTTGGATGGTTATAGTGGTTACAATCAGGTGCACATGGTTCAAATGGACATACCAAAGACTGCGTTTATTACAAATTGGGGTGTGTATGCGTGTACAGTGATGTGGTTTGGTCTTCCCAATGCTCCTAGTACCTTCCATCAATGTATGAAATAAATTTTTCCCCCTATTCAACCACCTTTATGCGAGTTTATCTAGATGATTTTTCATTATCGGGTGATACATCGGCTCACCTTTACCACCTACGGTGCTGCTTCTCTAAGTGTCAAGAGTTTTGGTTGTGCTTAAATCCCAGCAAATCGGTCTTTTCGATTTCCTATGGCAAGTTGCTCGGTCATATTATTTCAAAGCAAGGTATTCAGGTGGATCCTGACAAAGTGCAAGCGGTATTACATGCACCTGTCCCGACCACACCCAAGGAGGTTATGGGATTCCTTGGACAAATACGCTGGCATGGGTGACATCTTTGGTGGCTCGCACACTTAGCCATACCCTTGAATCGGTTGACCACGAGTAATCCCCGATAGTTCGTGTGGCCTTAAGAGTGCCAAATTTCCTTTGATCGATTGAAAACACTATTAACCCAAGCTCCTATACTGCAAGCACCAAACTGGCAGCTCCCATTCCATGTCTTCGTGGATGCTTCAGATAGTGCCATCGATAGTATGCTCATGAAACAATAGGATAAGTGGTTTCATCCTGTCTATTATGATAGTTGACGGTTAGCTGCTGTTGAACGAAATTACTCAATCACTGAGTGCGAATGCCTCAGCTTAGTTTATTTGGTGAAGAAATTCCGACACTACTTGCTGGGATGCTAGTTTACGTTCCATGTGGATCATGCTACCCTGGTTTATCTTTTTTATCAGCAACATTTAGGGGGAAGATTAGCTAGGTGGGTGTTGTAATTGCAAGAATTTGATTACTTGGTCGTCCATCCTCCAGGGTGAGCTCATGACTTAGCTGATTTCTTATCTCAGCTTGATTCTAGTGAAAGCATAGCAATTAAGCCAAAGAAGAACACATACAATTATACAAATACCACAATTACTTGTGCAATCAACCTCCTTAAAGATTGCTCACCTTATCTAGTAGCTTGCCCTTGTGCACTCCTTGCACTCAAGCTTCCAATAAAATTGAAGGCTTGGTCACCTCTATTGTTGATAGGAAACACCTCCTTTATGGTACTTTTTCAAACATTAGTTTCTCTCTACGCACTCTCTCTTCCTACTTTTCCACCTCCTTTGCACACTTTGTCTCCCTCTTTGCACACTTTGCTTCTTTGCACGCACATTGTTCAAGTGTGTGTCTTGGTCTCTCTTTCTCTCTTAGTGTGTAGTATGCTCTGTATCCTTAGTCTATCTCCAAGAAAAATCCACTTTGTTGTGAGTCCTCCACATATGCTCCATTCTTGTGAATCTAACATGTAAACCCTTCTCAACAATCTGTCCCAAACACTGATTAGGTTGTTTGTTATTGTCGGCACATACAATACCCTACTCAGGAGATTCATGTTACCATCAGATGCATTAACATTTCCAATCTTCTTTATAGAGTGCCTAGTGTCATCACTTGTCTAGACTTCATGCTTTCCTTTGGGTTCTTCAAGATTAGACAACAATGCTACATTGCCTGCTACATGATTGGAACATCTAAACTCAATATAGAATAGGTACTCATCATCTTTACCTTGCTTGGATATCATATTCATGAGTAGTA